>CM067299.1:78805307-79127807 GCA_034231615.1 Meghimatium bilineatum
GGTTTTCCCATATCTAATCAGTTCCTCTCAAAAGAACAGCATGTCGCCTAACGAAAATGCAACTCTGAGCACGTAACTCCCGCAGCTTTAAGCAAATTTTCGCGGAGACATTCGACAAAAGAGCAATTATAAGCACAACTGCATGGCCCAGTATAGAATGCGCGATCTTTCAACGTTCATGAAGAACAACATAACATGCACCCTCAGGGACGACTTTTATTCTGGTTGCTAAAAGGTTTAAATTGGCCATATATCAAACAAGGACGAGATAATTCCCGGGTGCTGACATACGCAGCTACCACGATATGGTTTTGATGACCATTATGCTGGATATCTTAAAATAAAACAAAAAAACAACGATCAGCGTAACATCGGGAATGACCTAAGTTTGACATAGAAAAACTAAAAGCGACAGAAATAAATAGCCTATTCAAAGCAACGACACAAAGAAAATGTGCAACTTTGAACTTATTGGAGGACGACATTCCCTCACAGACTGAGAACCTGAATGCAGTGTTAGTTAACATAGCAACACAGTTGATAGACAAGAAACATAAAGCTCGTAAATCATTGGTAAGTCAAGGCTATTGAACTTATGTGATAGCAGGAGAGAGCTAAAAAAAAGGGCAAAATAAAAATAAAATCCGATTGCATCTTGGATTTATTATGATGCCCTAAACAAAAATATTAATACTAAAATGCAAAAAGCTAAAGAAAACTGGATCAATGCACAATGTGATTCAAATAACAACAACATGGCACAGGGTAATAGTAAAACAGCTTCTGAAACTTTAAAGAAAATCACACAGCAAAGAAAACCCAAAATTTATATTATAGAAGACAAAAAATTGAACAGTACTGAATACGAAAGAAGATATTTTGATGAGATGGACAGAATATTGTAAAGTAATATAATAATAATGAAATACCAAATAATGAAATACTAGGCCTAAACAATATCTGGCTAAATAGCAGAGTTAGAAGACATCAACATATTAAGAAATGAAGTGGGTGATGCTACTCGTTCATTGAAAAACTGAAAATGCACAGGAATAGATAACATCCCAGTGGAATTTCTGATACATGGAGGAGAAGAAGTGATTATTGTTATGGCAATAATATATCGGAAGATTTGATAACGAAAAAATGGCATGAAACATGATAAAATGTGGTCGCTACTATTACTTTAAAAAAAGCCTAGATTTAAAGTCGTGTAAAAGCTTTAGAACAATCAGTTTCGTTTTACATCCAAGTAAAGTTATGCTGAGGATTATACTCAAAAGAGTAAATCATAAAGCGAAAGAAATGTTGGAAGAATAACAAGCCGGATTTAGGAAGAATAGACGCAGTAGCACAACTTTTCCATCTACGAATAATAAGAGAAAATCACTTACATCAACAATGTGATCTATTCCATAGCTTTATATATTACACTAAAGCATTTGACCATGTTTGACATGCATGTGTGTGGAAAAATGTGAGATAGTTTAATTTTGACAGCAACAACAACGTCGTCATATAGGCATTACGTAAAGATACAGAATGTGCTGTGTTCATAGATAACATAATTGAAGTGCGAAACCCCATCAAGGCCAGCACCGTGCCGTGGTGATGGGGCTTAGTTCAGCCATCAGGGGCTGGAAACTAAGACTGGTCGGGCAGTCCCATTCGAGCAGGACCATAGTCCTGCCCAAGTAAGCAGAGTGCTGAAGACGGAGGCATCCAGCCAAAAGGCGCACAGATAATCAGGATGCCACGCACAAAACACAATGGAAACATGTCTGTATCTATAAAAAGTTATGGTGCCTGCCCTGTGGCGGACGTTCAGGCAGGGACGGTGCCGGGCCCTATACCTCGAAAGGGCCCCCAACCTCAGTTACTGAAAGTCCTTCTCAATTGCCTCGAGGAGCCAGGAGGCAAGGGAATAGAGCTACTGGCCAAACAAACTTTAAATGACCAATAAAAATAATGCACTGGAATGCTGAGGGTGTCAACAGTAAAAGAGATGGATACAGCAAAAAATTGGAACTTGAAAATGTCCTCAGTGAAGAACAAGTTAATATATGCTGTATCCAAGAAACACACATCAGCACCGACATAGCCTTCAAAATCAGAGGCTACCAGTGCTACCGATCTGACCGAAAGGACAGGCGAAAGGGTGGAATTCTGACACTTGTTAAAAACAATATCAGCGCATGTCAGCTGGAAGTATATATGGAAGGGGCAGAATACCAGATGCTCCACCTAAAAACAGACAGTGCAGAATTCCATCTCCTGAACTAATACTGCCCAAATGATAAACCATTGGCACTAGACACAATTCCAGACAAAGAGAGACTTATGGTGTGTGGTGACTTCAACAGCCACTCTCAGAGCTGGGGCTACGATCATATCGACAAGAGAGGTGAGGAACTTGAGAGCTGGCAGGATGAAAATAATCTCATCCTGATTAACCAGCCAGCAGGCTCACCAACCTTCTACTCGAGAGCATGGCACACCACCTCTACACCAGATCTGGCATTCCACTCACCAGGCCTGGAATGGAACATCACACGTGTCGTTGGAAATCAGCTTGGGGGTAGTGACCACAGACCAGTATTTCTGGAAATCCAAAATGAATTTACCAAGGACAGCAGCACGCTCACTAGGTGGAACTATAAGAGGGCAGACTGGAAAATGTACCAGCATTTAACCAGTGTTCTAGCTAAGGACATGAACTTGGACAAAGACATCAATAGAGCAGTCAGTGAATTTAATAGATGTATACTACATGCTGCTAGTAAAACCATACCCAGGGGGGGCACGCAAAAACTACAAACCCTACTGGAATGATGAACTGGAAAAGCTGCAAAATGAGATGGAAACATCTAGACAGCAGGCTGAGAACAGACCTAGCCAAGAACATCACAACAAATATCAGCAAACAAAGGCTAAATTTCAAAGAGCCAAGTTACAAGCCAGACGGAGTAGCTGGAAAGAAAAAACAGAGTCGCTGAACCTAGAAAGAGATACTAGGAAATTATGGAAACTTGTAAAACAACTAAATGATGAAGGTACAGGGAGAAATACCAGGATCACACTTTATAAAGATAGAAACATTTTAACAGGTAAACATGCAGCTGATTACTTTGCAGATTCCTTTGCAGAAGACAATAACATCAAAGTCAGCCCAGACAAACAACAGGAGGTTCGAGAGAACCAGCAAAACATTGGACAAGGCGAACCTCTACCTGAAGTCATGGAGGCACCAATCACAATGAGAGAACTGGAGCATGCAATATCCAAATTGAAAATGAAAAAGTCCCCTGGAGCTGATGGAGTGTCCAATGAAATGATTAGAAACCTGGGAATTGCAGCAAGAGCAAAGCTACTGCAGATCTTTAACACAAGCTGGTCCACGGGTAATGTACCACAGGTGTGGAGAGAAGCAATAATGATACCACTCCTCAAATCAGGAAAAGATGGCAACACAGTCTCCAACTACAGGCCCATCAGCCTCACAAGCTGTCTATGCAAAACAATGGAACGCATTATCAATCTTAGGATGCAGTGGTACCTTGAAAGTGAAAACCTTCTGGTATCACAGCAAGCAGGTTTCAGACAGTGCTACTCTACTGAAGATCAGGCAACCTACCTCTCCCAAGAGATTTTGGATGCCTTCCAAGAAAAGAAACTGGTACTAGCAGCATGGATAGACCTCAGGAAAGCATTTGATAAGGTCTGGAAAGAAGGGCTCCTAAAGAAATTGCGAAATTGCAGGGTTAGCTCAAGAATGTACAAATGGGTAAAAACATACCTGCATAATAGAAGAGCCAGGGTACAATTAGATGGTCGCAAGAGCAAGAAAGTTCTACTGCGTCATGGAGTCCCCCAGGGAGGAGTCCTGTCGCCCACACTTTTCTTGGTTTACATCAATGACCTAGTTGCTGAACTACCACACGGGATGAAAGTGGCAATGTATGCTGACGACCTGGTGATCTGGTGCACAGAAGAACATGCGACAGTGGCCACTAAACAAATACAAAGAGCTATCGATGCCCTAACCTTATGGGCTAATAGATGGTGCGTCAGCATTAACACAGATAAGTGCAGCACTACACTTTTTACCCTCTCACCAAAACAAAAAGCCGGTCATATCAAAATAGATGGAGAGCTCTTGAAAGAAGACAAACAACCCACATACCTCGGAGTTACTTTTGATGATAAACTGACATGGAAGCAGCACATAAACAAAGCAACAACAAAAGCCAGGAGGAAGTTAGCTATCCTGAGAAAACTAAGTGGAACCACATGGGGAGCCAGTGGGAATATACTCAGTAAAGTTTACCAGCAAGGCATAAGACCACACCTGGAATATGGTTCAGCAGCATGGTGTCCTGCATCAAACACCACATTACAAGATCTAGATAAAGTGCAAAACCAGGCACTTAGAATAATGTTGGGAGCAATGAAATCAACACCCATAGCAGAGATGCAGAAAATGGGAAGAATGCAAACACTTGGCGAACGCAGAGACACAAAAGTACTAATTCAGGCAGAAAAGTTTCAGTGTATGCCAAGTCATCCAATGAAGGAAAGATTTCAAAATCTAGCAATGGGACGTCTGAAAAGAAGCAGCTTTATCCATCAAGCTAAACGACTCCGCAGACAACTTACAGACATACCTGAAGTTGACAGCCCCTTAAGGCCTGTACCAGAACAAACCCCGTGGAGTGAAAGGCATGGAATGCCAATATACATTCAGACCCATGTGAAAGGAATACTAAGCGAGGACGAACAGAACAGTGTGCAGCGAAGGACAGTCACCCTCAGTTTCCTGGATGAGGAATATCCACAAGATATATGGGTCAGAGTATACACAGATGGGTCAGCACAGAATGCCGTGAGGAATAGAGGTGCAGGTGTATATATAGAATATCCACACAGGCCTAGAGATACAATCAGAACACCGACAGGAAAATTCTGCAATAATTATGATGCAGAAATCCAGGCAATTAGTGTGGCAGCTAAAAAACTGCTGAACTCCAACTCTGACCTACAGCCTGTGGTATTCCTGACAGATGCAAGGTCAGTGCTTCAAGCTCTCCAGTTTGAAAAACTAACAAACTTGAAAATAGTTTTAGCGTAGCGAATTGTCTTACCAGTATAGGGTAACCATGCAGTGGATACCCTCTCACTGTGGAATACCAGGAAATGAAAAAGCAGACCAACTGGCTAAGGAAGGTGCTGCCGAAGACCAACCAGATATACCAATCACCTACCATCAGAAAAAACAGATGATCAAGTCAATAAGAAAGCCACAAACACCAACACAAGATGACTATCATATTATGAACAGACCAGAACAAGTTATAATTCTACGTCTCAGAACAGGACACAACCGACTCCGCAGTCACATGTATACAAAGTTCAAGATTGGCAACACAGCCATGTGTACATGTGGACAGGCAGCACAGAGTGCCAAACATATACTTCAAGAGTGTTCTGAGCATGAAACGCTGAGGCAGACATATTGGCCAGAGGAAACAACACTGGAATCAAAGCTCTATGGGACACTGTATGAACTACAAAAGACAGTGAGTTTTATTAAGGAGACAGAATTACAGATATAGACATGTTTCAAGTGAACGAAAGAAGAAGAAGAAGAAGTGCGAAAAGGATGCTTACTTTCACCAAGACTGTTTAAAATTTACCTAGAAACAACCATGAGAGAAGTCTTAGAGGAATCTCATTCAATAAGATCAATCGGAGGTCGCCTAATTTCAAATATCCTCTTCTCTGATAACATCGATCTGATGGCGACAACAGATGCAGAACTACAAGAGTTAACAACACGACTGGAACTATCTAACAAAAACCATATTTTCGAGATAAATGCATATAAGAGTAGAATTTTAGTCCTAAGGTAGTCCCAACCAACATAAAGCGTAACAATCAAAGACTGAAGGAGGTTTTGACATTTACTTATCTGGGAGCCCAGATTAGTGGTGAAGATGAATCTATATCTGAAATTAAGAAGATTGACATTAGCCATGACTGCCATGACAAGATTAACCACCATTTGGAAAAACAGGATCACCACACGTGTTAAGTTTAACTTATATAAATCTTTCGTTTGTCAATATTTCTTATATGACCGTGAGACCCTGACTCTATCTGCGGACTTAGAAAACCCAGACGTTTGATAGTAATTCTATATACTTGTGTTGGGTATCTATTACCGAGAACATATGTTCAGATTTATTTGTGCAGCATGATATAATTAATGTATTAGAAGTTCAACAGGAACCACTGTTAGCAATCATGAAACCTCATAAACGTCGGTGGTTCCGGCACATTTTGAGACATTCCTCGATGGCAAAAGATGTTCGTCAAGATACAATGAAAGGAAGAAGAAGAGGTGGAAAAGAAGACGTGGCTGTATAATATCAAGGACTGGACCTGGCGTGCAGTTTTCATACATAAGGATGGTAGAGAATAGTGATGTGTGAATATTTTTCTGACCCAAATGTCTCAATGTAACACTCCTACAACCATGACTGGTGGAATTATTATTATTCTTTACCAAGGAAGAATCGTGTGCAGTGTTGAAAGGTACGGCCCTTATCAATATAGGGGCTTTAATCCATCTATACACACAGATCAACTAATACCTGTAAAATGTTCAAGATTTCTGTAAAGCATCATTCAAAATATTAAAAAAATATTTTATAAAAAGAATATAACATATTAGCTTTATCTTCCCATATTTGTTGTTCTTCAGACTTGTCATGACTGCGGAGCTGTGATCGTCAACATGTCTGTAGACACGTTAGAGAAAATGACCCCCTCCCTCTTTACTCTATTAGGAAAATAGATAATCATAATGAACACATCATAGAATACAAAAATTAAAGCCACAAATCCCATAGATAAAAGGAATGGGGTTAGAGAGGACGTCCACGAAGACAGAATTTGGCATTTAGTAATATGAAGCAAGCTAAAAATGGGTAGTAAATTTCCAACTAACTCCCCCACGTTTCCTCCGAAATGTTCATAAAAAATTGCACAAAAATGAAATTACTTTCTTTTTAGGTTAGGTCTACCTCTACCGATGACTTGTATACGGACCCTGGAAACATCCCTCCATTTCTCCTTAAGATAATAGGGCTATTAAAAACTTGATTGCCCAGAAATGGTGGTTTGAAAAGATGTAGCTTTCATTTAGGAATTCGTCTCCCCGTATTACTAAAATCGTATCTGCAGCCGCGATGACGAATATATAGAATATGTGGTGATATATTGATGAAATAAAACGAAAGTAAAATAAAAGAGAGCAGAAATAATGAAGAAATACAAAATGAGGTAGAAAGGTTACTTTAAAATACCTAACTATCAATAGTAAAAATAAATAACTAACAATAAAACATAGAACAGAGACAATTTTCTTTCACCAAGCGAAATTGTCCAACCGTTGCGGTCCAACCGGGACCTTTTTCAAGAAAAATATAACAATAAAAAACACAAAACCATAAAAATATTAACAACTAGAATAACTTGGACCTGTTTCTCTTACCAAAATGATTTGGGCCTGTTTCTTTTACTAATAAATGACTTGGACCTGTTTCTCTTACCAATTATAGAA
This sequence comes from Meghimatium bilineatum, assembly GCA_034231615.1. Classification (NCBI taxonomy): domain Eukaryota; kingdom Metazoa; phylum Mollusca; class Gastropoda; order Stylommatophora; family Philomycidae; genus Meghimatium; species Meghimatium bilineatum. The sequence goes on from CM067299.1 coordinate 78,812,932, forward strand.
ATAATAAAATAATAAACACTACATTACACAAGCGTGCAGGAACATTAAGTTAAGGCTTATTGTTGAACTGAAGTCTGTTGTTGAGAATACGTGACAGTCAAGTAACTTGATCAAAAGGCTTCAGCACTATTCTATGAACTACAAGCCTGCCAATGATGATCGGTGACCATCATCATTAGGTGCTGTCTCCGAAACTCAGGTCGACTGCAAGGAGCTTCCAACACGCGTCTCTCTTTCTTTTGGTGACAGACTGTATTCTGTTCATCTCGTGATGTCTCCTTCCCATTTGATCGATGATGTATAGTGAAATATTGGAGACCATAAGTCATTAGGTGGGAAAGTGTTCCTTTTGGGCTAGTACGAAGATTACGCAAGCAACATTTGACTGGGACTTTGAGAGTGAAAACGTTTAGGTGAGTGATAGAACATATGTCGGCGCACATATGGGAATCACCACGTGCTTCGATCCTAGTGTCTAATCATAGTGGGCTAGCATATCAGTGGTAGAACGTAACTGTCATTACAACCTGTTTGTAAGGATTATGCTTGGCGCCAAACATTGCGCCATACAAGGGTCATCAGATGGTATGCATTTTGTGGAGCTTCTACAAAGGTCATCAGATGGCATGTATTTTGTTAATTATCTCCTGGGTTTGCCTCGTTTCCGTCGCCATTACACAATGCCTTAAAAATTATTTTTTTAAAACTACTTAAATGTCGTTAAGTGTCATCATTAATACATTTTGAAATGTAGAAAATCGTGATTAGTGATAACAACTGCAATTTTTGGAATTCGTTAGTGGTGACGAATATTAAAATTTCAAAGTAAAAGTTAGACATTTCTCTAAATATAATCAGATCTCTCTGTCAGGTCTTAGTGGCAGGATAACCAAATAATTAGAGGTACTCGTACATGGCAATAGTTGGTGCTTTGCATAACCTTTTATAGAAAAACAGTACGGTATAGTGTATTCTCGTAGATCAATTGCATTAGTATTTCGCTTTCAACACTTCAAGAAAATCATGGACCAAGAGACTGTCTTCCAAAAGAATGAACAGTTTATATCAAACCAATTTATTTTACTTAATTATTGTTTCGTTTGGCTCCACACATAGCATGCTAGTATATATATATATATATATATATATATATATATATATATATATATATATATATATATATATATATATATATATCAACCTGAATCAAATAGACCAACAATGAGACACTAAAATGTCCATCAATAAGACATTAAAATAAGTTCATCAATCAGACACTAACAACCAGTCTATAAATCATACAATAATAATAATAGTTCATCAATCATACAATAGTAATAGTCCATCAATCACACACTAACAAATATTCAATCAATCACACACTAACAAATATTCAATCAATCACACACTAACAAAAATTCAATCAATCACACACTAACAAATAATCCATCTATCAGACACTAACAAACTAATTAGTTCAACGTGAAACAATGACACTAACAAATATCCCAAGAATAAGACATTAACACATTTCGAATTATCAGATACTAATAAATAATATCAATCAAACAATAAAAATAGTAAATGAATCAGATACTAACAAATATTCCATCAACCAGACACTAAAATATATATTTCATCAATAAGGCACTGACTAATTGTCCATTCATCTGACACCAGCAAGAGTGCATAGCTTTGCCAATAACAAGCCTCTCAATGAAACACTAAACTGTTTGAACCAAGAAGTCAATGGCCATGGAGCAAGTTAAATCCTATGAAAACACATTGCCTGTTGTAAGTATATATTGTCTTTCAGTTGAACAAATATATATTACCTTTCTTTCACTTCAACAAATATGTTACCTTTCTTTCAGTTGAACAAATATATGTTTCCATTCTTTTATTTGAACAAATATATGTTACTTTTCTTTCAATTCAACAAATATGTTACCTATCTTTCAGTTCAATAAATATATGTTACCTTTCTTTTAATTGAACAAATATATGTTACCTTTCTTTCAATTTAACAAATATATGTTACCTGTCTTTCAATTTAACAAATATATGTTACCTTTCTTTCAGTTCAACAAATATATGTTACCTGTCTTTCAATTTAACAAATATATGTTACCTTTCTTTCAGTTGAACAAATATATATTACCTTTCTTTCACTTCAACAAATATGTTACCTTTCTTTCAGTTCAACAAATATATGTTACCTTTCTTTTAATTGAACAAATATATGTTACCTGTCTTTCAATTTAATAAATATATGTTACCTTTCTTTCAGTTCAATAAATATATGGTACATTTCTTTGAATTCAACAAACATACGTTACCTTTATGTATCTACTCTAGGGCCTTACATAATTAAATACACAAAACGACTTTCACTATCTCTTTCGGAGCCGCTTGAGGAAGGTCTGCTAGTCTTACCAGTGGTCTGCAATATCTACCCATGCAGTAGTATATTACAGAAGATGATGTGATTTTATAGTGAGTCTTTTCCTACAATGAAAACCCTTCCAACTTTCATATTTACAATTAAACATGTTTCATCTTCTGTCAAGTTGTCTTCCACTCATGGGTTAAACATGTTTCATGCTGTATGACGTGTTGTTTTCCACTCATGGGTTAAATGCATGTCTTGTCTCACTTTCTTACCTTTTTCTTCTTTCAAATAATTTCCGTGGATAACGAGGGGATGAAAGCATCAGACATTCCACCTTTATCCTTCTGTGACAGTATCTTAGTTGACTGGAAATGCCAGACGTGTCATCACTGAATATTGGTCTACAAAGCTGACGAAAGAATGATGAAGTAGATGTCCCAGAGGTATATGCTACTACACGTGTCAATACACAGAGTTCTCCAGCGATATCTATCTTCTACGATACAGATGAGCGTGGATCAATTTTGGCCAGTTCAGTCTTTGGTGTATCTGTATATGCTTCTCTTTTTCTTCCCCTACTTCTTCCGCCTTCGACTATTCCTTGCAAGACAGTTTGTGACAGGGAATCATTTAGACATATATGTCTATAAAATGCAAGTTTTCGTGTTTTTGCTATTAAAAGCAGTAATTCTTGTGCATCTGTCAGACTACTTCATTTCGTAGCACACATTTGTCATGATCTCTATAGGAAATGCGCAAAAGTCGTATATAACACATCGTCAAATATCGTCTATACAATTCCGTCAACAGTCTTCTGTAACACTTGTTTTCTAAGACCATGTTATGAATACTCTGCAGGCATGTTCGGTGTTGTTAAATTTTACTATAATAATGGTATTTTACCTAAAATATATTTACGACATTTATGGAATTTTTAATGACCTTATTTTGAAAAACCATTTATTGACTGACTTTTTTGACTTGCTACCAAGTACTCAATGTCATATTTAGACTTTTGTAGGGAGGGGTGTGGGGTTTGAACCCCAACCCTCCCATTATCTACGGGCTTGATTATGATAATTCTTTTCGGTGTCTTAGTAAAATACATAACTGACAAATTCATTGGTTCTTTTCAGGCTGTGCAAGCCCAGGAAAGAAAACGAAGAAGACGGCGTATTTTGAAAATTGCTGTTTACTGTATATTTGGAGTTATTGGATTTGGTGTCTTCTGTATCTGGCTGCTTCATAGAGATTCTGCTGACTCTATTAGATTTGGCTCTGGTTTTATATTCTCAGTGAAACTGAGGTCGCTTGAAATGAAGAACGACGAGGGAGACAGTGTCCTGTTTGGAGATATGGGTCGCTACCTTCATGCCACACCATATGATCATTGCTGGGATGAAACATTTGAGTCATATGAAGAGTCATGTCTACATTGGCATGACGTGTCACGTCTGAGAGTAGTCACGGAGGACAATAGAACAACTTCGTGTTACTCTTTTCAATGGGAAGGATTTGATCCTGAATTCATAGCGGAAGATTGTTTTTATTTGCAGCGCTTCTATTGGTACGGATATTTCATGAATACAACTTCCTCGTGGCCTATATCAGATGTGAGTTTGGAAGGAATAGATTATTACGCAGAGTATCCGCTCCAGCAGACAAAACATTTGGTACCTGTGTGGTTCGGATCGCAGGGAGTGGCCATCTTTGTGGATTCAAGTTATCCATTCAAGTTCACATGGAACACAACTGACAGAAGCCAGTTTTGCATCACCTCTAAGTTAACATCGCCAGGTCAGTTCAAACCTCTAACTCTATTACGTTACACAATATGCACTGCTAAGTCCATCAAAGAAGTGTACAAAATTGTTCGACAACACCGACTAAACGTAGATTTAAATTTTTCCATCATCGACAAGCACACCCATTTTCTTCAGACTCAACCCATTTACTCATTGTCACGAAAAGAAGAATTGTCCGAATTTCTGAATCTGATGAAACGTAACGAGTCAGAATGCAGATTCATTGAACTGTACGATGACTGGGAGGGAGATTATGGTAATCTCAGTGTTGATTCAAGCATGATGGATATGTTTCAGACTTTTGTAGCCGAAACAGCACTTCACCAGTGTCATACAGTTCTTCCAATCTCAACTTTCTTTAGTTACAAATCCCATTATTATAAACATGGAGTTCAATATAGTTATTTTGTGAGGGACAGTCAGAATCTGGTTACACGGATGATTAAATGGAGAGGTCTAGAAGGGGCTGTTCTTGATGTAACAAATCCAAACGCTTCGCATTGGTTTCTTGATAAAATTCAAAGACTCGTGAAACAGCATAATGTGAAAGCTCTGAAACTATTAAGTCTCAACCTCCCCCCAGATTCCACATACTTTAACTACAACATGACTCACCTGGATTACATCAGAATGTTCTACAAGGATATGTCTACATTGAATATTTCTTTAATATTGGAATTAACTACCGGATTTATACCTTTACCTGTATACGTGCCTATCCGAATGGAGGTTTACAACAAGTCTGACTCTTATTGTTTCAAAACATTTATACCATATTCCCTGACCATGAGCATCAGTGGATTTCCACTACTTATGGCTGTAACAGATATCACACATTTATTTTCTACAACCGAAGAAATTTTCAAATTGTGGCTGCAAGTAGCCATTTTCTTTCCACATCTGGAGATTCCTAGTAGTATTTTCCTAAGAAGTCAAGGAATGCGAGATTTCTTACATGGAGCACTGAATCTTCGTGATTTGGAGTTGCTCCCCCACTTAACTAAGGTATGGGAGAAAGAACCAGAGCTACCGATTATTCGCCCTCTTTGGTGGATTTCTCCAAATGACAGAAACGCGCAGGTTATCGATGATCAGTTTCTAGTTGGAGACACACTGTTAGTGGCACCAATTTTATGTCAGAATGTCGACAAAAGAATTGTCTACTTGCCAGAGGGTGTATGGTCTGGGTGCAACATGACGGCAGTTAAAGGTCCACAGAGAGTGGAAGTGAATACTTTAAACTTCAGTATAATCCCTTACTTCTGGAAAGAGGAAGAAACAGTCAAGCAGTGAAATTCTACCGCTTATATCATTGAACACCTGGTCTTCTTCATCGTCTTCAGCGTTCATTCTCAAACTTCCACTGGATCTCTCTTGTAGCAGGGCAATGGTCTTACTAGATTTCCAGCAAACTGCGGTCCAGAGAATGAAAATGCGGTGTGTTTCCGTTTTATTTTTTGCAAATGGCCCGACACATCCGTCTTCGGCGAAGAACTCCTAGTCAAATATTGAATGTGATACCAATTTGTTGAAGAATTACTACAGCGGCACTGTATCATGGAGTTGATGACAGGGAATGTTTTTTTTAGCGTCAATTCTCAAACTCCTAATGGATCTCTCTTGTAACAAGACACTAGCTCTACGATAAATTTCCAACAGGATGTAATCCGGAGATATGCCCTGTGTCAGCATTTTATTTGCAGAATTGATCCCACACATCCGTTTTTAGTGGACAGGGGATTAAAAATCTCTATGTGATGATGCACATTTCTTTCAACCATAGACGATATCCATCCTTATTATATCAGTTTGTGTGATCATACCAAATGACAGATCGAAGTTCACGTTATTTAGTCACAAAGATCTGTTAGAAGTAATGTTGTAAGGAGCATGGGATGAATTTAATACAAGTGTAGTTTTTAAAAACAATATTATATATATATATATATATATATATATATATATATAGAGAGAGAGAGAGAGAGATAGGGAGAGAGAGGGGGATGGGTTCCTACAAGAATAAGGCCAGTCACCCATTTTCGTGTTTAATTGTTTCATTTTCATAAAATTTTTGTTGACTCTTTAGGGAAAATTGTTAAGGGGCTAGTTTTACCGCCCTTTGACTATATTCCTTGTACCAAAAGTCATGTTATGCTTTCTTAAGAAAAGGAGAGGGTTTCAACCTCAAACCCCCCTATATAGGGGCTAGCACCTATATCAACATATTAGGATGGAGTGGAACATGATCATTAAACGCTGGGAAACGCGTGTTTATGCCAATCTGCGTGGCTCTGACTAATGATATTACAACGTACAGTAAGTAGTGTCCCTTTTCCCACGAAATTGAGGCATGCTGGGGAATATACGCCGTTTGTCCGCTATTTTTCATTGACCAAAGGCATACTGCACACCATTTTCGACTAGGAAGACAGTACGCTGATCACTGGACTACTACGGCTCACACAATGTACGGTATAATTACTAAAATTATTGTTGTGTATAGGTTTAGAAAACACGATTATGTCAACTAAACATCATAGCGAGGCACACATCTTTTCCTCCATGCAAAAAATACAAAAATAGTATGCATATCAACAGAAATGAACACACATCTACAATAATCATTGACAAAAAAGAATTAAAAAATGTCAGCAACTTTGAATATCTTGAGGGGTCAACTATCAACACCAAATGAGGTTGTTTAGCAGATATCAGAAAGAGATTAGCCAATGGCCGTACCAAATTTAAAATAAAAAAGGAACACAACTTTTTTTGACTTTAATAAAAAGATATTCGCTGTCTGAACATAATTCAACCTAAGGGCTGTGTGAAACTGGTCATTAACTTCTCGTGATTACCTAAATTGTACTCACCTTACGATTCGTGAGGCCATAAAGATGTCAGGGTCACAACAACATTTTTAGTCAACGCCAGCAGCTCATTGAATTTAAGATAAAACGGTCAGGAACCTGCTGAATGACGCTGGTGTTTGGGCTAGAATACCCTGCAAAGGTCCTGTTCTTACGGACCGGCATCGGCAGAATTGACTGCAGTGGACAAATCAGCATCGATAATTGACCATTTGAAATGACTAGATACGGGATTTGGTTTAGTTAAAAGTCAGAAAGTTTCTTCATACCAAGGTTGAAACATTAATTCAGTAAAATCGTTAATAATGACAACCGCAATGGAACGGAAACTATTGGCATTGAAAATTAAATATAATAGAAAGATCCTAAGAATATCATGGACAGAAAGACGAACCAACGCAGACGTTCGCAAAGACCTGAACATAGAAGAAGACTGGCTTCTCAAAATGATAAAAACACCAGTTAACATTCTTTGGACATATGAAAAGACACTATGGTTAATAAAGATTAATCATGGAAGGAAAAGTTCCAGGATAGAGAACAAGATGAAGACCAAAACTACGATTTGACACATGATATCGAGGACCTTCTCAACACGCCGTTGGAAGAGGCTGAACAGCTTGCAACAGAACCGATAGACCTACAGGATGGCAGCGAGGACAACGTTTTGAAAAGAACACGTCACATTGATAGGTTGTTGCATATTTTAATTTTTATGAAGTATATTTATAAAATATTGTAAGATAATTTATGTCCATATAAATTAAGTTGCTATTCTTCATTATAATATTATATTTGACATTTTGCACATTGACTCTTACGTCTGTATTATTTTAAAAATCAGATTACACGCAAGACTCGAACTTGATATGTCACTGAGAGGGACCAACATTTAGCAGTGGCACACAAACAATTCTGTAAATAAGGGGAGGGGGGTTGAGGTGGTAAGGGTCAAATACACGAGGAAGTCAGACCGCGAAATTGAGTTCAAGGAATCAAGATAAAATACGGACATACCCCTTTCCTTTTAATAGTGTTTCTGAAAATTATTCAAAGTCCCACCAATACAAGGAAAATATTTTTTTTTATGCAAACGATGATGTATCTCCAGCTTTGCACACAAACCGTTTTAACTAACTTATCAAACGACATTTTAAAAACAAAAAATGTTACAAATCTTGTTGGACAGACACCACACTTTGATCATTGAAAACACACACACGTTACACACAGGTCGAAACACACACACGTTACATAGATAGACAGTTTCTTCGATAATTTACAAACATCGACCAAACAACAAGCATGCATGTTGATAAACATCGACCAAACAACAAGCATACATACTGACATTCGTCGACCGAACAACAAGCACGCATGCTGATAAACATCGACCACACAAACACGCATGCTGATGAAACATCGACCACACAAACACGCATGCTGATGAAACATCGACCAAACAACAAGCACGCATGTTGACATATAACATGTGCACAAGTAACAAGGTAGTTTTAAATATGTATTGTGTATGAACAATATACCTGAATAGTGATTATGATAACAATCTGAAGGTTACATACGCGATCAATGTTCCAGAGATGTGCTGGGCATATACATTTGGAAGACGTGGTAGACTAGAAGTGACATTCATTTTAAGCTGGATCGTTCGCTGAGAGGTTTATATCGATCACCGCTACTGGTTGTTGATACTTCATAAGCGTATCGGGGACTTTTATCAAGGAGGATTAGGTTATTTTCATTATGCACTATAGAGTTAAGGTATGTTCATAAATTACATCAACAGTTTATGGCAAATTTTGACACTTACCAACTGTCAACAACTTTCAAGAATTCAGAGGACCCCCCCCTCCTTTTCTTGTGTAAGCACGTCAAAAACAATTTACTTAAAAATCTACATTGTCTTCTTCTTGTACGTTCGTTCTCAAGCTTCTGAAACAGATTAGCAGGATGTAGTTTGGTGAACGAAAGGCATTGAATCAAGGTTTACAGCTTGGCTTAGATCGTTCTAAGTGACACGTTCGACTTCAGTATGACTTCCGAATCACTTTGACCATCACTAGGACTGGACACTCTACCCCAAAACCTCATTAGAATACTCCAACGACATGTTTGGAGGGCAAACAATGTTTGATATTCTCTCCCCCCCCCCTTGCGGATCTCCGCAACAAATGGGCGAGGAAGACACGAGGAGTATTTTCTTATGAGCAACAGACTCAAAAAGTAAAATTTCAAAGTGATGTTCAATCTATTGTCAGAATATTCAGTGCACATATTAGCTACGTTTTCCTTATTTTGTTGAAGCAATATTTGTAACATTAAATTGCACAAAACAGGCTCAATATCATCGGTTAGTTATGATACTGAAATAATATCGGTTATTTATGATATCGATGTCAACACTAACGTTTTACAAGATCTTGTCCATCACAGGGAGCAATTACATTGGCCTTGAATCACAACACTGCCACACATAAGATGAAAATGTTAACTATATTTACCTAAGACGGAACGCAAGCATTAGAGTATCTTCTACTACATAAAAATGACTAGTTCAACTTAGCATGGTCCTATGGAACAGCTGAATCCGCTGGAGCCCTTCCAATGCCAGTGTGGTGTAGTTTGTAAATGCGATGAATGGTTATAGTTACACTATTTTTGTTTTGTATGCCATGTGGAAACTAAACTCAAAATAGCTTAACTAAGATAATTGAAATCTAACCTAGTCCTACTGGTAAAAATGACCGCAAGCCAAAAAGTTGAGTTTTATGTAAAAGTAAAGTAACCCATATCATTTATTAATGCCGTAGGGGTGTGAGATGTTAGCGATCTCACATTTCACATGCTCTGCAAATGAGGGCGGCAGCCATCTCCTCTCCCTCGCAGTCTTTACTTCCCGGAATAATCCGGTACCCATTTAAGGCTGGGTCGACCTGGGAGCCGTTGCGATCGGAAAACATTTCCGCCTCAACTGGGGAATGAACCCAGGAACACTAATATGCGAAGCCAGTGCGCTAACGCGGCAGTTTTATGTAATCTTCATCGAAGCCTCATACTTTTCATATTCTGTGTTATATTATAATTTGATTTGTTCATGCACTATTTCGCCTTGTAAATTTACAGGGGAAGTCAATAAATCAGTCACAAACGGCTGAAAAAATAAATAAATAAATACGATAGGAGCATGAAAACTATATAATTTTTAATTGACTGTGTTCCTTTAGTATCTTCACATATCCACAGACATTGGTGCACTCATTCCATCGATTTATCTTTCAAGAAAAAAAAAATATTTCAAGAAACTGTATTTGTTTTAATGTTGTTTACAACTTTACATATTATTGAATATCACTATACATTAATTAATTAAAATATAAAAATAAAATATATGGTAAAATAAGAATATTGGCCTCGACTTGTATAAAATGATATGTGATGTTGGCACTCTGAATAATTTGAAACCGTAAGTTGGCACACAGTTAGCAAAAGGTTGCCGACCCCTGTATTAGACCATTGTAACATAAAAATCAGCGACACAGTGTATCTTCGTTCTCTGGACTACATCCTGCAGGAAGTCAGTTGATTCACTGTCCTGCTGCAAGAAAGATCATGTTGAAATTTGAGAACGAAAGCAAACATACATTAAAAAAACACTTGGGAGTTCTGAAGTTTTTTAGTCCTTTGATAAGAAGACCTGCTCAGGTCAGAGGCAAAGCTTTTGTCATCACTTATTTTGAACTATAAAGGTGCGAACATTTATAGGTTTAGATGTAGTTGGTAGCACATCCTATTAACGACGCAGCAATTAACAAAGCATTTATTATCTATAATGAATTTCTAGGAAATATAAATACGTTCAGTATGAAGTCATTGCTTCCTGAATGTTTCGAATATACAGTTATGTGCCCTGTAGTTTGAACCTGGTACTTTCACAGTCTGATGAGCGTTACCACGATGTCACCGAACCCAAAACGTATTACTGTTAGAACCTCAATATGGAGAACATTACAAATTATTTTCATTACAACTATCTTTTGTCATTTCCACTTATGTCATTAAACGTTGTGGTGGGGGTGAAGTTGGAGCTATCTGTATTTGGTAATTCGTGTCGCATTGGTCATGGTCAGCCCGTGTCTCTTAAAGATTTCTTTGATTGTCTCCACCCATCTAGTTCTTGACATTTCTCGCGCCTTGTAACCCGAGTAGTGCTTTTGTATGCAGGGAGGGTTGATTGAGTTGGTTCCTTACTCGTGAGGTGGCCAAACAACCTGGTTTGCTGTCTCTCGATGTAGTCTTGACATGAGTTGGTCTTTATTTTTCTCCCAGTATCTTCATTTCTCCGCCGCTCTCTTCTCGTGACATTTATACCTTTTCGAAAACATCTTGTTTCACATTCTGTGGGATTTTTTCGCTGGTGTCTTTGTCAAGGGTTATGTTTGACACTGGTAACAGAGTTGGTATAAAAATGCTGTTTATCAATTGTCGTTTTGTTGCCTTGCAAATTATTGGGTGTTTGAGTATTGGTGATGCCTGATAAGTCACATCATTGGCTTTCTGACATCTTGTTTCGATATCTCCATTGCCATCCTCTGTAATGACGCTTCCTAAATTGTTGAACTCTGAGACCTGTTTTAGTTTTTTTACAATTGACGTATAGAAGCAAGATGTCAAAAGGTAAATGCTGTGACATACCAGCTGTCGCCTTTGTTATTGACCCAAAAATCAAAACAGAAGTAAAGAAGCTAATGATTAAGAACATCCTTATACAAACAGACTTTGCAACTAACATGTACGCATAAGCAAAAGATCGAAACTTGCGAAATAAAATGTCTAAGGAAGGCTAGTGGAGTCACCAGACTCGACAAAATACGCTGTGAGAACATCAGAAAGATAATATGTATAACATCATTCATCGAATATATAAACAACAGATAAAGTGGTTTTAACATCTTAAGAACGATCAATTTCCTATAAGAGCATATAACTAGATGAAATAAGGATACAGAGCTAAGGGCAGACCTAGGAAATGATGGATAGAAAACATCAAGGCCATCTTGAACAAACATTACTACACCTCAGCCAGAGCAACACACCTGGCTCTGGAACGCAGACTACAACTCATTTACAAACCCCTACACTCGGCAAGTGTGGAAGCTACGACAAAACCTCCACATGAGGGATAGACAATCTATATTATAATAGGCAATAGACCATTGCCAGAACATTAGTACATCTTAGACAGGATAATACCAGTTGTTGTGACCGTGAACGGTGTAAGTACAACCTGTATTCATGTGTACGCACCACGTGATGCTCAAAACAATGAAGTTGAGTGTGAATTTTTTTTTGACAACTTAAGTTACACAGTGAACACCACAAACAGGAAGAAAATGTTTATGTCATATGAGACTTTAATGCCCTTAGGAAAAGACAGATATGGAATAGAAGAATTTATATGGCCATTTGGTGATAAGACGAACAGGAAAAACGACAATGGATATAGACTGTTAGAAACATGCAACCAATACAATTTATTCGTTGCAAACACCATCTGCAAACAAATAGAATCTCAGCCATACACGTGGTACAAATGGAACGACCTTAATTACAAAAGTCAAATAGACTTCATACTGGCAAAAAGAAATAATAGACGAATTATAAGAGATGAAAGAGCAATACCAAATATGTGCGCAGACATCGGCCACAAAACAGTAATAGCATCAGTTAAAAAAAAAGAAAAAAAAGAAGAAGAACAAGAAACGCAACAAATTAGCTAGAACCAACATGCACTTTAAACTACAAAATCTCATGGATACTAATTTACAAGAACAATATAAACACAGATTTTTAGAAGAATTTGAAAAGCTACCAGTTACTACCAAATCAATTGAAAAAGAATGGGAAATACTCAAGAAAACCATAATGTAAATAATTGGAGAAACTTGTGGATACATGAAACATCAAGGTAGAAAACCCATACTAACACCAAGGTGGAACGAGAAAATCAAAAGCGCCATAAAAGATATGAAACAAAATTCGAGAAATGGGCTGCAAGAAAAGAGCAAGAAGATTATATCGAGTACAGGTCAGCTAAATAAATAACAAAGAAATCATTAAACATGCTAAAACTAAAGCTTGGCAAGAATATGGCGAATCATTAAGTACAGACTACAAGCAAGCACCAAAGAAATTCTACACAAAAAATAAGTATGTGAGAAACATGGAAGATAAATATGAATCAACCGAAATAATAAATGACGAAAATTGAAAGACACGAATTTTGGAAAGTGGCAGCAGTATTTTAAAGAATTGCTAAATCTAAAAGACGGAGGGGACGACAACATAGCATATTGTTAGCAGAAATAGAAAATGCGAAACACACAGCTCCATCAAACATACAAGTAACATACATAAAATATAAGTCGAATTAATTAAAACAGCGGCAGATATAGCGATAAAGTGATTACATAGGTTGTTGAATATAATATGGAATATACAAGAAACAACAGAAGACTGGAAAAACGCTGTACTACTACCTATCTGGAAGAAAAAAGGCAGTAAAAGATATTGTACAAAGTACAGAGGTATTTCACTTCTAAGCCACGTTGGAGCAATTTTCAAAAGAATTCTAGAAAGAAGATTACGAGCATACATAGAACCATAGCTTAACAACACTCAAATGGGATTCCGTACGAGCAAAAACTGTACAGATGCCATTTTTTTTTCACTTAGACAACTGGCAGAAAAAAAACCACTGAAAACAACAACGAATTGTATATCGCGTTTGTCGACCAAGAAAAGGACTTCGACAGAGTAACAGACACTAACTTTGGACAACACTATCAAAATATGGGGTTCCACAGCACATAATCAAGTTGTGTTTGACGTGCGACAAGGATGTGTCCCATCTCCTCTGTTAGTCATCACATATAGGCCTATCGATTGAATATGTAAAATTGCCAACACTAATAAAGAAGACAACATAAAAAACCTCACGAGAGAGCTTCTTTTTGCAGACAATCAAGCGATAATAAAAACAACAAAAGAACAATTACAACAATATATAAATATACTCCACACATGTAGGGACTTTAACATGAATATAAACACACAAAAAAACCGAGGTAATGTCAATCGCAAAAAAATAAAGAAACACCACTATTCTCATCGACGACCAACAACTTAAACATGTGAAATAATCCACTTATCTTGGAAGAATCATATCGAATGACAAAAAACACCAAAGAAATCCAACATACATAGAATACCGGATCTTGGGGCAGAAGTCTCCTATTTTCAAAAACAAATATGTGAACATGAACACAAAAACTGCACTATATAAAACGATCATCATACAATCACTATATTCTAATGTCAAAGGTGGACACTAGCAACAGAATCCAATAGAAAACGTGTTAAAACAGAAATGACTTGTCTACATAGAATCCTCGGAGTAACAATAAGAGACAGAATCAGAAACAAAACATCAGAAGACTAACAAGCGCAATGCCAGTCCTTGATTACATAAGAAGACAACAGATTAAGTGGTTTTCACAGTCAACGAAAACAAACATAAATGAAGCACATAAATAATCCCTCTCCAGGGAACTCTTCTATCCCTGAAGCTGCAAAGCATAAAAATGTGTATAAAGTGAAAAGAAAGAAAGACATTCATTTAACTGTTCTACTTGCCGGTAGCTTCATAGTCTATGGTTTGGATGTGTTTTGTCTCCTGTTGTATGGAGCAGATTTGCGCGTCGTTTTATTTCATCTTCAGATTTGCGTATTGCATTTTAATCTTCTGCAATTAGCAGTTTGTTTAGCGAGCTGTGTTCATTATTTGGTTTCTCTGCAGTAGTGGATTCGTTTCTTGAATCTGTTTCTTTAGCTATCCTGTCCCTGTATGATACGAACAAAAGTGGTGATAGTCTGCAATGCTTGACGGCTGTTTTGAATTTAAATGGGTGTGCTGTGCCATCAGTAGTTCTAATTATGCGATGGCAATTTTTATATGAAGCTCTAATGTTGTCCAGTAAGTCTCCATGTATTCCGTAGACCTCCAATATAGGCCACAATTTTTCTGTCAAATACCTTTATTATTTTCCATTACAGCAATACATTATTGTACTATGGAGTAGTTCAGTAACAGTAATCTGGATTTGTGTTTCAGAAACTGGTTTAAATAGTACAGTGGGTTAAAATGCAAAGTTATTTAATATGTTGACAGTTTATCAAACAGACTGACACGAAAATAAATCGTCAACTATTTCAAAACACGTCTAAATAACCCTTTTCGACCGTAAGGTAAAGATAAGTCCCATGGGAGCAACCTGACGTCGGGGATGAAGATAACTCTTCTTGTACTAAACCGCAGTAACTATTAGGTGGAGTGGCCAGCTCCCTTCCTTGCTGTCTTAACTCCACAAGCTCAAGCTTCAGATACTCATTTACAGCAGAGCCGACCGGAGGAGTGGTCGTGTCAAGCGAGAAATCATAACCCGGACGTTTTTGGTAGTCTTTTGGCAAATAATAATATTGCAAATGAACAAGATTGCAACCATTGAGAGAGGTGGATGATCTTCCTGACGTTATTTTGCAGATCCCTAGGGAATATCAGTAACGCTACGGAGTTGCACGATATGTCTGCTACTCTTAGCATGTGACATGCTAATTCGTTGAGTGGTGGAGCACATACAAGGTAACCTGAGTATAATGAAGTCAATCAACAGAACCTTTTCAATCTGTCTTTCGTTATGCAGACATTTAATGGAAAAACAACAACAATAGCAGCGTTGAGGAATTTTGAAGGAGGCGTACATTAAAAAACTAGAGGAATGTTAACGAAGCAAAATAACTATACATATTATTATAAGCTAATGGAATAACACAACATCTTATTTCGATGTACTAATGACTTGTATTAGGACAAATGGCTTTTGGGACCTAAGGCAATATAAAACGATTCTCAAAGACCTCTAATCCACGCCTATGCCCATTTTAGCTCCACACAGAGCGAGTCTTCAGCAAACCCCCTCCTAACTAGGTATGCCTTCCAACTTTTTCCACGTTTTACGTCAGAATGAAATCCTTTACTCCAGGTATTTCTTGGTCTTCCTCTTTTCCTGTGAGAACCAGAACGATGCATGTCTTAGAATGCGTTCATCTGGTCTTCTTAATATATGTATATGTCCTATACATCTCCACCGCAGTTTCTTTTGTTCCTCTTCCACTGGAGTGTGTTTAGTTCTTTGCATAAATTTCCCACTGTTAGTCTACGCAGACACATATTTGTTGGTTTATAGTTTCCTGGTTGTCCTCATCGTTGTACTCTATGTTTGTGAGCCACGCAACAGCACCAATTTAACATTTGAGTTAAATATTCTTAGTTTTGAATTTAATTTCTTGTGATTTCCATTAACTGTATTTCCTAATGCAATATAGTTTTTCTTATTTTCTATAGTCTTATTCTGATATATTTATCTATTTCTCCCTCTCTATCGATGTTAAGGATGTTTCTTGTACTCGATTCGCAATATTATTATTGTGTTCTCCATTCGTCATGTATTTTTCTTAATAAAGATCTTTTGTGAAAACACCAATTCAATGTTTTGTAAAATACTAACTTATATTTTCGTGTCAGTTAGTATTTTGTGAACTAAGCCTATACAAATTATTAATACCTATTTGCAGTGTATTAGTAAACAGTTTGATTATAGTTTAACCAATGTTTAAATTACAAGCATGGAGAGCTATGACATCTGCCCTATGTGCCAAGTTTGGCAATCAATCAAGTGCCATGCTGAATGGCGTAGACGATCATGTTTCTCCACGACTCTCTGTCTCTTGTGTTATTAATAAGCTCGGTTGGTGAACCTTGTTTATGACCTCACGAATCATACGGTGAGTACAATTCAGATAACCACGAGAAGTTAATGACCAGGTGGACACAAGTCGATATGTTGAATGATGTCAAATCAGCGGATATTTTTATAAAAGTAATTCCCCCAAAAAGTTGCGTTTTTTAAAACAGTATATATATATATGTGTGTGTGTGTTATAAGCACATTTCTTGTTACAGTTCATGGGAGATAACTACATATATTGTATGACAACGTAGAGTCTATGTTGTATCTCATATCTTGATTGAAATGCACAGACAACAGGCAGGCATATATGAAGGATGTCATAGATAGCACATCTAGAGAAATAGAGATCTAACATGTGATAACAAGAGTGCAATCATAGCAAACCCGTAGATAAATGGGGATTGGTTGGGGGACATTCCCCTTATGGATTAAAAACATTGCTTTTAGCATTTGGAATTTAGGCAAAGCATGGTTACCCCCCTCCCCCTTTCTATTGAAGGACATCTGCAGGCTCTGTGTCATAGATATAAAATAAAGATATCTTTTTTATTTGGCACCAGCATAGAGGACATTATCATTTTTTTTGCCGTTACGATACGTTTTTGTATTCCGCACAAATGCAGGAAGTTCCATGAAGACCAGCTTTCAGGTAGGTATCATAAAATACGTCCCCATCTTTGAATTCGGAAAACGCTGGTCGACAAGGCGACATGGAGCTTGAAAGATGGAGTTTACTTTACATAATTGAATCCATGCACCATACGGAAATGAGTCAAAATGTCGTTCAAGAGAGCTGATACAAAGTAAACAACAGGGACCACATACAGAATTTTCAATCTCGCTGATCACAGAACGACAATCTGGCCCATAACAGCTTATCTGCATAGATAGGTTGTGGGCAACCCAAGAAGATCTAAAACCGAGACCGTCGGCAGTATTCCATTCTCCAGACTACAACCTGCTAATCTGCAGGAGTTTAAGAACGAACTGAGAAGACGTTGCTAATGTGGATATGTCAGGCTTATTGTTCTGATGATTCCAACTGCATCCCTACGACCTAAAACAAACTAAATATCATTATATTTTAAACCATTAGGTGCTCAGTATCCCTCAGAAGATATTTAAGGATATGTATGCTGATGGTTCCCATGGCTAGGTACTTAGATACACTCCTAACTATGCCCCACAATGTCCAGTCCTACTGTCATACAGAAAAAGATCCATTTCATTCTAGACATGTCACCAGTAACTCTGTCCATAATGAATGCTTTCACTAAACTTCATGTCTCTTATCCATTCTCAATTAACTAAATTCAGTAGGCTGGACTTACCTCCTACTTCTCATTCTACTTTTTTCATTCATTCTAAAACTCCCATTGGTTAGCAGGATGTAAACCAGAGAATAGAATGCATTGTGTCATGGTTTACAGCTTCGTTGAGATATCTGAACCTTCTGACTTGATACACCTGAGTTTTGGGTCTCTTTAACCTATTGGGTAGAAAACCAATCCCGCATCCAAATCTCCTTAGTCGCTTCTTACATGGCAGGTCAGTGTTACTATTCTTTGCTTCCTTTCAGGTCTGGGCGACACACAAGCAAGGACTTACCATTAAATGATGTTCTAGGTACTACATTTCTCATACCCAATGATGATATACACGGCATACCACCAAAGTCAGATGTGATGAACAATTGACACCAATAAAACTGATGCATCACATCTTTGTGTTCTCGACTATATCCTGTTGGAAAACTAGTAGAAACTTTGTCTTGCTACAAGAGAGATATAGCAGGAGTTTAAAAGGTAAAAAAAAATAAAATAAAAAACAGATACCAACTGCTTCTATCTTCAAGAATCACATTACAGTAGCTCAAAATACATACAAGTTTATTAATGCATAGGGGAAAACAAAGATTAGAAGCAGAGCTAATCATTATCACGTACTGTATAATAATTTATCATACACAACACAAGAGTTTAACAAACACTAAAACATGATTACATATTAACTGTATTCTCAAGCCATTGTCACACCAGGAATTCCCTAACTAGCTTTTCACACCACCCAGTTATAATAAAACACATCATATAATCAAGCCATGGTCACACCAGGAATTCCCTAGCTACCTCTTACTTCACCCAAACTATAATAATAAAACATGTTAATATGATTATATCGTGCATGCATGTGACTCAAATAATAATAAAATGTCACACTAAGATATTTCCTGGTGACCAATGGGAATCTGTCATTTCAGTTTATTTTTATAATACCGGTACTTATATACAGTGGAATCCCTTTATAGCGCATCCTTTTATAGCAAATCTCTCTATATAACAACACTTTTCAAAATCTTCAATTACATTTATTCTATATTGTTTTTACTGTATGTAGTGAATTATTATATCTGTTATTACATACATATTTTGTTGGTCCGGACCAAGTTGTTATAATGGGATTCCACTGTATAAATACTTTTAGGTAGTATAGTGATTAAATGATTTGTTTGCTGACAAAGTGACCTGCGTTTGAGTTCACTTGTCGCTTGTATTTTGTAAATAAAATTACAGTGGTTAACCCACCCACTAGGAAATGGGCATCAGGGTCTATGCCTTGAAGTCAAGAAATGACACTATTGCTATGAAGTATGTGCTGAAACTGACACTAGCATAGTTATAATGCACTAGCATGCATGAGTCAGGAGGTTTCTAGTCAACCACAAGCTAGGCATATGTATGAGTCAGGAGGTTTCTAGTCAACCACAAGCTAGGCATATGTATGAGTCAGGAGGTTTCTAGTCATCTGCTAGGCATCTGCACATATTTGGGTAAAATTGTGTACTTTGATAATGAATAATAACTTAACTAACTTACCCTGGTAAGTGGGTGCATGGCTAAGTCAAAGGCTACAAGACTATCATACCAACATGGAAATATGATATAAAATATGAAATAGACTGGGCATATTTTCTCTAGTCTCTGATTAAATAGACCCCACAACTTGAAAAAAATAAAATTAAATCAATATCAACTCTGTGACTAAGAAAGTTATCATAATTGCTATAAACAACATTGGAGCACACATGTAAACACTAAATACAGTGGTTGTGTACTTCATCAAATTAATAATGAATAAGGTTTCAATGCCCATAAAAATTAATTTTCTAGTCTATCAGCTGAAAATTGACACATAGGTGCTCTCAGTTTTGTGATGAACACAGAATCTTACTAGGAGTTGCTGTGTTCTAATGTCTTCAGGGGTAGAGAAGTCATATAATAGTATAAATATATATATACACACACGCACACACAGTTCTGAATAAAAAAAGAAAAGACACATAGTTTTGACCACTTAATACAATTTTAGATCATAACAAATGGTGGTGAGATTGTTTTCTTTCTTTCCCTTTTCAAAATGTTCAAATCATGAGGTAGCAAATGGGATTGTTTTACTCAAGTGTTAAGTAAGGTACTCATTTACAGCTGTGTTGTCTAGAGTATGCCTACAATGTGGAGCAATTCTGATATTTTATTGTGTTTAGAAATGAACACATTAAGCACATAATTATATCAGCATGTGCTTCAAGGGTAGGCAAAATTAAATTTACTAAACACTGAAAATACAATCACAATTTGATCAAGGAACATTAGTCTCTTATCCTCAATTTGATGACTTCTCATATCTTACATAGAAAAAAAAATCATTTTCCATTTCTCTGGCAACTCCTGCAGCAGAAAAAAAGGTAGATCAACAATTACACAGATACGTCAAACGTGCAAATTCATTCAACATATGATTACATATTATTGATATCAACAAATTATTTCTTATCTAAACACATGCTTACATACAAGCATATTTGAAAACTATCATTAATCAAGACAACTGAGCAGAAATATAAACAACTAGAAATTCTCAATTCCAAGATTAAGAAAATAGAATTGATGACGAAATATATAATATACACTGCAACTGTGTCCAAATAAATAGTCATCGCTGGAGGCCAAGGCCTCATCATAGCTTCTTCAGGTAATGTGAACCATAATCTATTAAGTTGTCCTGACATTATTACATGAACTTCAACCTCCAATATTTTTAATGGTCAAATGTTCCATCCCGAAGAAAGTCTTTGACCTTCCCTGCGACCATTCACCTCCAATGTGAATCCTGAAGGTAATTTGTAGCATACAATCCTGCATTTCCAAGTGATTCCACTCTCATGTATATTCTTTGCAATGAATTTATGTGGCAGAAAATAAAATTATTTTTGTGTGGAGAACTTTCACTGTCCTTAAGAGTTTCTTCATAATTTTATCAATATTCAACTGATATTAATTTTGCATCTGTCACTTATTTAATTTTTATATGACAGGATCCCTTTGCTAGATCTTCAGCCCAGTTGAAGAGCGGCTACCTAAGTCTGGGAAGTCAAGAGGCATATGTTCAAGAGTCTGTACTCATGTATTCATTATTGTGAACTACCCTGCCTATGTATAGGTGGTCCTAGCAAAATACCAATCACTGTCTATGACTAGTACCTACTGGTGCTAACTCACAAAGTGTTTGTCATTATATCCTAGTTTGATTTGAAAATCTCAGAAAGTCTCTCTTTGTCATGTAGCATTGATGCTGTATGGTTTTGGGACATTATTTAAACAAATTGTGTCTGCGACAATTTCACTATTATATATTGTAGTTTATTTCTTTATGTTTATTCTTGTTCTCCTTTCTATGAATCCTTGATCAAATAAAACTAAGAAATTATGTGCTATGAGTGATACTCTCAAGGACTTGTTGAGAGGGGCAGAGTGCATATGGGGTAAACCCAAGTACACTGAAGTCAAATCCTTTACCCCTCTGATAAATTAAAAAAAAAAATCCAAATATCACAGTTGTCTGTGCCGGAAAGGAGAGCAAAAAATAGTGAAACTCTGATCTGCTATGCATAGAGATGACTTAAAGAGATCACTAAGGAGGTTTTTGGTATTGGGTTTGAACTGTTCCATTCCATAAAGAACTAAAGTGACCAAGAAGTCATACAGATGTTCAATGTGATGGACCAAAAGGTACAGATATCACAGCCAAGCTGTAAATCATGACTCAAAACATTCTGTTCTCTTGACTACATCCTGCTGATCTTAAAGGAGCTTGAGAAGGAATGCAGAAGAAGAACAAGGGTCTGGTTTTCATATCACTGTAGTTGTTTTTGTCATCAACTGAGTTTCCTGTTTCCACTAACTCTTTATCTTCAATAAAACCATCAAATAAACATAACTTCCACACCAGTAAATTCACAATTTTTATGATCTCTAAATATACTACAGTAAGACTGGAAATCCCTGGCATAGTTAATAATGGATTAATGTACTTATTGATATGTGACTATGTGCAGGAAATTTTACTGGCATAGTGGTTAAGCCGTTTGCTTTGTGCTCAAGAGGTCACTGGTCGTGACATCTTGTTAACACAGCGGATTTGTTTTGAAAATTGCTGTGGATAATTGCTTTAAGATACATGTGATGGGTTGTACTCTTAGCAAGTGGCGTGCTACTTAATTGAATCAGATGGAGTACATATGTGGCAACTCTAATAACAATGAAGTCAATCTTCTATACCTTTCATTCTTTTTGACTATCTGCATATTATGCAATACCTTGCACTCAGTAGAGAGATCTAGTTTCCATAGCTTGGATCTTTCTCTTTAATGAACAGGAGACAACAGTAAAATCATGACATAAAAATATTGTCCGAAAAAATAACATGAGTTAACTAGCAGTTTTACGTGTACTTGTTCAACATAAAACTGCTAGTTAGTTCATTTTATATATTTTTCTTATAATAATCTTCCTCTTGCAGTTTTCTGTCCTCGTCAATGTCTCATGGGCATGTGTACAAATAAAAAGCTTATATACAATTAATATCTTTCTATTCTGCTCTGAAACTTAAAGATGAACTTATAAATCACAATGTTATGTATTACAGGTCTTTGAGTTGTTAAAGAATGTACACATTATTAAAGTTTTTTTTCAGACAGTTATGACTGACGTTTTCCAAATAATCAGTAAATTATCTCATGAAATAATTCTTATATGCTTAGATATCAAACATATTGAAGCTGCAAAAGAACAACATTGTGCCAGATTTACAAGAAATGTCATTTAAACCAAGTAATGCTGATTTGACATTTAGGTTTCTTAACATTATTCACATTGAAACAATCCAACAACATTATACTTAACATATATAATTAAAATTGTTTCAGTAGTTTAAATAGATAGATTAATTAAATCTGGCATATTCTGAATTTCATCCATGATAAAAAGAAATTTATAGTCAGCAGTTTCTGTAAGAGCTGATGGCATTGGATTGACTATGCCTTTAGAAAAAGGTTTAATGAACTCAAAAATTGCCTTTATATTGAGCCCAGAAAGTAAATGTAAGATAGAATGACCAAAGACCATATTGCAAAGAACAGCAATGGTAGAGATGAAGATGGTGGGACAGAGCATGGATGCACTGAAGGGATTTCCACTGACTAAGAATGGTGGGGATAGTTTGTTGTTGCCTTTAAAAACATCACAAGGTGTAATTATCAGAGGTCTGCTCTAGATTTCTAGATGGACTCTGATTAGTTAAACAAGAAGACATGGTTCCTATAAAGCAGTTACACATCTAATTTTCTCTTATATATATATATATATATATATATATATATATATATATATAGTTATACTCATGAAACAAGTTTTATATATATATATATATATATATAAATAAAACTTGTTTCATGAGTATAACTTGGTTCAACTTGTCGTTTGAAAGTCAATCATCCACATCCTACTGTACTTATAAAGTGGTTGAATGTATTACTGCTGTATTACTGGTGCCCAATAATGTGAAAATAGTTGAATAGTATTTGAATAGCAATTTCCATAACAGGACATGGTTCAATTGTATAAATTTATTATAAATAATAAATTTCCAGTAAGATAGATTCCCACATGCTCAGTACTGTCACAAAGTATTTGTAACAGTTAAGTGGTTCAATAAGAAACATGTAAATTAAGCTAAAATATAATGATTTGCTAATTGGTGTTGATTCACATCAACAATTCAACAACATAAGCTATATATTTTACCATAATTTCTGTACTAACATTTGTAAGAGATGTCATTTAAATTTGAGCTGCTGTGAAAACATTTGTTAAAAAAAAGACATCTTCAACATGACTTCATATCTTTTGAATATGTAAAATGACAGAAAAAATAGTCTTAATTTGTTTGTCCTTATATACGCAATGAAAATCTTCATTACATCTGGCAAAGCTTTATGTATTACATGATACAGTAATCAGTGGGACTTCAGTAAAACTGTATACCAATAAGCAGACACAGAGACACCAAGTAATATAGTTGTACAGTTCATAAAATAGATTAAATAAATGATTTTTAATACATCATTTTTTTCTATAGTCTCCATAATTATGTGGTCAGTTAATTAATTTAAATGATTAATTTAATTTTTGTCCTCTATCTGTTCTTGATATAGGTTTTTTGGTAAAAAAAAATTCAGAATGTTTTGTGATGTGGCACTATAAAGCTTTGTGTGATTCAGTCTGTTTTGTTACATGTACATTCTGTGATGTGCACTATATTACTTAGATTCTGTTCTTTGACATATGCACTATATTACTCTGAATCAATCTGTTTGTGAACTATGCTCTATATTACTTTGTGTTCTCTGTTTATTTCTACATGCTTATAAGAGCAAGATAATGTGGTACAGAGTGCTTGAGGCAAAATTACCAACACAGCTTCACAAAACTTGTTTGTCAAGATAGAACTTAATTCAACTACCGTATATCTGTGAAATACTTCAGGGTTCTAAAGCCTAACTTGGCAAGTTAATTTCACATGAGTTTATGCCATGTGTTGCCGAAACCCAAAATGAAAGCATATAATGCTGACATACTAAGTATATTGTAAGGAAAAATTAAAGTGACTTTTGGGGTGGATTTAACTGTCCCATTTCATAGATGGTCAAAGTGACCCAGAAGTGAATGTGAAGCTGGTTGTGCCAGGCCAAATAACACAGATATTGCAATGATGCAGTAAGCCACGGTACAACATGTTCCGCTCTCCTGACTACTTCCTGCTTATCCGCAGGAGTTCAAGAATGAATACAGAAGCAGAGGACATGAGCATAGCAACTACACAAAACAGGAGATTGTACAGACAAAGTATGATATATACCAGTAATGATGACCATTCCTGGTCAAAGTTGTTGGCCAGTGAAGTTCTTCCCTTACTAAGTTAGTCTAGTAAATCAAGAATAGATGCATAAGTGAGAATTAAACACTAGAGCATACAGAGGCCATCTAATCTCAACAGAAAAAGTGAAGTTCTTCCCTTACTAAGCTAGTCTAGAATAAAAGAGGGAGAGTAAAATTCAGAAATTCTTCTTCTGCATTTGTTTTCAATTTCCTCCTAGTTAACAAAATGTAAGCATTGAGTCCTGCTCAACATCTTCAATACCATTTATGTAATATCTGCACCTTTCTAGCGAATACATCTGGCTTCACAAAGCCCTTTTAGGTCATTTTCTCTAAATGGTAGCTGTTCCCACATACAAACTTCCGTAGCCACCTCATGTGATATTTGGATCACAATGTTACTAGTCTTTCATTACTTTATTTACCAGAAAAGAGTTTATACCTATAATTATGATTACCAGGTAATAATTTTAGAATTTCTTATTGATTTAAAACAACAATGTAGATACAACAAGAATATTTAACACTGCAACAAATATAAGGAAGCAACATTTTTGAATCTCTCATTCTTATTTTGTCTTTTGTTTGTTATTAATGTCTATATCTGCAGTGTTGAATTAAAAAACAAGGGTTTTTATGGGAAAATGGAAGCGGTTTATAAGTTCCTGAGGAGATAGTGAGTCTTCCTCACAAATATAACCCAGTCAAATTTGCTCCTGGCTCAAAAGCTGATCATCCACATTGTATAAGTGATGTGATTGCATGTATTAGTTGTGCTTACAATTTTAATAATAGTAATGTCATATGTTCTATACAGGATGTATTTCAGTTATTTTTATTATAAGGTTATACATTTCGAAAGATTACAGAACATCACATACACAGATGTGAAGTATTACCCGATGAACACAATTTTTGACAAGAGTAAATCCCCAGCATTTGTGTCGCTAAACAGGATGATAGAAGTAACTAATAGAAATATGACAATACCTTTTACAAACCTGTTGCCTATAACAGCATAAATTGATTCTAATCAGGTATTATTTCAGAGTGCAGTAACTTGTTGCTATCAACTCATTCTGTGACAACTTGAGTTATACTGATATAAATTAATTAAAAGTACAAGGATTTTAGTTTGGTATTCTGGGGAAACACAAATGTATAGTTTTAAAATTAATTAATTTATGTTAAAGGCTGAAATTGCAAAGATGTGAAGGAAAACAAAGCTTATTGTGTCATTATGGGAGTTAGTCATCAGAACATCATTACACCCTGGACACATCTATAGATCATCTGATCTCCACTTGATACCATTACACAATAACTGACAGTTCCATTTGTCTGTTGGTTGAGAAACATTCTTCTAAAACCCACAGTAGCGCTCATTTCAGGCAGTATTTCAAGCCCAGTTCTTCTATTGTGGACATGGAAAAAGAAGCATGTTCATTAATTTTGTCTGTGTTGTTTTTCGTAAAGAGTTCAAAATGTCAGCTCGATCAACTGCTCTATCGCCTAAATAGTAGCAGTGGAAGCTAAGCTGACCTGCTCTCTCATTCTAATAAACACTCGCATGTCCAGGCACAAAAATGAACGTGACACATTTCAACTTCACCCTCTCCATTGCTTCAAGTATTTTAAGTAAAATGCCATTTCTATTTCCTCTAAAGCATATTGCAGTTGGTGCAGCATAGTGGCAATGCGCTGGATTTGATTTAATAAAAAATATCTTGTTCAATATCCAAGGAAAACCTATTCTCTAATCTCCCAAACTAAAAATGAGTAACAGGACATATTAATTTGAAAACCAGCACGAAACTATTGTGCAAGTACTTCTGCAGAATTATTCAAATGTTTTAATGGAGCGAAGAGCACACATGGGGTAATTTGAGTGTACAGAGGCATATTGTAATCAGTTTTCAATTTGCATGTTAATTTGTGAAACAGAAAGACAATAAAATTAATTATTTTTCATTTTCTGAATTTAAACAAAATGAGATAATACAGAGATGTTAAATATAACTTATATGTGCCCGGCACATGCACATTAAACATATATATATATGGAAATACAACTGAAGTCACAAAACAAAACTGAAATTAGTGAATCACATTTTAACATCTCCCAAAATGAAATTTTATAACTTTTCACATTTCCAAAATATACATATTGTCCAACTAAGCATGATGAAGAAATTTTAATTGAAAAAAATCCTAAAAAGTGATGGTACAGAATTTAAGACAATAATAATATATTGAGAAACAAATGTATATGTTTGTTTCACAATGATTTTCAGGTTATTAATTTCAAGTGTGTAATGTGGAAGTTGTCACTTAAATGTTATGAAAAAAAAATCAAAATATAAATAGTGTGATCATCATCATGAAACAATTTCAGTATACAAGGACATTAAATATCTTGCTATTGGTTAAGTGGAGCTTGGGACTTCACCTTTATTCTCATGTATAATTTAAAAACAAAAATAGTATTGTCTTTAAGCGGGACCAAATAAAACATACAAACTAGGATTGCAAATCTGTTCAGACATGTTTTTACCAGCCTCATATAGTGAGATTTAGGAAGGATCTTTATGAAAGTTACAAACCATTCATGATAATCATAATTGCTTATGAATCAACATTATTGTTCAGACTGCCAAACCAAATGTCAATGGATATGTACACTTGTGTACCATAAGATATGGTTGAGAATATACTTTTATGAATATTTCTGTTATCTAATTTTAACAAAGAACAATTATAGTATGAAGCCAACTTGTTCACTTCTGTAGAAAATGAGTATGGAAGTTTGAACATTCACTTTACTTGTGAACGGAACCTCACATAAGAGGGAAAATGAACCACAGTCTAATTCTACCATCAAGCATTTCCTAAACAGGAACCAGGTTCTCATAGTATAAAGGATTGCTTTGCATGAGCTGGCTAAAGTGGTAATGGACTGAGATCACGAGACACCAGGTTAGCCCACAGACAGCTGACAACTTTGCCAGAGACAGACGCATTTGACCCAAACTTTACGTGTACCACATTTAATACCAAATGCGGTAGAATACAGAAAACCTGTTGACAAGTTGCGAGACGAATAGGTGCCAGTGGAACGGACCTTGTTCAAATCCTGTTTGCTGCCCCATGATTTTTCTATAATAATAAATACTCAATGCTATTATATTATATAGATACCATTCATGCACTTTTCTATAATTCAACGATTTACGGTAATGTAAAAATACAATCTACTTAAAAAACATGCCTCAGATGTTAATTAGTTCTGACTGAATACACTAATTGCTATAAGTATGACCATGTATTATTTTATCAAAGGAAATCAAAGATGAATAATTTGTTTAATATAAATTTTACTCTTGCAATAATGTTATGCTCCAGGAATGACATACTTTTGGAAGACTGAAATTAAACAAAACTATGTTTGTACTATCCATACAAACAAAAAATATAGATTCATGAAAGTCTCAAACAATTGGACACTTTTCAGAAAAAAAAAGGAATAATATATCCATAGACTACAAAAGTACTGGTAGTGGTTTAACATCTGACAGAACAGTAGAGAAAAAGTGGTTTGAGAATTTATAACATGAAAATGTCCAACAATAGAAACAATAGTACTTACATAAAACACAAAGTCGATTAGCTTTACAATGAACACAAAGACAA
Organism: Meghimatium bilineatum; assembly: GCA_034231615.1. Taxonomy (NCBI): domain Eukaryota; kingdom Metazoa; phylum Mollusca; class Gastropoda; order Stylommatophora; family Philomycidae; genus Meghimatium; species Meghimatium bilineatum. Next base: position 78,841,852 of record CM067299.1, read on the forward strand.
TAGAATCAGTGAGGTGTGGCAGCCTTGTGTTCCATCTAGAACAGTGGTTTACAAACTTTTCCGGTTGAAAATGTCCCTTTAGATATTTTGCAAAGGCCTTATGCCCTTGCCCCACATTTTCAATCACATCATAATTATAGGAAACTACAGGTCAAACTGGGCATGTATTATGGCATAGGTTAAACAAATGTTTCACTCTTTTTTTTGTCAGCACACAAATTGTATAAGGCATGCTCAAATTAACTGTGGTTATAACAATTATTAATATTTGGACCAATAGTCATTATTTCTTTTGATATTTCTTAAATATATTTTTTTTTCAAACATGTTTACGGTATATTTTTTAACTTCTTCTTCTTCTTCAGCGTTCATTCTCAAACTCCCGCTGGATCTCCTTTGTAGCAGGACCATGGTCCCAATAGATTTTGAGCAGGATGTAGTCCAGAGAATGGAAATGCGTTGTGTCGCCGTTTTATTTGCGCCAATGGTCCGACACATCCGTCTTCGGCGGATTTTTTAACTGAAAAGCAATCATGCACTAAATTTCCCAAAATGCTTTGCTTCCTCACATCCCCCTCTCCAGTTTGGAAATCACTGATCTAGACCAGTGAGATTTGACCAAGAAGAACAGCATGTACTGATCTAAAACAACAGAAACTGACACACTAAATCTACAATTTGTATTCAGTATGTCTTAATAAAAAATGTCAATATCTGTGTCTGAGAGGTAGGGTACATGTCTCGGACACCCAAAGGTACCTAGTTTGATTACAGATGCAAGTAGTTGGACATTCAAATCATTCAGAAAGCAATGACAACCTGCTGAATGTAAATATTACCTATGAAATCTCTACAGTAAAGAAATATTAGGTTGATGCTTCCTATGTCCTGAATATGATGTTACCAACTGATCCAGTCAACTTATAAAGATCAGCATGTTTCTATTTGTTAGGATACTGACAACCATGAGCAGTTTCTATACAATATCTGCGTGTTTCTTTGTTAGTGTTCAATATCAAACTCCCACTAAATTTCTCTTGTAGCAGGGCAATTATTAGACTAGATTTCAACAGGATGTAGTCTAGAGAACTCGTTGGGACACCATTTTATTGGATTGACACATATTGACTTGCCTGTCTATAGATGATCTAACAAATGAGCATAATCATAATTATTCCCTGCTATTCCCTTTTGTCCATACTCATAGGACAGCAAAGCCCATATTGAAACTGTTTAAAGCTTTCAAGTTAATAACTTATGGAATAGAGTTGGTTGTCTCATCCCATAGAGAGTCAAAGTGATCCATGCTGACATTGGATGTGTCAGGCCAAAAGGTGAAGATACCACAGCTAAGCTGTAAACCATGAGAATGTATTCCATTCTCTGGACTACATTCTGCTAATCTACAGAAGTTTGAGAATGAATGCAGAAGAAAAAAATAGCAAAATCACAGCATTCAGGATGAACTCCTGATAAAGAGAGTTGCTGCCTGAACATATTTCCTGTGAAAGAGGTCCATGCTGTCCTGCATGTCTTTCAGACTGGTAGCATTTAGTGCACAATTGTTGATGAACAAGAGGTCATGAACAATGTCCGTCTTAGTTTTGGTCTTCAATCTACTAAGATTGAAAAGTCCTCCATCAGCTCGATAATGAAAGCAAATTCCTGCATTGTTATTCCAGAAGGCATCATTTAACATGCCAGAGAACTCCACGCTGAAGAGCATCGGAGCCAGGACGCAACCCTGTTTGACACCATTAGTTACTGGAAACAGGTTTGAGTGTGCGCTGTCATCTTGCACACAGACTGCCATATTATCGTGGAACAGGAAAACCATGTTAGTGAATTTTTCCAAATTTGGCCATGATCTTTCATAGTCCTTCGCAATTTAGAGTGTTGAATGCCGTAGTTAGGTCGACAAATGTAGTGTAGTGACCAATGTTCTGTTTGTGACACTTTTCCTGTAGTTGTCTGGCAGTGAATATCATGTCAACCGTACCTCTGCCCTGTCGGAAGACACATTGGCTCTCTGGGAGGAGACCTGTCTCAAGATAGGCTTGCAGTCCGTTAATAGGACCCTAGCCAGGATCTTGCCTGCTATAGAGAGTAGGGATATGCCTCAGTGGTTCTTGCAAGCTAGACAATTTACTTTTCATTTGTATAGATGTATGATTGAAGTATCCGGAGGTCTTGTGATATCGCTTCCTGGTTCCACATTGTCTGGAAGAGCTCTGTGAGTTTAGCGGTCAGAACAGGGCAACTGATGGCGTAAACTTCGGCTGGAATGGAGTCTGGACCAGGCGTTTTCCTATGGACAAATTTTAGATTGTTTTTTTAGATTGTAGAATATACATCACACCCCTGTCAGTATGTGCTATGGGACTACATTTAAATTTATGGGTATGATGATTTTAAAAATACTTTTATTTTTACATTCATATCAACCAGGTCATGTGGACGCCCTTGGTACAAAGCGACTTCTGTCACTGACAATTTTCTCAATTGTGTTCCTGTTCCTCAGTTCCTACCTCTTGCTTGCGTGTTCAGTCATTTCTTAAGTGAGTCAATTAATATCATTCTTAATAATTCTTAATATCAATATTAGAACGGCTACTGTATTCAGCAAGTTTTCTGACAGTCTGGAAGGCCATGAATGCATTGCTTTATTCAATTAGCACTGAATATGAGATCCATCTTCTCCTTCATGGTTACATTACTGAACTATGTTTGTTATAAACATATTCCTGCATAATATTCTGGTAAAATGGCACATGATGACAGTTGTGTTATTTCTGCTTCTTGATCAGGGAAGTTTAGGGGAAGTGATGAGCATCATTGAGTAAAATTCTGTCCACTGAAATGCTACCATTGGAAGAGTATTGACATAATATGTATCTTTTAGTGGTGATGTTTATAATTTGGCAACATACAACCCTGATGTATTATGGGCGTTATCATTTTATATATTTCTGCATGAACGGATCAGATGTGGATTTAGGCAGATGCAAAACTGCATGAGAAAATCACTCTTAATGTGGCATTGAAGACTTTTTTCTAAGGTCCATAGTTTCGGACCTGTTTTGTGTGTGTGTGTGTGTGTGTGCAACACCTTATGGTGTTTGTGTAGCCCTGATCTCACACAGGTTAAAAGAAACAGTGCTTCCAACATGTGTGAAAGCAGCTGTACTTGGAAAGCTTTTATTATCTCATTTGACCAGAGCTGAGGTTGCTATATTCAGAGTTAAAATAAACCTCAATGTACCTTATGGTGGAGGGGAGACGTGTGTGTTCTAATGATTCCTGGCATATCCTCTAAGTATCTCAAAAATCGAATTCATTGTATAATTAAAGTTAAGACGTCTTTGCATTTCTCACAATACAAAACCAATCTAGAATTTAAGTTTTTACTCTCTAAACTGCACTTTCTTCACACAATCACAAAATCAATAATTTCCTGGAGATTACAATTTGTATGGGGATTAAGACAGGATTGACATTGTATAAGTTAGTTAAGTATTACTGATGTGATTGGCTGAACCAACATCAAGGTCCTCCAGACACAACCACAATATTTATGTTTTTTTCTCCTATTTCTCAAAATGTTTGAGAACAATCAGAAGATTGGCTTTATTGTACTCTGATTTTTAAAAAAAGCAGCATTTTGCCTGCTGAGAGTATTCATAGCACATATCTCTGCAACTCAAGAAATAAGACTGGGAATTTAACGCATTCGTAAATTTGACATCTATGCTATATTCTGAATATGCATCCTTGTGGTCACAAGGCAGTACTTGTCGTCATTAAGTTCAGTTCTATTGTGTCGTAGTTTTCTGTGCATATAAATTATTTGTAAAGAACTGACTTCATTTAAAAAAAATATTTATCAATTATTTCTTTTTTGCATTAGTTCTGAAATTCCTGCTGGATTCTTCTAGTAGCAGGGCAATGGAAAACTACTATATTTCCAGCAGGATGTAGTCCACAGAACTACAGCATTAATAAATGCTATGGGTTAAATTTACTTTTAGTCCACAGAATGGAAAAGCACCATGTCACAGAATTATTTGCACCATTGGCCGGACACACCAGATTTCTGCATTGTAAAAATCCAATATAATTATAAACTTTGAACAATGAATTAATATCCATATTTTCTTTAATATTTGGAAATATGTTCAATATAAAATTGACATCCATTTGTCAAACTCTAGAGGTAAAGGGAGATAACTAAATAAAAGTATCTGCTTGGTGGACATTACCCACAAGATAAATGGATTGATAATTTCACCCTGGAGATCCTTTTCTATTTCTATTCCTGGCATATCACACGCTGATCTGAAAAAAATGTTCACTGTACAATGAGAAGAAATCAGGAGATAGCACTCTTTGTTGGCACATTCTTTGCTTATATGTATGAAATTACCCAATATGTTGTCAATAACCAGTTCTGTGTCAGAGTTGTGTAGTTCACGACTTGAACAGTCAAGGCACCAGGGTCAAACCCCACAGTTTGAACATATGAACTATTCGGAAAGCAATGACAACCTATTGGACGCACAATTTTGCCTAGAGAATCACTGCACTCAAAACATGCTTGGTTGAAAGCTACATCCTGAATAGGATAGCTATTCGTCATTCCAAAATTACCGAACCAATGAAATACAGTCTGTCGACATTATTTATTAGTGTAATTCTTGAAAAATCAGAAATTCTGGAAGTCGAGTCTTTGTCATACATATAAAGTAATGTAAATTGATATCAAGTATTATAATAAATATGATTTAACTCTTGAAACTAGAGTGTTCTGAGCATGAAACGCTGAGGCATACATATTGGCCAGAGGAAACAACACTGGAATCAAAGCTCTATGGGACACTGTATGAACTACAAAAGACAGTGAGTTTTATTAAGGAGACAGAATTACAGATATAGACATGTTTCAAGTGAACGAAAGAAGAACTATTGAAACAAGTCTGGGGGCTTTCAAATTCATTTGGAAAATGTAAATATTAATTATGACACAGAAAATATTAAAATTTAATGATGTGAGTTTGATTTTAAAAATTATTTTAAGATGGCACTGTTGATGTCTTAAAAATGTGTGAGCACCCTTGTAATGGGAGATTATTTGTTCTGGACTGATGGTTGGTAAAGTGTCAATTTTTTTCCATGTGCTACAAAAAAAATTTAACAAAATTTGGAAAACACTGATATACAGTACACAATTATACACTATAGTAATTGACATACAAATGGATTTATTATTGTACCCAGTACCACATTTCTACCTAAAACCCGTTAACCATCTGCTAGGGTAGATTGAGCATTTATGGGTGTGTCTGGAGTGAAATGACATAAGTTCATATGTAATAATAACAGTCAATTTATGTTTAGCAAAAGTTCAAAATAGTTGACTGTAAAATGAACAAATTGTAGTTTCAGCAGCATCAGTATACTGAACCATAGGTGGGAAACCTTTTTGTACCAGCGGGCCAAATTCATGATTGCTTGTCTGGGATAGAGGAAATCCTGCAAATTGAATATTTGAAATGTTTGTTTGTTCTGTTATGACTGCAGGTTATCAATGCACAACAGAAAAGTTCATAAGCACTATAATTTCCTGTCTCAATAAATCCATCATGGTGTAGTGACAAACAGTTCCAGATTTATGCTGACTTATGACTCCTTGTACATGCCATTATGGACGGCTCTGATCTTTACACCAATTTCACCCAGTCCTGATAGCGACCCTGATTCACAGTTTTGAAAATCTTTTGAGCAGACACTGTCCCTTAATACATTAACTATGTCAGATTGATTGTCATTTGACATTTCAAAGGTCACCATAGTTCTTGTCCCCAACTGCTGAGAATGCTTCTTCATTATAAATAGAGATGCTGATTATAAAGGTCTTATTGCATCCAATGTTGAATATCAAAAGTTGACAGCGTAGTCTGTTTAAAAAGTCTATTTAATTCTGAGCACTATTTTCCATTAGCAACATTAAAGGTTGGACATAATTAGTTCCTCCATGTCACTGCTTAGCATCATATTTCAATTTGGTTAATGTAGCTTGTGAATTGACATTTTCTGAACTCACAGGCCAGTGTATATACATTTCAAATCAGCCTGATAGGCTAGCACAAAATATTTGACCCACGGATCATATTTTGCACATATGTCCTAGATACACAGGAGAAGCTCTTAGCAACCAGTGAACTGACATGTCTGCATCATAAGCACATATTGTGAACTCATTTGTTATGAACAGTTATTACGTATGAACAAACATCATTGATCTAGGCAAATTCATAGACTTTCAGTCACCTCCAGTAGATGTCAAATTGTATGCATGCTTCTTACTTTGTCTCACAAGTATAAAGTCTAACTTGAATAATATAGAATACTAAATTTCTCGTATTGCAGCTATGATACATCATCAATCACAATTTACACATCCAGCAGGTATGTTCACATTTATTAAACAACATTAGTATGTTCCACTTATCCATTCATAATTCTGCTACTATAGGTGCCATACATTTAATTATACATACTCTTTAATTATTGCAAATGCTAATATATCTAGGAAGTAAATACACACAATGCCCAGGAGGTTGGAAGTAGTTATAGATGACCCTCACTGATGTCAACACCAGCTGTTTTTAATCTTTTGAAGCATTGGGTGTGAGATACCAAGTTCATCACCTCACCTGTTATGACTATGTGATTACTGACAAGGAAGCAATCTTTCAACTGGAGGAATTTGACTTGAAAGTTGGTGAGAGTGGCCAGACTTCTGAGTACTGAGTGCTTGCATATCCCTCACATGTCACCAAGTACAATCAACATGTTTATCATTCCCCGTCTGTTTAATTACAATCAATAGATTTTGCTTGAAGCAACATTAAAATCAATAGATTCTGCTTGAAGTAAAATTACACTCAATAGATTCTGCTTGAAGTTACTATCATGATTCTGCCTGAAGTAACAATCAATAGACTCTGCTTGAAGTTACATTACAATCAATAATGCTGTCCACATGTCATAACTTTAACTCACATACAAAGAATGCTAATGTCTTTGAAGTTTAAAAAAAATGTAAACATATGTGGACAAAAGACATAATTTTTGTGTTAAGAGACTATATATCATTAATGATATATTATTTATATGTATAACCAAAATATGTAGACAAATTAGAAATATATACAAAAACAAAAATATAAAATTTATTTAGAAATCCCCCCTTCCCTCAAATAATGCTGGAAATTATTTAAAAAAAAAAAAAGCTATGAAATTCTCTATTGTCAATGTTACTGACTACAGTAACATTACTGTAACTACGGTATGGTGAGTTTTTCACTGATGACAGGTTGTTAGCCTATCAACTTTGACTTAATCTTATTCTATGACACTTCTTGAAAGAGTCACCTTTTCTTTGGATCCTTGACAAGAAGTCCAGACCCTGGTTGTCAAACAGATTACATAGATACTTGGAACTTAAGGTCAACATTGGTAAAACTAGTGATGAAATGTAACACCATCTATAAGAGCTCTTTGAGAATAGCTGATGGCGTTATCGAAGAGGTGGAAGACATTACTTATCTGGGTAGCATTATTGACAGAATAGGAGGAACATAAAAAAGAATATAAAAACTATGATGATGAAGGCCAGAACAGCATTTGTTCTTTTAAGACACATATTGAAAGCAAATATAAAACTACATGTATATGTACTGCTGTATGACTCAAACATATGAGCAATGATAAAAACACAACAGCATAAACTACAGGTATTTGTCAATAACTGCTTAAGAAAAAGACTAAATATTAGGTTGTTTGACAAGATAAAAATGGACTGAAATCTGTGACACCCAGACTAAGGAAAGAAAATGGATTCGGCAATGCTAAAAAAACCAGCAAAAAATATAGAAGATCAATAACATGGACGCTTCAGAAAAAAATGAAACAGAGAGGACCTAGGACAGATGAAGAAGAGAGATCATGAAGATGGTATCATATGGAATGAGATTGAGAACATATCAAAGACAAATGGAACATCCTTGTCTATGGCCTATGTTCCCAAGGATGTGCAAACACCCTGGGGACCATAAGGCGTGATTGGTTGATTGATTAAGTTATTCCTAACAAAATTTCAAATATCATTCCAAAGGTGATAAACACACGCTTAGGAAAAAAAATTACTATAAGTAAATATTAAGAGATACAAATTGAAAACAAAAAACTTCTTGGATGAAGAAAATGTCAATTCTGTATGTTGATTATATGCATGTTTGACAAATATACATCATAAATTACTAAAGATAAATGTACAAATTATCACATGTCTACCATTATCAAAACAGCCCACACACCCAAAGTAGTCGTGTAAACATAGGAAACTAATATGTTATACAAACTAGCATTACAAATCTGACTAACAACAGTGCTCTACAGACCTCATGAAACTGAGATCTAGCAAAATATTATAAAGTTAATAGGTGAGACTGTGCTAAACTCAATATCAATAGATAAAATATGAAAACATCAATATAGCTTTGCTCATAAATAATACAGAACACATCAACACTTTGAAGGCCTTTAAAAAATATGTTACTGCTTATTTTCCTGTTAAGAAGTGCTAGGAAGTTCATTAGCTGTAGTAATATACGTCATTTCGCAATAGCAGTTGCCACATCGTATAAAGTGTGGATTAAAAATTTTATCACTGAAAAAATCCTTACAATGATTTGAATGTCCCTGTCCTGCCGTCACTATCATAAAACTAGTATTCTAAATAATTGGCCACACACTCCACTTTATCACTAAAAAATTAGAAACACAAGGAAGGTACCCAAAACAACACAGCTAGAAAGTCATATTATGAAATTGTAAAGTGAAAAGCTTGAATGAAACAGGAAATTAAGTTTTGTGAAAAAATGAAAATGGAACAAAGTAACTGACGAGGACAAAAGTTACAAATTGTATTTATATGAAGGAATAAAGCACAGAATACTTAGAACACTAACAGACTTCATTTCTCTGAAAAGGTGAAACTTGTCTTAATTTTTATCCCCCATAGGAATAAATGAAATTTGCTTCAGCAACTTTTCCTTTTTCATTCTAATCCTCAGGAACATGCAGTTTTCCACTGTCTCCCTTTAGTTGCCTACAAATGTGGTCAGAACTGTAAGTACTACAGTCATCTTAAGGTCAAGGTTTAGAATCACTTTTACACTATCAATCATGGACATCAGTGATGTAACTGTATGTCAGGGCAGTGCTATGATGCAGAGAGGTGGCTGCATCAGGCGGCACTAATCAAAATACATTGTCGGGGGCAGCATTTTAAAGAAAAACCATTTAAGGGGGAGGGCAGCATTGAAAAGGGGGGGGGGAATTGGGGGAATTTAAAAAACTTGCATCATACTGAGATCATCTACCACAGGGTCCTTAATATATGCCTATGTTATACAGTTTTATGCTATCTTAAAGCTGTTTACCATCATATATGGCTTTACACATGAGTCTTGCAACATCCTTTGCAAACACATTGCAAACAGTATGGTATGATCGACATAGCTGGAACTGGTAAGAGGCTTGTTGATCACTTCTGCCAACCTCTTCACAACATGAACTGTATATCTTTGACTCCTGGCACCATATATTTCAATCATATGGAAAAGACCATAATGGTGCTCTTGGCAATAAAATTCCAGCTAATGAAATTTTCTCCACTAATGACTGAAGTTGGCTTGCACTTGATAATCTTTATATATTAATATGCAGTAGCTCTTGACCTCCTGGACTTAATATGCTTCATTACTAAATGTAAATACACTTTTTGACCTCTTCCTCTTTTGGGGGCTTATTGTTTCATTTTCATTATGTTACAATCCTTAATTTCTTTTTTCTTTCACACATTTTACTTGTCTATTTCATTATATAGATTTATAGCTGTTGTACCATGTATGTCCCTAGTGTTGCATTCTATCTCTTTTGTATGATAAAGTACTATTGTTCAAAATGTTGATTTGTTCTTTTCTATGATTTTGTCTAACTACAGTTACAAATTAAAATAGTCCTGAAATATTTATTGTCTTTATTCAATTACATAACTCATTTTATTTAGTGTTTGAGAAGCATCCTCACAATCTGCTAGTATAACCATGTCACACAAAATGAGATTCTGCAGTGCAGAAATATTCTAAGCATGTACTCTCTATGCATACTATACTACTTCCTCAAAGTTGAGGGAAGATCAATCAAATGTGAATTGTAATCTTGCAAAGAATATATTATAACAAAGCTTATAAACTATAATCTTGCAAAGAATGTTTGAAAATACAGCTTATAAATTATAATCTTTCAATGAATATTTGATACCTTCTTGTAATCCTCAAATTCTTTTTGATGAAAATAGATAATTTCTATTATTATGCATGTTCACTAGTTCAGCAGTTATTTTGTGAATTTTCCAAGCCTTTTTATTCAATATTATATTTTTATAATTTATTTTCTTATATGGCTCTGGACAAGAGATGCATTTTAATTAAGTGTTGGTATAATTTTTTTCTGTAAGTTCATGCCATGTATAGTTGGTTATCATGCTTATTCATAGCCTTCTGTCTTGTGTACTGTCAATAATTTCTGATTCTGGTGCTCTCCCATGTCACAATGCACAATGTGTTCCACTATTTATCATGTTGTGACATGCCCAAAGAATGTGGACTCTCTTCTAATGCGAGTGAGCAGCTCTTTTTTTAAACGAACCTTCTTTAAGATATCTTCATTAGGGTTTTTATCTGTCCATAGTTTAACATTTAAAAAAAATAATACCCCATCTCTACTGCCTCTACTCAATTTATTTCTATTCTTGTTAGTCTAATGGTCATATAAAATAATTTTACATGTGGCATTTCTTGGATAGTACTCACTGCCATAAGATTTAATTCATTTCTGCATTCAGAAATCAAATTTGTACTGTTACAACTAGTTAAAAAAAAAATTAACTCTAAATTATTATGAGGCTGAATTGAACAATAAGTCAACTTAAAAATAAAATCATTTTTCTGGTTCTCTGGGCCACGAACTTTCATCCATTTTAGCTTTTAAAGTATCAAATTTGCACTGGTGTAGTTCAACTGTCTTTTCAAGTTCCAATCCAACAATACCCTTATAAGGAATTCTATATTTAGCAATCTCTCTGCTAGCTAGACACTGAAGAGAGGTATACTTGAGGGGAGGGACAATGTTATGAAGATGCACAGTTCGCAGCATGGTAGCAGCTGTGTCACCCTTGTAATTACAGGCATCAATATGGCTACCACTTTCTATTAAAACTGTGAGTACCTGCCGGTCTGATGGGTCGTCTTTTGCTGCTATATGCAATGGAGAATTTCCACCCTGGTCCAGAGCATTTGGGTCTGCCCCGACCTCAATGAGAAGATTTATAACATCTAGACTGGGGAACTTGCAAATTGGGTACCGACCAACCTCAGTTGTGTCTCTGGTACATGCTAAATGAAGTAAAGTGCTTTTTCTCAGTCCAAGAGGAGCCATTCTTACTAGGCGGTAGACAATTTTTCTAAAACCTAATTTATCATCCACAGACAGCAGAAGTTCCAGTCTTGTCATCAAACATAACAGATGTAAAACTATCACCATTAATCTATTGAGGTTGGATAGGGTTCGGTTCTCTGTATCTGTAGATGCTTTTTGTGACTTATTGCAAGCGACGGCACGTTGAACTTCTTCCACTGCTCGTTGCAAAACAGCCATGAGGTTTTCAAATTTAAGGCAAGAAAATAAGTCTCTTCCACGCCATTCTGAGGTCATAAATGAAAATAACTCTGCAAAAGATAAAAAACTAGACTGAGTCATAGGACTGACAGGCTCTAATGCACTTTGTTGCATCTCTAGAGCATAAATCCACAATGAAATGCATCTGTCAAAATTGCCCATGTCGGCATATAAAGCTCCCCTGTAGCGTATATAATAGGAAGTGTCTGGATGTGCTGGTCCTAAAATTCTTTCTCTAACCAGAAGTGCCTGCATTCGCATCTCATCAGGATCAGAAACCAGTTCATCTAACATATTGCTAGACTGCGCCTCCACTGCATATTCATATGCCTCAACTGGCTTCACATTTGTTGGCTTTGGAAAAATATTGATTCCATCTTCAAACCTCAGTTTCATAGCCCTCTGCCAGACCTCTAAAGCAGCAATATTATCACGTTTCCTATCAATATATGTGGCACCTAATAGTTCCAAAGCTTCTATCTTCTCAATTCGTGAGCACTCTGGGCGGCTAATCAGATATTCTACAATAAGATTATAACCTGCCACAGCTGCTGCCATCAGCGGTGTCATGTTATAGTGATCTTTCACCATTTTAGCTCCATTTTTCAACAACAGTTTCATAATTTCCAAGCTCCCAGATTCTGCACAGTCATGGAGGGCTGTGTTTCCTGAAAAGATATTCAATAAAAATGATTATGTCTATTTCTAGTTTCAGAAGTGAGTGTGCATAGTAAATCCTACTTGAGTCATAGATTAAAAAAATGTATAGAGATATACACTTGCAATAACCAGCGTCATTTCTGCCTCAGTTACTGGTTTCTTTCTTTGCTCTTCAGTGACCAACAGTATTTGTCTCTTGAGGGTCATTTGATATAGTCTCGGTGTAATCGAACCTCACGGACAGAACATTCAAAAACATTTTTCTTAGTTCTGTGCCACACCTCCTAACCCCACATTTATATCACCATTGTCTTTCTCTTCGGTGTTTTCCCTTCACTGTGATTTTGATTCCAATCTTGTATCTATGTTGAATATACACTGCCCCCTCCCTAAAAACATACTTCCAGGTATGTGCACACATATACACATCACTAAATAGTCTTCGTCCCTCCATTTGGTCTTGTCAATACCCACTAATCTCCTCATCCTTATTTCTTTCTATTGACATCCTCTTTCTTATTCCTTCCTTGCAATGTCACCTTAGTTCTATTATAACTTATTTCATACCATGTACACCGGTAAGTATGTATATGGTACGTATTTTGTATATTTTTATGCATGCATATATATGTATGTGTGTATTTCAGTTTTCTTTTGTGGTATATGTGTATTGGCATGTGTATATATATATATCATATATATATAATGGCTGTTTCTCCGTCCATTGACTAAATTTTGCTATCTTGCTTTACATTTATTTAGTATACCACATTCATGCCTCTGGTAACCTTCATTTGTATTAAAAATTTATCAGTGGATACATCCAGATCATTCCTTCGCTATTTTGTTACAGACTATAAATTTATTACGTAAAACATATTTTTAGATAAATACCTTTTTCCTGTATTATTCGTTGTTTTCTTATTATTATATATTTGTTCAGAGAAAGATCATAGATTTAAATGTCAACTATTGTGGCCTTAATCATTTTATTATATTTGTTTTTATAATTGTTAATGATCAGTAGTAGGTATTTGTAACACATTTATTTATTCACTATAATTACTGTGGTAATTGTGGTAACCAACTATTGCTCATAGCTGATCATTGTATATTCTCTAGCATTTTTTTGATAATTATATATTAGTAAAATTTTACACGCACAATAAGATAACTTGACTTACCCACATACGTGTATAAATTATTCTTTGTAAAATTATGCTTACACAATAGTATAACTTCACTACTTTATATAAGTTAATGGAGTACAAAGGGTCCTGCATTGCTCCTGTGCGGACCCAGAGTTACAGATAACAAAGATCCTAAAAGTACCTCCATGTGGTGCACAATCGGAACAGAAATACAGCTGCTTTTGCTGTGTTCCTGGCCAACACTTTTGGGGATTGTGTCCATTGATGTGAAGGCTATAAGTGGAATGAGAACTGCCCGCATATGACAATGCTTGCTTAGAGTACACATTGAATCTGGAAAAGGCAACAACAACAAGCACTAGAGGGCAGCATTGTGTATGAAAAACGTTAAAGTGACAATGCAGTCACAATTGTCTAGCGGTTGAGAGACCAGTTGGCGGAAGTGCTGTTCATGCTCTAGAACACACTAAAGCCCACCTGTCCCACCACAAGTGACCTCATTGGAAGTAGGAGTCTTGACTCAGGTATTGGATACAACAATCTGAACATGTACTTCTGGGTATGGATAAAAGCTTTGAATACAGCTCCACATTGTACATAGGAAAAGCATTGAACAAATGTCGGGAAGCATAGTGTTCAAATTTCTGACTGAAGCAGTGTTGAAACTCAGACTCTGGATGTTGTTGTTCGTCCATCACAAGTGATGATGACCATTTGTTACATCCACTTTCTTTTGAAAATTCAATTAGAGTTATGTCCTTGATTATGAGTTCGTTGATGGCTAATGAGCCCTATTCGAGCTGTAAATGTTCTTGGACAGTTCAGGCAAGGAATGACCACTGTAGACGGATCTTGGTCTATCCATGACTTTCTAGCTACTCTCCGCTGTTGAGCTGCTGCCTTTCTACTCTTTTCACAAGATGATACGCATTTTTTGATTGTAGAATGCTATGTAGATCTATTTTGTGCAAGTTCTTCCCATGTATCATGGTCTATTTAAAAGGCTTTCAGTGAGGTCTTTAATGAGCCCTTGTAGCACTTCTTTTGGCCACCTTGAGATCGTGTACCCGTCTCCAGCTCACCATAGAGAAGTACCTTTGGCAGACGATGGTCTGGCATACGCACCAAATGACCTGCCCAACGAATCTGTGCCTGCATCAGGATAGTGTCAAAGCTGGGGATACCAGCTCTATCAAGGACAGTGGTATCTGGAATCTTGTCTTGCCATCTGATATTCATAACTTTTCTGAGACAAGTTGTGTGAAAGTGATTTGAGTTTTTTCACATGATGTCTAAACACAGTCCATGTTTTACTAGCGTATAACAGCACTGGAAGTACCACTGCTCTATAAACTTTCAGCTTAGTCTGTAGGTTAATGCCATTTCTACACCAAACATTTGCATACAATAATTGTGGACTCTAGATACTATGCGCAACGTAAATGAAGAGCAAGATCTTGTCTTTGAGGACATGGCAAACCTAGTCTAGCTAGACTGTCACTGTTGCCCAACATGGCTCATACAGAGAATTGGGTTAGTACTCAACTTTAGAGTACAACAATCATAAAAATATGACATGTTTATATATATATATATAGATATATATATATATATATATATATATATATATATATATATATATATATATATATATATATATATATATATATATATATATATATATATATATATATATATATATATATATATAAACTAAAATGATGACAATTGCTAATTTCATGCTTTGATTAATTTTTTATTCTTCTGAAACATTTGTATCGAACATTACTGTATTTCAAACTGTACATTATGCAACATTATTCTATTTGTAACAACATGGACTTATAAAATAAATGAATCTGATTTAACAGGGTTTTTTCCCCATTGTCTTTTGTTGTTTTCAAAACAAGATTTAGCTACAGGTATTTTCATGCAAAACTTTCTAGAATAAAATGATTTATTTTTCAATTCATTTCAGTTTTTTCTTCTTCTACATTTGCTCTCTGATAGCAAACATAAAAGTTCTTGTCCTTTTGACCGGGGTGCAAAAGTGTGTTGTGATGCTGGTTTCACAGAAAAGTTGTGTTATTTTGCATCTTCTATCCCAGCACATCTGTTATCAGATGATTTCAGTTTTATCCATCTAGATCCTTCTTGGGCTGCCTTTGAATTTGTGCGTTACATTTATTTAGTATACCACATTCATGCCTCTGGTAACCTTCATTTGTATTACGCTTAAAAATGTATCAGTGGTTGCAATTGAAACTCAAATTATGGTTATGTATATCACTATTCTTAACGGCAAGTGTGGATACTATCAACCATCATTCATCTGGGGATTAGACAATAGTACAAGCAGTTCATTAGCACACATGGTGATAAGATATATATTTTTTTTGGAAACATATTTTTTTCATTGAGCTATCATTGTATTTTGTCTTGAAATGAAACTCTTTATTAATTAAATCAACTACCACCTGTGTGTTTCTGGTGCCCAAAAGGAGAGCAAGCAATAGTAGCTCTGTCGCCTGTGTGGTGCAAAGAATAGCA
The DNA here is from genome assembly GCA_034231615.1 of Meghimatium bilineatum. Classification (NCBI taxonomy): domain Eukaryota; kingdom Metazoa; phylum Mollusca; class Gastropoda; order Stylommatophora; family Philomycidae; genus Meghimatium; species Meghimatium bilineatum. The sequence goes on from CM067299.1 coordinate 78,858,018, forward strand.
ACACTGTTTACCTTTCATGCATGTCGTAAGAGGCGACTAAGGTGGTTATGGGATGGAGTTGGCTGTCCCATCCCATATAGGGTCAGTGACCCAGAGCCATGCTAAAGTCGGATGTTCAGGCCGAAAGGCGCAGATATTGCAGCAATGCTGTAAACCACGACACAACACATTCTGTTCTCTGGACTACATCCTACTGATCTGCAGGAGTTTGAGAATGAATGCAGAAGTAGAAGAAAAAATAGCTCTGTTTCTACGAAGCACATCACAAGAGGTGATTAAGGTGGTTTGGGAGTGGAGTTGGCTGTTCCATCTCATAGAGGATCAAAGTGAGAAATGAAAACATGTTGAAGCCAGATGTGTCGGGTCAAAAGGCACAGATATCACATCCATTCTTTAAACAATGACACAACGTCCTGTGAAATCCCATTATTATTAGAATGAAGGGACAAGGAACATATTGCTAAAAGAAAAATAACACAAACTTTAACAACGATAAGATGGAAAATAATTTCTTCTATTTTTCCCACCCTGCTGGAACTCATATAAAATACATCAAGTATAATACAGCACAACCTTTTCTTGGAGGTGTTGCCAGCGTAAAAAAACCTGCGACGATCAGGTACCAGAGTGTTAAGAGATTATCCGGCAGCCTTTGAAGTAATAATAACACTCAATAGAGAGTGCAGGGAATAGTGTACGACAGTGGTAGAGTCGGAGGTGCTCCCTCTGATTGGATGGAATTCCAGGGAAGATGATATGATTATATATACAGATGAGTCGGTTGAGAGACACATCAGGAGGGCCTGAGCCTTCATGGCTCAAAGGTGAGGGGAGACTATCAAAGAGGAAAGTAGTACATTCGCTCAAACAACAAGCAGTATGACAATGGAGATTTTGGCAGTAACCAAAGCTTTGAAATGTGTGTGCTCACAGACTGTCTGTGAGCATGCCTATATACTCAGTGACTCCATGATCATGATTGTGAAAGTTCAGGCAGGGTACATTTGGGAACAGTGGCTGGACACAGCGAAGAATTTATGTGTACGTAAAGCGACTTTTATTTTTGTGCCAGGACATGCAGGAGTCCGAGGTAATGAGAGAGCAGATAGGTTGGCCGCCTATGCTGCTACTATGGCTGTTGGTGCAGCGATGGATCAAGCAGACATTTTGAATGCCCTATAGGAAAATGCATGAACAAATGACTGTACAGGTGACGATGACTCTTGTTTCATGACTAGAATAAGAGAGCTTGGTTTGAAATGTGGTGTTGCTAGAAAGGAGTGGTTACGTGGACGAGAAAGAATGATGGACAATCAACGACGCACTGGGACTGTCAGTCAACGTGTAATGGTGGATATACTCAAGGAGAGATCTGAGCACCTATGGATTTGTCCGGAGTGCAATGATGATGATCCATCGACTAACTAACTAATTAACTAAGAGATATCAGATTTATTCATTCATTCAGTGGCATCTCTACAACAAAGGTTGGCTGTAACAATAGCATCACCCATTATGGTAAACTAAAAGCCTATTTAATAAATGGATCAAGACAACTTTTAGTTTGGCAAATATCTGATAGAATCCGCCATTACATTTAAAGTATATTTCCAAACTGACTAGTGTAGAGCAGTTACAATGGATTTATAGTCTTGTCTTATCTGCTCCAACCCTGCACTAGAGGAGAAACTGTCAGAATGCGTAAAAGAGTTGAGGCAGAATAAATTAATTGTAATCAACACAAATATTCAGATCAGGGCGTTCACTATATTAAAAGATTTTGCATTCCAGTCACTAATTTCTGTGAACTTCATTGCTTCAATGGGATGTTACAATTGTTTCATGAACAGACATCACTTGTATCTACAAATCCAAAATGAAGTTGCAGAAAGAGTTAGAAACAGATTTGATGAATAGTAAAAACGTTTTACTATTAACATGCAGTAGAGATTCAACCTATCACAAATAGGAAATACAGACAAGTCCCCAGCCTATTTTGATTTGACTTCAAAATGCACAGTGGAATGAAAAGGTGTGGGGTGCAAAGGGAACGTAATTCAGGCACAGAAGGGACAATGATGTTGAGGTAGCAGATGGAAAGAGATTTGACTGCATAAAAGACAGACAATATCTCCGACACCACCAGCACCAACACATGCAGCAGCACTGTCAATACACAGTGATACTAGTATGTCCAGTCCAAACATTGGAGGTGTGGCCAATGAAAAAAAGCATGAAAAGGTAGATGCATGGCGAGAGACGAATAGATTTCATACTGAGTACAATGAAAGGGTAGATCATCGCCAACTGCAAATGGAACGTGAAAACGTTCCAAGGAAATGGGAACTACAAGCTCTGTTAGCTCGAGACAAGCTTCTATTTACCTGTGCACCTTATGGGCAGAGACCCAGACCCAACCATGGGCATCTGGCAAAGCAAGAAGACCTGGCCTAACTCTAATGTTGAGCCTTCCTATACCGGAAACATGCTCATGAAGAGAATGGGTTCTGTACCCAATGGACTCATGCATAAAAGGGACAACGATGGCAGCCCTGGCTCAACTCTACCATCAAGCTTTCCTATACCGGAAATACTCTTACAGAGAGAAAGGATTCCGTACCTGATGGGCTCAGGCACAAAAGGGACAACGATTTTAGCCCTGGCCCAACTCATCCGTCAAGCTTTCCTATACCAGAAATACACTTACAGAGAGAAAGGGTTCAGTACCCGATGGGCTCAGGTGCTATTGGTACAAGGCTACTCAGCTCGAGAACTTGCTCTCAAACGCATGGTGTGAGACTCGAACTTGGGCGAGGGCTTCATGACGCCAGTGAATGACAACTCAGCTAAGAAGGCTGATAGGGCACTCTCATTACTAAACGTGTAGAACATTTAGACATGAAAATAAATCATGTTGGCTGTGTTAGAATATGCGCCTTTATCAGAATTTCGTTTCAATTAATTATGTTAGGTTTTTGTTCCGTAGAAACCTGTCCACCGATTCTTGTATAGTACCTACAATACTGTAGGTATTTTATGCTAAATAAACTATTACTCTATGAACTATACTTTTATTAATAGTAGGTCTATATAATAGTCTATAGGCCCTAACTTAAATATAGTTATAATGAATCAATGACATTGACAGATAAATATAAGTCTTATTAATTGTTCCGGTAATTCAAAATATATGTAGTTTTAAAATATTTCAAACATAGTGTTTGAACATCTTAATATCAGAGGCCATGGGATTCCAGAAATTTAGTATGCAGATGACACCACCCTAACATAAAGAAGCCCATCAGATATAGAACACGTGATTATGTCAGTTAAACATCATAGTGAGACTCAAAATATTTTCCTCAATGCAAAGGAGACAAAACAAATGCATATCAACAGAAATGGGCTCGCACCTACTATAGTCATTGACAAGTATAAAATATCTACATCTTTGAATATTTCAGGTCTATCAACACCACAAAAGATTGCTTAGCAGAGATCAGAAAGAGATTAGCAATGGCCATACAAAAAATATCACATATGAAAAATCTTTGTCAATGGGCAAACAGAAAAATATATAGTTACAGTGGCAACATAATTGTGGAAAGTGAGACTTTGGAAATTACAAAAATATATCAGCATCTGAAATGAAACATTACAAAATAGTTCTAAGAATATCATGGACAGAAAGACAAACTAATGAGGACACCATAAGTACATGAACATAAAAGAATAGTGGCTCCTCAAAACTATCAAAATATACAAGCTAACATACACAATGGTTTACAAATATTAACCATAGAGGGATAGGTCCCAGGAAAGAGAACAAATAACTGGCAGACCAAGACTACAATCAAGACCTAAACATAATATACTGGAAGAAGCTGGACAGCTTGCAAAGAACTGTGTGAGAGGCTTACTGAGTAGCAGTGTTCTGCAAAGGTGAAGTTACAGATAAACTTTGATACTATAGACCTAGTTAGTATCAATCTCACTATTTACCTTTCACACTTTTCCTGTTCACCTCTGCTTTAAGCTTTAGCAGATATTCAACTATAGGAAGGTGCTTTTTGTAGCAAGATATCATTAGGCAAGTATGACCATGTCTGTTAGCAATTTCGATGTCAGCCTTCTGTTCTATGAGGTATTTCACTATAGCAAAATGCCCATCAAAGCATGCAGCTCTGAGGGGTGTTGAGTTTGTAAAAGTTGTTTTATTTACATTTGCACCATGTTCGACAAGATATTTAACAATGTTCAAATGACCAGCGGCTGCAGCGCACCACAAAGGTGGGGCACCTTCAATTGTTTCGCCGTCAAATGTTACAGAGCCAACTTGCTCTATTTCTGCCTTGCATTGTTCTACCAGATATTTTACAACTTCAAGATGACCGTTTCGACCAGCCATAATTAGAGGTGTAGCTCCATTGGTTTTGGCATGAATCAACATCGAGACTTCATCTTTTGATCGCTGGTCAAGAAAGACACGTAGACGGCCAAGTTTGCCGTCTCTAGCTGCGTTATACACTATTGTCCTATATTCCATGAATACTTAACGATCAGGTCTACAACCTTTGTGAATTTAAATCATTATAATGAGTACCATAAGCGAATAAAAGAAATTGTAAGGCCATCGACAATAATAATAAACGATAGCTTCCTGCTGTGATGGCTGACAACTGAGGGGGCGCTCTATTATGTACTGTTTGTATTTTCTTTTGTGAAGAAGCAGTTAAAATTTATGATTTCTTAACGAGAAAGAGTAGCTTATTACTTGAATTTTTGAAAATGATCTTCGCAGGTGCCCCACACCTTCTCATATGCAAGGAAAACACATCTGCTAAATGTTCTGGAGTCTGAAGATAATTTAGGCAGGTGGATTTGTCAGCCGTTATTGTCTTGAAATGTTGAAACGTTCTAAAAAGGGAACATTCATGGACCGGCGGTAGTGAGAAAGCAGACAGGATTGCAGCATAGCACGTCACAGGCAAGTCGGTGAGCTGACAATAGATGCCTACAAATGTCTTCATGAAATGTGTTGAAGTTGCTTAAAAAACTTTTAAATGTGGAAACTGTGAATTATGACGAATCAAATCAGCGATCAGAGGAATTCGGTATTAAACGTGAAACAAGTAAGACGGGGCGCTTACTCTGTAGGGCAAGATCTATAATACATTCCTGAGACACTAACCATGTTCTTTCCATCTTTGCATCTATGACACTGTCCTTGTCTCATACCTATCGTCTATATCTGCTCGATGTCTGCTCTCTTTGCACTTCCATACCACACTCAGAGGGTCCCAAGGCCGTCAAGTTATTCCTTGACCAAAACCCTCATTCATCTGTATCCACCCCTACCCTCATCCGTTTTGCAGAGATCACGATCACTCAACCCTTTTGATTTCGATGGGCACTTCTTTGATCAAATCAGTAGGGTTGTCATGGGCACCAAGATGGGACCTAGATATGCCTGCTTGTTCATGGATCACCTTGAACACTAGGTATGGAATCCTATTGGGAATAGGGGCCCTTCCCATTGGTGTTCCTTTGGTATATCGATTATGGTATCGGCATCACTGACATGCCTGAGGCTGATCTGGCACGCTTTATGCACTTTATTGACAATTTTTATCCGACCACCAAGTTCATATCGGAGATCTCCACCTCGCATGTGAACTTCCAGGACATAGCCATCACTATCCAACCCCTCCTGTCTCAGTACATCGGTATACTACAAACCGACTGATTCTCATAGATCTCTTCTATACACCTCCTTTCATCGCTCTGTCTGTCGGGATCCTTTTCTCTCAAATTCTTCGTCTCCGGCGCTTGTGTAGTGATGAGGAAGACTTTCTCGAGAAAGCCCATGAGATGACGGATGTATCCCGCTGTTACCTATACCACGAGAGTGTCCTCAGGTCTGCCCTACTTATAGTATGCAGCCTCTCCCGCCAGGACACCCTATTGAACACACGGAAGTCTTTCTTTTCGGACAGGGGCAAACTTTTTCTCACTTTTCACCACAATAGCGCTGCTGTTCGTTACGTCCTTCTCCGTCACTTTCCTCTTCTCCAGTCAGATCCCGAGACGCAGGAAGTGTTCTGTGATTTGCCTACTTGCTTCTGGTTGCTTATAGATGTGACAAGAACCTAAGGGACCTACTGGTCCGAAGTCACCTCCAACCTGACGTTCCTAATCATTACGGCACCACCAGCTGCCAACGCAACATATGCTACATCTGTGCCTATGTCACCCAGACCCGGTCTAGTACATTCCCTAAAACCACTTTCACCAGTGAAGAGAGCTTCACATGTATGTCCGGCAACGTCATCTATGCCATCATTTGCAAGCTTTGCGTCATGACATATGTAGGTGAAACGGGAAGAATGCTTGCAGACTGATTCCGTGAGCATCTGTATAGCAGCAAAAATCATCTGGGTTATCCTGTGGATGTCCACTTCAATGGCGAGGGCCATCGGGTCGCCCAGAACATTCTGGTTATTGCTATTAAGTCGTGCTTCTCTGACGAACGGACCCGTCTGACGCTTGAGAACCGCTACATATACCTATTTGACACTCTAAAACCCTTCGGGATCAATGAGTGCCTCTCTCATAAATGATATTTAATTAGTCCATCATCTCTCTATTTGTTTCGTGCCACCTATGTAGCTACATTTTTACATTTTTTTATTTACGCTAAGAAAACCAGCAAGAGATAGGCATACATCTAGAAGTTCAATGACTTGGAATCCGCAGAGAAAAAGGAAACAAGAAGGGCATAGAAACACACGAAAAAGCGAGATCATGAAGGGCTTGACGAAAATGGAAATGACATGGAATAAGACTGAGGACATGAGATAGAGATACATTGAAAGTTATTGTCCATTGTTTAGGCACCGAGGAAGTGTAAACACCGATGTAGTGTAGGCCTTTGAATGTAGGAAGGGTGGCTTGATTTATTCAGCCGTAAATAATGCAGAAAAAGTGATTGTACAAAGTACAGAGGTATTTAACTTCTAAGCCACACTGGACATTTAAAAAAAACCAGTATTATAGAAAGAAGATTACGAGCTTTCATAGCACCACAGCTTAGCAACACTCAAATAGGATTCCATAAGAACAAAAACTGTATTCTACAGATGCCCTTTTAACACTCAGACAAAGGGCAGGAAAAACAGATGAAAACAAGAAAAAATTGTATATCACATTTGTCGACCAAGAAAAAACTTTCGACAGAGTGGAAAGACAACTTTGGAAATTACTATCAAAATATGGGGCTCCATAACATCCAATCAACTTGTGTAGAAGTAGTTATACAGGCAGTCAATGTGCAGTTCGAACGAGTGTTGGACTTTCAGATAAATTCCTCATACACTCTGGCGTGCGACAAGGATGTGTTCTATCTCCCTTGTTATTCATCACATATATCGATTGGATATGTAAAATTGCCATCACTAATGAAGAAGACAACATAAACAATCTCCTGAGCGAACTATTTTTTGATGACAATCAAGCAATAATATCAACAACAAAAGAATAACTACAACAACATTTAAATAGACTGCACACAACATGTAGGAACTTTAACATGAAGATAAACACAGAAAAACACTGAGGTAATGTCAATCGCAAAAACAGAAAGAAACATCACTATTCTAATCGATGATCAACAACTTAAACAGGTGAAAGAATTCACTTATATTGGAAACATCATATCGCCGAATGGGAAAAACACAAAAGAAATCCAACATAGATGCAAAATAGAATACCAGATCTTGGGGCAGTGCCTCCTATTTTCAAAAACAAATATGTGAACATGAACACCAAAACTGCACAATATAAAACGACTACCATACCATCACAATGCTACCAATGTCAAACGCAGACACTAACAACAAAATTTAAAGAAAACTTGTTAAAACAGAAATGATTTGTCTGCGTCGAATCCTCGGAGTAACAATAAGAGACAGAATCAGAAACGAAAACATGAGAAGACTAACAAACACAATGCAAACTCTGGATTATATCAGAAGACAACAGATTAAATGGTTTTCGCATGCCTCCAGACTACCATCAGTCAGAACCCCCCCCCCCCCCCCAAAAAAAAGCATCACTATACAGACACGATGGATCAGATTTTGCAAACGATGGATTACAGAAATAAAGGAGTCAACGAAAACAAACATATATGAAGCACACAAACAGCCATATCCAGAGAACTCTTCTGCCCCAGACGCTGCAAGGCATAAAGATGTATACATTGAAAAGAAGGAAAGATAATATGTGATATTCTAGACTGAGCCAATTCCAGAGACGTCAAATCAGTGTGCTAATATATCAATTGAACTTTGTCATCTTGTACATTAAGTTCCAGGAAGACTGCCGGCTTTTCCCGCATAAACTATAAATATGACAATTTTTGTCGACTCTTTGATTGTTCTTTCTTCTTCGTTTTCTTCTTTTCTGTGCTCGTTCCCAAACGCCTGTCGGTTATCAGCATATAGTTGAAGTATGACAATCCAAAGACCGGTAGTACTGCAGTGGATATCATCCCATTGTGACATACCAGGAAATGAAAGGACAGAAATGCTAACAAAGGATGGAGTAACACTGGGGCACAAAGACCAAGAAATAACCTAGCAAGAAAAGAGGACCCTCATGAAAGCTGTTGGGAAAGTCGACCACCCAAAAGACAACTATCACTAGCTATACGTAGCTGAGAAAATTATATTTTTCAGGACACAACAGATCAAATAGCCATGGTTTCATCACCTCTTTGTACATGTGGGCAGATAGCACAAACAGCGTAACATCTGCAAGAGCAATTACGCTAAAGCAATTAAAGGACGAAAACTTTCCACAAAGACGGACATCAACAGAAAGCCGTATGGGAGTCTAGTACTTAAGTAAAACACCAAGGTCAATTAGATTTAAAATGAACACACATGTGCTACTATCACATTATAGGGTAAGGGTAGAAAAATATACATATTTCTCACACACACATACACACACACACACACCCACGCACGCACGCACGCAGCACACACACACACATGCACGCACATATATGCTAATCGAAAATGTGTTCACTGTAAAGCTAATCAACCTTGGTGTTTTACGTAAGTACAATTGTTATAAGTTGTACAGTAGTCTCACTCATTATCGACTACGGAAGCCTTGAGCTTTCAAATATAGCATCATTTATCAAGAAAACCACACTTGCTGTGTAGGCATGCTAAACTGCGTACACGAGGAAAAAGAAGAAGGATATAGTCCGTATAATGAAATGCACCATGTTGTGATTTACAGCTTGGCTGAGATATCTGTACTTTTCGATTAACCCATCCTACTTGAGAATATCATTTTGGTCACTTAAACCTACTAATAATGGGGTATTTGGGTGCAAAGGGTTTCCTTTACTCACGATGTTGTGTAACAACAGAAGTAGGAAATTCTGAATGGTTTCCAGTAAATACAGGAGTGAAGCAAGGATGTGTCATGTCACCGATGTTATTTAGTATTGCAATGGATTAGATCATGCGAAATTGCACAGCCGATAAAGATCGTGGTATCGAGTGGCTCGGAAATAAAAGTATGGAAGATCTCGATTTTGCAGACGACCTAGCTTTACTTAGCTCAACTCACGAAGATACCCAAGAAAAAACAAACAGCCTGCAATTATTCTCTGCACAACTTGGGCTTGAAATCAGCACATCCAAAACAAAAATATTTTATCTACCAACAAACCAACGGACATCAAACTAAACGACAACATTCTTGAAAAAGTCAACAACTTCACATAACTTGGCAGCAAGCTATCAACAACAGGAGATTCATCAACAGAAATATCACACCGTATTGCACTGGCTGCTAACTCATTCAATAAACTATCTTCTTCTTCTTCTTCTTTCGTTCACTTGAAACATGTCTATATCTGTAATTCTGTCACCTTAATAAAACTCACTGTCTTTTGTAGTTCATACAGTGTCCCATAGAGTTTTGATTCCAGTGTTGTTTCCTCTGGCCAATATGTCTGCCTCAGCGTTTCATGCTCAGAACACTCTTGAAGTATATGTTTGGCACTCTGTGCTGCCTGTCCACATGTACACATGGCCGTGTTGCCAATCTTGAACTTTGTATACATGTGACCGCGGAGTCGGGTGTGTCCTGTTCTGAGACGTAGAATTATAACTTGTTCTGGTCTGTTCATAATATGATAGTCATCTTGTGTTGGTGTTTGTGGCTTTCTTATTGACTTGATTATCTGTTTTGATGGTAGGTGATTGGTATATCTGGTTGGTCTTCGGCAGCATCTTCCTTAGCCAGTTGGTCTGCTTTTTCATTTCCTGGTATTCCACAGTGAGAGGGTATCCACTGCATGGTTACCCTATACTGGTAAGACAATTCGCTAAGTAGTTTTTTCAAGTCTGTTAGTTTTCCAGACTGGAGAGCTTGAAGCACTGACCTTGCATCTGTCAGGAATACCACTGGCTGTAGGTCAGAGTTGGAGTTCTGCAGTCTTTTTTAGCTGCCACACTAACTGCCTGGATTTCAGCATCATAATTATTGCAGAATTTTCCTATTGGTGTTCTGATGGTATCTCTAGGCTTGTGTGGATATTCTATATATACACCTGCACCTCCATTCCTCACGGCATTCTGTGCTGACCCATCTGTGTATACTCTGACCCATATATCTTGTGGATATTCCTCATCCAGGAAACTGAGGGTGACTGTCCTTCGCTGCACACTGTTCTGTTCGTCCTCGCTTAGTATTCCTTTCACATGGGTCTGAATGTATATTGGCATTCCATGCCTTTCACTCCACTGGGTTTGTTCTGGTACAGGCCTTAAGGGGCTGTCAACTTCAGGTAGGTCTGTAAGTTGTCTGCGAAGTCGTTTAGCTTGATGGATAAAGCTGCTTCTTTTCAGTCGCACCATTGCTAGATTTTGGAATCTTTCCTTCATTGGATGACTTGGCATACACTGAAACTTTTCTGCTTGAATTAGTACTTTTGTGTCTCTGCGTTCGCCAAGTGTTTGCATTCTTCCCATTTTCTGCATCTCTGCTATGGGTATTGATTTCATTGCTCCCAACATTATTCTAAGTGCCTGGTTTTGCACTTTATCTAGATCTTGTAATGTGGTGTTTGATGCAGAACACCATGCAGCTAAACCATATTCCAGGTGTGGTCTTATGCCTTGCTGGTAAACTTTACTGAGTATATTTCCACTGGCTCCCCATGTGGTTCCACTTAGTTTTCTAATAAACTATCAAATATCTGGCATTCAAAAACACTATGAAATAATACACACTCCTGCATAATTCCATTAACATATGGATGCGAAAGTTGGAAAGCAACATGAAAATTAGAACAAAGACTAAATACCTTGTAAATAAATGTCTTAGAAGGCTACTGAACATATGTTGGTCAGACTTAAAATAAAACACAGTTGTCAGACAAGAATCAAAACAAGAATATGTATCTACCTATATTAGAAAACGTCGCTGGAATTACATCGGACACGCGCTACGAATGGATACTGAAAGACTCCCTGTCAAGCTTTGATGTGGTCACCAAAGGGCAAGACAAAACGATGAAGGCCAAAAGAAACTTTACGTAGAACTATTACAAGGGAACATTTCACCATCGGTATCAGAAACAATGAAGATCTAAAGCAAATTGCAATGAAACTAACTAAAGGGTTTCGTATTTTTCTCATGCGGACCCAGGGTTAGCAGATAACGAAGATCCTAAAAGTACCTCCTCGTGGTGAACACTGGAAACAGAAATATTTCTGCTCTTGCTGTTTCTGGCCAACACTGCTAGACTTGTGTCCGTGGAGTAAGCAGACGGATGAGAATTGTCTGCAACGAGACAAGCACTATCTCTGAGACCTCTACACCAACACATCCAGCTGCACTGTCGGAACACAGTGACATAAGGCATCTATGCATTTCGTCTCGATCATCCAAAATTCAGAAACACTGGAGGGACTGCCAATGTCAATGTCCCGAAATGGGTAGTTCTCGTCAAGATATGGTGATCCTAAGAGTACACATTAAATGTGGAAAAAAAAACAGCACGCGATAGAGGACAGCGTTGTGTAATTGTGACGTTATAATGGCAACGGAGCTACATTTTTCAGCACGAGAACTATTGCGGAAGTGCTGTTCATGTTCGATAACACACAGAAGCCCACATGTCGCACCAGAATTGATCCCATTCAAAGTAGGAGGCATGACTCAAGTACTGGATACGCCAACTTAACATTAACTCCTGAGTATGGAAAAAAGCTTTGAATACAGTTTCTCATTGCACATAGGAAAAGCATTGAACAATTATTGGAGAGCACATTGTTCAAACTCCAATCAGAAACAGTTTTGAGACTAGGACTCTGGACGCCATGGGCAACGTAGACGGGGAGCAAATCATAGTCTTCGAGGACGTCGCAAACATAGTCTAGCTCGATTTTCGCCGTTGACCAAAAAAGAATTGGGTTCAGTACCCAAGAGCACAGAAGGGAACGATGTCTTCATTACACAAGATTTGTTTGCCGACTGCGGTGCTCCTCGTCCGAGATAGGCGCAATCTGTCAGAGGCCGGGAATTCACATCAAAAGGGAATTATACACGTTAACGAGTGAAACACTTTTTATTTTTAAAGGTAAAACCGGTTCTTGTTTGAAATTCGCGCCTACTTGCTTATTTTAGGGATATTTAATCTTACTATTATATCAACAATTAATAATTAATTGAAATATAATGTTTTAGGGTTAGGAGAGTTGTGTTTCACATAACTCTAAATAAAATTATATTTAAATTTATAAATTATAAACATAAACTGATATACATAACTAAGGGAAATAGTCAAATAGGTAGACACTCATTCCAAACAAGAACCGTAAAACCTCTTCCATCAAAACGTATCTATGGCCCCACAAGTATTATGAAATCAATGACAAAAAAACGTTAACGTACCATATCCTATAGCTATGCCTGTTATACTAGAATTACCACATGGATTCATTCAGTGAAGCATTTTTGCGCATCCTTTCATATACAGCTCCAACCCATCTTTGTTATTATTTGGACTGTTAATTGGAAAGAAGTAACTGCGAACGAATAAAAAATAGGATGACAATAATGACATAGTTACATTAATTCTGTTGTTAAGACAGTTTCATATTTATAACTATTTGTACAGACCCTTAACGATGTGGTGTGGATTTGTTTGCATTCGTTGGCTGAACAAACAAGACTAAATAGAATATAATGTTACTGATATTAGGCTGATGACGAAGTAAATTATGGTTAGCAAGTTTGGCCAAAATTACAAGTTTCTCGCTGTTTACCGATTCCCAGAAATTGTAGTCTTGTTTTTACTTCCTATGTGTAGTGAGATCGTTTCTCCATAGATTTCATTCATACCCAGGAAACTTCAGCTTTAGGCTCAAAGCAATATCTATTGAATAAGTCTTCTAACTTAGAAGGGGTCTTTCATAAGCATTTTAAGCATTATAGGTCAGTATTCGTGTTATTAGCTATAAATAGTGCAATAATGAAAGGGCATACATAACATACCAAAAACATGCTAATATGAACACACTTCGTCGAGACACAGAAGGACGACAATAGATTGTCTATTGTCTGTCACCAGGTGGATGATGGTCAGAATATCCACACTTGCCGTTAAGCGTAGAGGTGGTGATCAGTGCCGGTTTACCTATAAGCTAAACAAGCTATAGCTTAGGACCCCCACTTTCTTGGGGCCCCCATTTTTTAAAATTCACTATCTATATATTCTTAATTGTTAAAGGACCCACATATCTCAAATAGCTAAGGGCTCCATATCTCAAATAGCTTTGGACCCTATCAAGTCTAAATTCGGCCCTGGTGGTGACTGGGAGTTTTAGCTTTTTAGACAGACAATAGGTATTACAAAACCAAAATGGAAAATGCACCCCATCCAACAAAAATATAGAGCGCTATCAGCGACATGACCTACTTCACATATCAACATCAGCTGTTGAAATAAGAGTATGGACTATCAATATTATTGCTGCTCTTTGCTTTCAATGAGGAGTTTATAGAAACTGGTAGAAACTTAATCTTTGAATGTTTTTCATAAAATACTGCTGTGATAAATTTGCCTGGGAATTATTACAAATATATCGTACCAGCTGTAGTGTGAGGGGAAGGTGCGTTCTACTATGGGTTAGGTTATGCAACACTTTATAATTTTGAGAGAACCAACCGTTTTATTGAATCAACAACTATGGGAATCGATTTCTTGCCGTAACATTTGCATTCAATCCAGATTACGTCCTCACAGTTGACTATTATATCTTAATTGCGTATCACAGTTGAGTATTGTGTTTAGATTGTGTCCCTGATTTTAATGCTAAACGTATACATTTACATCACGTAAATGTTATATGTGAGTTATGTCCCGTAGAGCTGAAATTCGTTCCCATTCGATTCGTTCACAACACTGCTTGTGTTGTTATATTATAACTTTTTTATTATCAAAAGCTGTGCTTTCCCAGTGTGGATTTAGGACACGGAGAGATAGTAACTAAATATAATACATCAAAAGTTCTAGAAAAAATGGATGTTGTAAATAATCATGTAACATATTTGTAACATTTTTTTGCGGTGCACAGTTAACAAGAGTTGCACCAAAAATGTCTATGTACCTCGCGGTGGTTACAATAGTAGGATGTGCAAGTTTGATCTATGGAACTTTAGGAAATGAAGATCGGTATACGCTTACATTAAGGATGCCGAATGTTACAACGGATAAGGCAAGTACATTTGTTTGTGATAGGAACATAAATGACGTTAAATAATATTGTTATTTTTTCACATCTGGTAGTGGTGATGGTAGTAATAATATGGAGTGGTGGTAGTGTTGATGTTGTTGTGATACTTCCACGCATTAAAGAATATATATGGTGAGTTTCAGAAGAGTATCACTGTGTGTCGACAATGGCTGTATGTGTTGGCAAAGAGGTGTCGGAGATATTGTTTGTCTTTGCAGTCAATTCTCATTTCGTCTACAGTCTCCACACCCCCGGCTACGAGCCTGAAAGTGTTGGCCAGGAATACAGCAAGAGCAGCTGTTTTTCTGTTTCCATGGTGCACCACGTAGAGGTACTGTTATGATCGTGGTTATCTGCTAACCCTGGGTCCGCACGAGAGCAATGTGAGACCTTTTGCACCCCGCGTTATGTTGAAGATCTTTAGGGACACTTTGAGAGTCATTGAAGCCTTTCCTCTGCCAGTCGTTTTTCCTTAAGGAATTCAAACTACATCAGCGGTTTTGTGATGCTTTTTGTCAGACATGGGCACAACATGTTTCATCTCCGTAGGCCATGGCACTATCGTTTACACATGTTGGAGTAAATGGCATTATGAGATGCATGCAAACTACGAATTATCTACTTAGTGTTACATTCACGGTAAGAAGAGGAAAATGAAATAGTGGCGTTTGGAATATATTAACTCAGAAGATTCAATAATCCATTTAGAGAATGAACAGAGCTTATAAGCACATTGAATATGCTTTCCACAAATTTGACTCATATAATGAAGTACGATAGAAAATTTCACAATTGAAGAGGTAAAACAAACTATTACGAAATTAAAAAACAATAAAGCAGCAGGTCAAGATGACATGACAAGTGAAATGTTAAAAGCAGCAAATAATAATACCTTGTCATTTTTACTGGATATTTTCAATATGATTTGGAAAAACGAATGCCCACCCCAACAATGGAAAAATGGTATCATTATCAAACTACAAAAAAAAACAACCTAACGAACTGTGATAACTGGAGGGGAATCACACTGCTATCCGTACCTGGTAAAATTCTTTGTAATATGATGCTTTCAAGATTAAAGTCATCCTTAGACAAAAGACTTAGAGAAGAGCAGTCAGGCTTTAGACCAAGCTGATCCTATATATGGTAAGTGACCCAAAGCCATGCTTAAGTCGGATGTGTCAGGCCAAAAGGCACAGATATCGCAGCAATGCTGTAAACCATGACACAACGCATTCCGTTCTCTGGACTACATCCTGCTAATCTGCAGGAGTCTGAGAACGAACGCAGAAGAAGAAGAAGAAGAAATGGATAAATAAAACAACATTAGAAGACTTGGATTTTGCCGACGATCTTGCACTATTGAGTGAAAACCATCAAGATGCACAAACAAAAACTGATAGATTAAAACTCATCGCAGGACAAATAGGTCTTCAAATCAATTCATCAAAAACAAAAATTATGGACTTCACCAATTCACCTAACACAATTAATTTAATTGGACAACAACTTGAAAAGGTACACAAATTCACCTATCTAGGAAGCAAATTAACACTTGACAGTGATGTCATGACAGAAATTACAACCTTCATTGCACTAGCATCAAGTGCCTTTAACTTGTGGTCTAATATCTGGAGTTCAAAGTCAATCAGCACATGCACGAATATGCGCTTATTTAATTCCTGCGTTATTCCGGTGCTATCATATGGATGAGAGCTGAAAAAGCTCTTTATCTTCAGAAAAGAAATTACAGAGTTTCGAGAACAAATGTCTTCGTAGGATAACTAACACCCATTGGAGTGAATTCAAATCGAATGATAAAATCAGAGAAGAGACACATCAAAATTTCATCACAGATGTTATCAGAAAACGCCTAACACAAACTCAGATCGAAAGACTGGATAGAATCCAGAATGCAGCAATGCGTATCATTCTGGGATGCACAAGAGACACGTCGACAAGAGCTATGCGATACCTACTTGACTGCCCAACAGCTGAGCATAGATTACAGTATTGCCGTGCACGGGCGTACCTTCAAATACATGCCGATAAGGAACACCCATTGCATTCCGAAATACAGAAAGTTAAAGGCAGCAGACTCAAGAGAGGGAGGTCGTGGATGGGACGTGCTGAGGATGTCATACAATGCGTGTGCAGATTGCAAGATGTGGTAGCAGGTGCGGAATGGATAGGTCTACCCACAGATTTCGAAACTTGTTTGAGAGTAGTAATATCACTTAGCAGGGAATGCAGAGAATGGTGTCCCACAGCTGTGGAGAAAGAAGTGCAGGCTTTAATCAGTGAGAATACCAAATAGGGGGATGTGATTATATACACTGATTGATCTATCATTAGGCATGTTCGCAGTGCTTGGGCCTTTTTAGCTCAGTGCGCAGGTAAAACGATCAAGGAGAAAAGTGGTGCCTTTGCGGTCACTACGAGTAGTATGACCATGGAGACTATGGCGGTGACCATGGCTTTTGAGTGGCTACGCACACAGAAGGTAACTCAGGTCTGCATCTTGAGTGACTCTATGAGTATGATTAAGAAGGTACAAGTGGGTCTCGTTCGCGAACAGTGGATTGAGGCATTAAGAAAGGCTAGCTTGAAAGTGGTTATATTTATCTTCGTGCAGGCACATGTGGGCGTTCGAGGCAATGAAAGAGCGGATGACTGGCATCGTGCGCGATTGTGGCACAGGGCGATGAGGTAATGGATCGCGCTGACGTTTTGAACTCCTTAAGAGATATAACACGCGAGAGTGAGACTAATGTGGATGATGATTCCTTTTCAATGGCTAGGATTAAAGATCAGGGATTAAAATACGGTGTTGCTAGAGGAGAACATTTTGGAGGGCGCAGAAGAATGTTAGTCAACCAGCATAGGACTGGTACTGTCAGCAGAAGTGTAATGGCGGATACACTCAAGGAGAGATCGGAGCAACTATGGACGTGTCCAGTTTGCAGTGATGATGATCCGACGACTAACTAACTAACTAACTAACTAACTAACTAACTAACTAACTAACTAACTAACTAACTAACTAACTAACTAACTAACTAACTAACTAACTAACTAACTAACTAGCTAACTAACTAACTAACTAACTAACTAACTAACTAACTAACTAACTAACTGACTGACTGACTGACTGACTGACTGTTCTGACTGACTGACTGACTGACTGACTGACTGACTGACTGACTAACTAACTAACTAACTAACTAATTAAATGACTAACTAACTAACTAACTAACTAACTAACTAACTAACTAACTAACTAACTAACTAACTAACTAACTAACTAGCTGTTGGTCCTACATCAGGCATGTCCTACGCGCAGACACTAACAGAATACACCACCAATCTCTTGAATGGATACATAGCGGCAAAAGAGCAATGGATAGACCAAAAGAAACACTCATAAGAACAATACTTATAGTAAGTAAAACAACCAATATTCATACTATTCAAGAACTGCACAGAATAGCGTTGAACA
Organism: Meghimatium bilineatum; assembly: GCA_034231615.1. Lineage (NCBI taxonomy): Eukaryota > Metazoa > Mollusca > Gastropoda > Stylommatophora > Philomycidae > Meghimatium > Meghimatium bilineatum. The sequence goes on from CM067299.1 coordinate 78,876,345, forward strand.
GACAGAATTGGAGAGATCTGACCTCTGCCCCATATGCTAACTTCAGCGCAAAAGGAAAATGAATGAATGAATGAAGTACACATTTAATGACAGTAGTGATGAAGATAATGATACGTTTTTATATCATTCTATTCAGGACGATGGTCTTGTCTGCACTGCTAAGAAACTTGACCCCAGAGAAACATACATTGGTATGTGATTTTCTTCTCTCATAAAAATGGCTAACTTGCACGCAATATGTTATTTATGTATTAAATGCTGTCGGAGAACATGCCAACAAACTGTTTTCATTTGAAAGTCTTGGTATACGTTATCTACAACTTTATTTTTGCTTAGATACAATGGATAATAAGAAAACTAATCAGTGGGTTTACGATAAAACAATGTATATTTTCATAATAAAACAAGAAGTTAGTCAGAGATGTGTACTTTCAGCCGACCTGTTCTCTTTATACAGTGAAGACATAATGCGTGCAATAGTTGATATCCCAGTAATATTATTGGGAGCACATAACATAAATAATTAAAATAAGAGAAAGGCCTTTTCCTAAATATCAATAAAACAGAAATAATGGTCATTTAAAAGAAACAAAATACCACAGCTTGCAAGATCAAAGTGAATGATATAGTATTAAAACAGGTCCACCAATTCAAGTATATAGGTACAATGATTACAGCAGATAGAAGAAGTTTAACATAAATAAGAAGGAGAATAGGGTAGACAAACATAAAATTCAGGAAAATGAAAAATATATTGTGTAATATGATCTTGTCATTAGAGGTGACGAAGAGAGTTCAGTGCTATATAACTCTTATACCAACATATGGATGCGAATCCTGGACAATAAACAAACAGGAAAGTGGGAAATTATAAGCAGTAGAGATATGCTTCTACGGAAGAATGCTGAGAATACCAGGTACTGTTAGGAAAACGAATGTGGAGGTGTTGAAAGAGTCAAATGTGAGGAGCTTAATCAATAATATAAGAAAAATATAACATTTTTAATTTTTTGGCCACGTCATAAGACAAGGAGGTTTAGAGAACATAGTCACAACAGGCAAGATTGAAGGCAACAGAGGTAGACGACGACAACGTGAGTAACTATTAGTTTAACAACCAGGTACGGCAGGGAAACAACGACGATCCTGACACATAATACTAGAGATTAAGGAACACCCATTGCCTTTATAGATACTAGAGCTGTGGAGAGCCATGGTCGCCTACTCCAGCTGGAATGGCACCTGATGATGATCTGATAAGCCAGACGTGTACGAAGAGTTGAGTTAATTCTATGACTTGTATAACAGTACTATACCTGTGGAATTTTATAAACGTTTTTCAGTTAAATATATATATGGAACTATGTTTGTTTTATTTATTTGTTATATTTCTAGAAACTACTAGCAACTAATTCTTACTTACCAAGTGCATTGGAATGGTTTCTAAAGAGTTTTCTTTTATGCTCAGAATATTTATAACCTCGGCCGTGTGTATGTTTTGAAAAGAAGCTTTCTACACAGAGGGGTGGGGGGGGTGGGGGCTGTATATATCTATCTATAAACCCGTAACCTTAACCCGTCAAGGTCGTATGGGTACCACATTGGATGCTTCAGCATATATATATAAATACGATAATTAAAGCAATTACTAGTACAAAACTACTATAAATCATGCCATATATTGTCTAATATATTGTACTATTGCATGAATACGAAATATAAGAAAAGCGAAAAGGACCACACGATGACCACGAACGTTCATACATAGAGTGTTGCTTAGACTATAATGTTTGAAATAATATGTTAAGATACCCAATGAGGATTTCATGAAAATAATTACATCTGTTATATGAAAAAAATAGAAATATTTACACATATGACTATCGATGGAATTATTCGTCTTCATTCACTATTAAACTTCCACATTGATGTCTGACGAAGGCAACAGCCAACACCATGCTCTGATCAGTGCCATGGAGCTTTTCATGAAAGGAGGCAGGTCATGGCCAAGTAATTCTTCGTTCTTCATTGTAAGTTGGACAGGTCTAGAACAAGTGTTCGGCTGTCGTAGGACTTGTGACATATGTGCATAGGTCTGTTGTGTCAATCTAGTTTATGTGTTTGGTTATAGCTGGTAGTGGTGTATTCTATAATGTCATATTCGTAGTCGAGAAATGATAGCCTAGTCCTGATAGGAGAGCTGAGGGTTGGCATCATTTTTTTATATGATCTGGATGATCACGTTTGCACTTTGATTTTTGAATGTGACTTTAATTGTTTCTTTGGGTGCCCCGTAAGTAGTTTCAATGTCACTGTGTTGTAAGCAACATCATCATTTGCGAGTTTGTCTGCAGTTTCGTACCACGAAATGTTGCAATGTCATGCAATCCTTTGTTATTGAAGCGAGTCATAGACAGTAAAGTATCCAAGATAAGCTGGAGGCAACTGAGATGTGGTTTTATGAAGATTTTTTAATTCTATGGATAGCCCAGAAAACTAATGTAAAAATAAAACAACCAACTATAGCGAAAATTAGAAATAGACAATCAAGATTTTTAGGGCATGCGATGATAAAAGTAAAACTTGAGCATTTAGTAACCACCAGAAAGATTAAGAAGAGAAATTCGAAGACATAGAGAGAAATTTCTGGATGGGTTGTGACTATAGCATAAACAGAACTGAACTTAATAACAACACAAGAGACAGAGAGTTGTGGAGAAGCATGATCGTATACACACCTGATTGATTTATTATTGTAAGACTGCTTGTCTGTCTTCCATTGGCTGTTGTGTTTGGTTGTTCCCAGACACTGAAGATTTATTAACTTTATGGCCACTAAGCATAAGGCATAATGCTGATTATCTAGCTGACATTTATTTTCAAAACCAAGTTCAACTTTCAGATACATGGTCTTGAAGTTAATCTGATAAAAGCAAGGTAAACTGTCACAACATTTTTTACTCTTTTGTCCACTATTTCGTATGAAGTTTGGACGTTAATAATTGTACCAATTTCGTAGTCTCCGCCAACATGAATATCTGATGCGACCTCCGCATCTTCATTGGACACCAGATCCATGTAGTTCAAGATAGGAATACAAGCGTCCATGATTTGATTGCACTGCAAGTTTCAAGTTGGACCATATATCCGTTTCCAGCTTTGGAGGTAGTAGAAGCTAATTGTGAGGAAGAATTTATGACGTTGAAAATTAACTTTCTCGCTACCGCCAGTGATTCATATAAGTCATTTACCGTGGACTACACAGTGGGCATCCTAACGATTGATAACAATATGCCTGCTGAAATATTTTCAACCTAAGGGTATGCGAATAGACCTAAAGCAGTAATAAAGACATGTCAAAAGACAAAAACCAAATAAAAAGAAAGGAATAGATAGTACACTCTATAGACATTATGTGTGTATTTCAGTCAAATTCACTCCCCACGCTAGCAAAGATATTGCTCACCATATGATGATCTACGGATGTCGTGTTCCAGCAAGTACAAGTCCTACGTGGTAAGTTATTGTAATAGTTACAATGTTGCAATAATATGAAGTTGAATCTCAAGGAACATTGTCAAGAAGTAGAATACAATAAATTACAATTAAGTTAGGATATGATGAAGTTACCAGTACAATTCCTGCACAGCACAACAGACGGGCATATCTGATATGTCATTTGCTGTTAGGTCGCTCTATTCTTTAGCGTATTATCTCATTATTTACTTGCTTAGGTCCGTTGTGTACACACATAAGTGGGATGCTTTGACTAAGTAATACTTTTGTCTAATTGTCGTTTATTATGTTATTTGAGGTAGCACATGATACCAAGGATGTAGATCAACTGTGACCTTACGGCAATAGAAGACATCATGGTTAATGGGAAATAATTTGACTATTTGACTATTTGAAAAACTCATTTGACTATTCCCTTGACTTTTCATTGTCTAACACACAAAGTAGAATCATTGTGACCAATGAAAATCACGGGGACAGTCAAATGAGTCATTAAGAAGACTTTATTTCCTAGTTCCCACAGGTCTTATATTGTAGACTGTCATGGATAAATCCAGTATTATTGATTTTACTTGTGATTTTCAAAGCAATATTAGCATTCAGTCCGTATGAGGGAGGTGTGTGGGTTTTAATAGTGGCCTATCAGGCAAAACTAATGTGACAGTATACTTCGAGAAGACGTTTTTTATTTTATAGTGGACTATCAGACAAAACATAATGTGACAGTATACTTCGAGTAGATGATATTATTATATATTGAGGGTTTCCTTTTAGTGAAAATCTCTCCCCCCCCAATATTCATTTTTACAGTTATAAATGTATCATGTTGTATGTCCAGTTTCATGTCATTTATGGTTAAATACGTATTGTTTAATTTTTTTAATTTTAGCTTCTATCAAATAATACTTATGGATAACTAAGAGATGCAGATCAGCGGATTTTTTGGACATTTTGAATATTTTATATTTAATCATATGAATTTCTGCAATCATTTGGTGGTATCAATGTTGTTTTTACTTTTGGCTACACATACCATACGAATGCATGCATTCTTCTTTCTGTGCTCGTTCTGAAACTCCTGCAGATTAGCATGACGTAGTTCGGAGAAGTACGTAAACTCCCGGCGGCAGCTTACAACTGGAAAATATCCGGATATAAAGCGAAAGGCTGCCCAAGACGCAGGTGTATTGATAACATCAAAGACATTTTAGAGAGACACAATCTAGATTCCACGGAAGCCTCCCAAATGACAAAGAGCAGAAATCTTCTGCTCTCCATGACGCATCACCGCACACATGGATAGAAATGAAATAAAGAAAGTTCGGAGAACGGAATAGGTTATGTCCTGGTTTACAGGTTGGTTGCGATATATGCGCCTTTCGACTTGACACATCTGACCTCAATGTGGCTTCCGGGTCACTTAATATTCTATGGCACGGGATAGCCAACTCTACCTCCAAAACTCCTTGATCGTCTCTTACCTCATGCATGACAGATAATTGTGTCACTATTCTTTGCTCCTCTTTCGGATCCCGTCAATATATTTGGGAACTAATTCAATACAGCTATTTAAAAAAAAAATATATGCTATTACACTATGATGGATTATGAATATTATGTAGTAGAGACTAAAAATCTATGCTCAAATGAAGTTTTACAGTGAATTCTTCAGGATATGCGACAGGGCAGAGTCACCTAATGCTCCAGCACAAGATACTGTATGCAAAGAGTATCCCAGACAAATTATTTTTGCATGGGCACTTGACGCTTCCAAAAAATCTTTGCCAGATGGTAAGAACAACAATAATATGTAAAAATATGTTATTATAATCGATTGAATATTTCATATTCTGAAATGTTTAGAATGTAATAGATGTTTATTACATAGTTGATAGTGTTGTATGCATTCAGCTGAAAAAAATACATTTAAAGTAAAAAAATATGTAATATTTTTGCAATATCTGTCGTGAATGCACATGACATACTAGTATATATTCAATAGCGTACAATATTTAAGATCTATGAACTATTTAAAGTAATGATTTGTGATACATTGAGAGGGCTTGTATATTTATTATATTAGATACTTAACGTTTATGGAACTTTTAAACAATGGAATATATAATTTACGTGAGAATTGTGAATGTTTGGGTCTATCCTCTAGGGAGCGTTTGCATGTTATATCGACCCGAGAATTAAGCCAAGACTGGCAACACTTCTACCTGCCATGCATATTGCAAGATGCGGTTGCGGATGTTGGAAGTTTAGTTGAATATCTACACTCCGCTGATAACGGGTGTGTCGTGACAATGCTCAAATAAAACGGCGGCACAACGCATTTCCATTCTCTGGACAACATCCTGATAAAAATTTAGTAGGGCCATTGTCTTTCTACAGGAGAGATCCAGCGGGAGTTCGATAATGAACACTGAAGAAGAATACCTACACCATAACCTCTGCGGTGATGTTGCATGATAAAGACATACATGAACTACAAGTAGGAACTCAACCCCTTATATCCCGAATGTACGCTTAGATTGCACGAAAGTCACAGCACAGTCACACCCCAAGAGTAGAAAAATGCCCAGCTAATGGCATTGTACTCTACAGTCACATTGAGTCAAACAGTCAACTGTGACTTCGAAAGTATCTTTTAAAAAAAACGTTCTCTACCAAGAAAGAATGCAAGAGAAACACTAATCTATAGCTGACATTAAAACTCCACTACTTAGTGCAGGAAACAAGAGCGCAAATTTCATACTTATTGGGATTTTGTCATCATCATTATAATCACCAGTATCATCATCATCATCATCATCGTTGTTATCATAATTATCACCTTCACCAATACTATAATCCTCCCCAACACCATTACCATAACAATATGTAATCACTGCGAATAATATCACCACCTCGATCACCATAATCGTCGTCATCAGTATATGTTATTCATTCGTTGATTCGACAAATTACTGTTCAAATTGAATATTGATAAGGACGGGGATGAAGAAGGTAGAGCTGATTTATGTCTGCAACGCCAAATATTCCTCTTCTTTTGTTCGCTTCAAATATGTTTATATCTGAAGTTGTGTCTTATAGAAAAAGGTCACGTTTGGTAATTCGTACAGTGGTCCGTGGAGTTTTTTTAAATTCTAGTGTTGTTTCTTTGGGCCATTATTTGTGTCTCATTTTATATTCGGGACATTCTTGAAGTATATTCTCTGAAGTCTGAGGTGGCTGTCCACATGTACACATGACGTTGCAACGCCAATCAGACATGTCATGTGTCAAACTTTTTCATGACTTCAAGTCTACGTTGAAGTGTGCTGAGAATGTCGTATCTTTACTGTATTAAATTATAATGACGATGATGTATTATGGTGCATGTATTTTATGTTCACAGATGTTGGTCTGCGAGTGAGCGGAAACACGGACATACATTATTTAGTACTACAGATGCATTATGCTAAAGCTTTTTCATGTAAGCTTAGCGAATAATTGTTTGTTTCTCTTTGTGTACGTGAGTGTGTGAATGTTGCTCAACCTGTATTAGTATACAACAAATATGATTGTGTCTCCGCTTGTGTGAATGTTGCTCAACCTGTATTAGTATACAGCAAATATGATTGTGTCTCCGCTTGTGTGAATGTTGCTCAACCTGTATTAGTATACAACAAATATGATTGTGTCTCCGCTTGTGTGAATGTTGCTCAACCTGTATTAGTATACAACAAATATGATTGTGTCTCCGCTTGTGTGAATGTTGCTCAACCTGTATTAGTATACAACAAATATGATTGTGTCTCCGCTTGTGTGAATTTTGCTCAACCTGTATTAGTATACAACAAATATGATTGTGTCTCCGCTTGTGTGAATGTTGCTCAACCTGTATTAGTATACAGCAAATATGATTGTGTCTCCGCTTGTGTGAATGTTGCTCAACCTGTATTAGTATACAACAAATATGATTGTGTCTCCGCTTGTGTGAATCTAGGAGTATTTATTCTTGGAGATCGTGGATGTCTGGGTTACCTAAACTGCGAATTCCATTTGTTTTGATGGTGAATGCTCTGATATGACCAAATTTGACTCATTTGTTGTTAAATGAAAAGTTATTCAACATAAAAGGTAATTTTTCAAAAAATGTTATAAATAACTTTCTGTAAAATGTTTATTTTAAAATATAAATTTCACCTCAATTATTTTTATTGTACATTCACCAATGTAGGCAGTGTAAACTGCTACTGTAATACCAATATTAAAACAAGACAAAGTAGCTAAAGAAATGAACTCCTATAGACCACTATCACTAGCCTCTCAAATATGTAAAATATTAGAAGCAATCCTAAATTACAGAGTACTATTTTACCGAAATTAATGTAATATAATATTATATATATATATATATATATATATATATATATATATATATATATATATATATATATATAGTGTAACGCTGGCAGGGTTCCGTAACAAACGAAGCACAATTGACCAGCAACTAAAACTAGAACATTATATTTATATTGGTTTTGGCTTTTAATTAATTCTCTAAGCTCTGGTATTTGGTCTAGTTCCATTTTTGTTCGCCTTCCTGCTGGTGATCGGTGGCTTTCTATTGAGAATGTATCAATGTTATTAGAACTATTAAATTATTGATAAGATGCGTGTCGTATCATTTCCTATTCTGGACCAGTAGTTCAGCCTCAGTTCTTTCTTTCTAAGCGTTAGTGTTATTATTAGGCGGATGTCCGCAGGATCACCCTAGCCATTGTGACACGAGATTTATTTTGTATGATTTAGATCTATTTTTGAGATATATGAATGGGCTGTTCACTCGCACACAATGCCAGTATATTATAATTGTTGACGTCCGGATATATATCTATAGTTGGCCAGCCGTACGTTGCAACATATTTTATAACCATTCCCCGTACTGCACTCTGGTGCAGTATCGAAGTCAAAATTGCTTGAACTTTTTGCTGCTGTTTATAGCTATCGAATTAGACACAGATTTCCACTGAAAGTGTTTAACTTTTATGAGCGTCTGCTAGACACTGTTCCATATTGACTGGCACATAAAAAGGTAGTGAGCGCATGACACGACATTCTTCATGTTATCAGCAGTATTAAAGAAGCACAAATAGATAACATCATTGATAATTTAATTTAGTTACCTTTAATGTCTGTTCTCCTCCATATTTCTCAGCATGCATACCTTTATTCTTATTACTATCGAACTAACTGTTTCTACTGGTGTGGAAATATGTGGATTACAGTATTAATATTTTAATATTTATTATTTTAGCTGGAGTGACTGATGACTCAGGCTACACATTTGAGATGACTCACAAAAGGTAAAGTACAGCATTAATAATGTGTCGGGGACGGTCCTAGAAGATACTCCCATCGAAAAAAACAACATTGCTTATGAATGGGTGTATTTAATACTATGCTTATTTGTGTAGCAAGGTAGAGTAAAAAGTATGCTTTTATGCAAATATAGTATTGGGCAAATATAGTATATAGCAAATATAGTAATTTGCTATATAGAATACCACCAGGGCCGGCCCTAACAATTGAGGGGCCCAATGCGAAACGGATTGCGCGGGGCCCAGTCTGGGTAGGGAAGAGGATAATAAAATAAATTCTAATATTAATTTATGGGCCTATGAATTGCGGGGCCCAATGCGGCCGCATAGGTTCAATGGCCTAAGACCGGCCCTGAATACCACTATACTATATATTATGCCATATTCTATATATAATATATAGCAAAGCCACAGAAGAACAGGCGCTAAACATAAAAATACATGGACAGAAACTACAAGTAGAACGTTATCAATATCTCGGACACATAATCACAAATGATGGCAGATGTGAAACAGAAGTTAAAAGGAGAATTGTAATGACTTAAGTACTCTCAATGACATTAGGAAAATATTGACATATAGGCCTAAAAAAATTTCAAACAAGCTAAACATGAGAATTATAAAAAAACTACATCTATTCTATATTAATGTATGGCTTAGAAACATGGACAATAAACAAGCAATTAGAAGACAGAATTGATAGCTTTGAGATGTGGATATATATATAAGAATATGGAGAACAACATCGAAAGAAAAGAACATCAATAAAGATGTTCTGTCAACACTTCGTATGAAGCCAGAATTATTAAAGGAATTAAAGATCAAACAATAAAAATATTTTGTACATATTAAAAGATATTTCACATTGTTGAAGATCGTACTTGAGGGTAAAGTCGAGGAGAAGCGAGCAAGAGGGAAGCTGAGATACAACTGGAAGAGTAACATCGCGAGATGGACAAGTTGCAGTCTAGTAGAGCGCAACTCCAAGACAAGAGATATGGGATTTGGAAATATGTTGCAGCTAACTTTTGTTGCGTAGATGGCACTTAATGATGATGGTGAGTATTGGGATTACCTCTCTGCATTACTGATAAAAACCGTTTGAATAAAATTAGGCATTTTCTGGACATAACAGACAGAAGGATGAGAAACGGATGTTCTTAGTTAATTATGGTATTCACCACGTATAATTATGCTTGTGATTAAAGCCATGTAAGTGTGCGCGTCTGTTGTCAGGTCAATAGCGACCCAGATTACGGCATAAAAGACATGCATCGCTGACCGTTGTTAGCATTCAGATTGGCAAATGTTTCCAGTGTGCACTTCAGAGAATTCTGTTAAACAGGTTGCGACACACCGCTGGCCTACCAGCGATATATCAGGCCATTTCAACAAATAAAAAGTTAACATATCGGATGTCCACTCTATGCACTACATGCTGCTGAAAATCTAGTAGGACCATTGTTTTGTTACAAGAGAGATCCAACGGGGATTCGAGAATGATCGCTATCAACAATAACCCATATGAGCGTAATTTCGTCGTATTACAGTTTAAAGCAAAATAGTGGTACACTTGTATTTTGCTACTTTCAACAAAGCACATTAGATGCATATAATTGAACATTTGGTAACTTTTCTTAGTTGATACAAGAACAAAATATGGAGATCACAGATGAGAAATTAATTACTTGAAACATCTTCTTATTGTAAAAGTGACGCTGTTAGAGCTGTTTGTCCTAAGAAGCCAATGTATTATTTTGAAGCAGTAGAGAAAGTGTTAGTGCTAAATAGAATATAGTTTACAGAACAAAACACACTTTTATTAAGATAATACCGATTTAAACAGCCATAACCCAGAAGTAGTTATTGGACAGTCTCTGTAACAAGCCAATTATATTATTCATTTAGTCCCTGCAATGTAAGACTAGAGTAGATGGCTGATGTACACACTGTAAGCATTCATGCACTTGACTGAGACCCACAAGTAAAGAAGTCAACTAAAACCGATGGAGAATAAGTTATAACCATATTTGCCATGAGAATAATAATAATTAGTTGCAGCAGTAATGTTCTGGGTGTGCTGTAGTTTTGTTTTTACAAGACTTGACAGGCTTAACATAAACGTCTATAGTGAGAGCATTATGTATGGTTCGTGTGGGTGTATTGAGTATTATGTACTAATATTTGTTAGAAAATAGCAAATGTTTACGTTTGTCTCCGTTTCTTTGCATGTGGATAACTTTCATATCTTTTATTGTTTACAACAGGCCTATGAAACAAGCTGGCTATATTGTAATAGTTAACTGGGGGATCATACCTCCACACCAAGTAGGTACGTGTATTAAGTAAGGTAATCTATGTTATACATGTCACACACACGCACACGCACAACACACAAACACACACACACACACACAACGGTACAATTCAAGAATCAGTGGATAAATCACGTGACAACATACCAACTTTTAAATTTCATATGCTATTGCACTATCTAGGAAACTTAAAAAGTCGTAACTTAAAAATACCGATCTAGCGATTTACACGCAATGAACTGGCCACGCACCTCTCACTCAGTATGCAGCGCGCATGTCGAGTGGTCATGGGCTCTCATCGCGCAACGTGTGGAATATTGGATGCGTCAGTATATGCGTCTTTATCGGAATTTCGTTCCGTAGAAACCTGTCCACTGATTCTTGTATTGTACACAAAACTATAATTCATTTTAAAATGTTTGCCATCAAATTGTCTATCTATCTATACGCTCAACCCTTTGCTGCCTTTCTGCGTCAGGGGTAGAAGAGTTTTCTGGAGACAACCCTCTTGTGTGTTAAGTATATTGTGGGATTTGTCTCCTCTTTTATTTCTGTCGTCCATAGTTTTCGTGGTCGCCATCTAGGTCTGCCTTCACTGTATCTGTGTAGCATAGCTGCTTGCTGTGGTATACTGTCCGATGGTAGTCTGCTGATGTGTACAAACCACTTGATCTGTTGTCTCTTAATATATTCCAAGATTAGGGTGGTGAAAATTTGTTGTCTAATGTCCTCATTCCTCACCCTGTCTCTTAGCGATATCCCAAGGATTCTGCGTACGCATGCCATTTTAGCTGTCACACGTACAGTGGATTCTCCATCTCTATCAAATGTTAGGCTTGAAGCTTTCGTACACCTCAGATAGATTTCATAGAATCATAGAAGTGCAAAAAGACATTGTACACAATTACCATATCAATATTGAGTGAATTTTTTAAATTAAAATTCTTTAATTCTTTAATAACAATTATTGAGAATTATGCACGTTAAACGACAAATGTACTAGTACCAGATCAGGTTTCAGTCAAATGCCACCAGAATAAGATCATCAAATGCGAAATGAAATGATTGAGAAATGTTGTTGGAGTTACTAGAACAGAATATGACACAGAGGCAACAGAAATATATGATATCCACGATATCATGTAACGGGTTCATCCAGAAATAATAAATAAAATGTTATGAGCTTCTAATGAGAATGAATTAAAACAAACTATAACCAGTTTATGTGGCTAGAGACAAATCAAGAGTAAGATGGATAGAATTACGGGTACTCCGAACAAACATTCACTGTTTGTTGACTGTAGTTGACTGTATAGGCAATATGTGACAAAACTCAATCACTTTCACACAACTTGTCTCGGAAAAGATATGAACATCAGATAGCAAGACATATATCACTGTCGCATATATCATATATCACAGGATATCACTATTGCCACTATTCTGATGCAGATATATATTCGTTGGCAGGTCATCTGGTACGTATACCAATCATCGCCTGCCAAAGGTAACACTCTATTGTAAGTTGTAGAAGGGCAAACGTTCTCAAGGTGGCCAAAAGAAACGCTGAAGAACTCGTTAAATGCCTCACTGAAAGTCTTTGTAATAGACTAAGATACATGGGAAGAACTTGCACAAAGCAGAGATAGCACTCTACTGTAAAAAAAGGCACAATAAACTGCGAAAAGATAAGAAGTTAAGCAGCTCAACAGCGGAGAGTAGCTAGAAAGTCACGGGTCAACCAAAAACCATCTACAATGGTCATCCCATTCCTGAACTGTCCAAGGACATTTTCGGTCCAAATAGGGCTTATTAGCCATCTACGAACTCATAATAAAGGACATAACTCTAACTGAATTTTCAAAAGTGGATGTAGCAAATGGTCATCGTCACTTGTGTTTTGACAACAAACAAGGCTGTCTCATTCCATATAGGGACAAAGTGACCAAGAAGTCATGCTGAAGCCAGATGTGTCAGACCGAAAGGGGCAGATATTGCAGCAGCGCTGTAAAATGGCACAGCACATTTCGTTCTCCAGAGTACATCATGCTTATCTGCAGGAGCTTCAGATTGACCGCAGAATAAGAGGAACAGCTGCCTAAATTGATTTCTAACCCAACTAAAACAATGAATGATGACAAATAATAGGATATACAACTACAATAGCTAAATGTTTTCAATTTTGTTGGTTTCAGATTTCCACATGGATTCAACGTGCGAGTATCCACTGAACTATACGGTTTACCCTCTTGCCTACAGAACACACTCACATAATCTTGGTTTGTGCTGTTCAATAATATAAGTATAGTTCAAGTACTTATTTTCTCTCGTGTGAGAGAGATTGACATATTTCTATTTGACAGATTTTGACATGACATTTTTTTAGTCACTTTAACTTCAGCGAAATGGAGTAGCCAACCCTCTACACACCTTCTTAACTGTGTATTGCGTCATACATAGCAGAACACAGTTATACTATTCTTTGCTTGCCTTCTTAAACCGGGCATGACTAAGCATACCTTCTAGAATTATTCTCTCTGAGGACCTTACGCAAATGATGCATAACTAAGGAAAACTTCTATATTTATTCTCCCTTAGAACCTTAGGGAAATGATGCTTGACTACGCATACCTTCTATAATTATTCTCTATGAGGACTTTATGCAGATGATACAAAAACTAAGAAGACATTCTAGAATCATTTTTTTGTGAGGATCTTACGCAAAAAATTACTAAGGATAGCTTCCTGAGAAACATAAACAGTGTCTGAGTAAAACGTGGATGCGCTGTGGATTAACTAAATACAAACACATTCGGAGATCATGGTGGTAGAACCACTTTAATCAGGACCGCATTATTATTTATAGTCATGATATATTGTTTATAGTCATGATAAGCTCTAATATATCCAAAGTGGACTCCAATTCGTAGTTAAAAGGAGCGTGCCTCACCACAAGAGGTACACATTAAATGACCATGACCACCGTCTCGGTACATACTCAATACAAATGTACTATGTACACAGTTTGCAGACTGTCACCAGTTAGGGAAGCAAACTGAAACACAATAGATGCAGAAAATATGATGTTCTAGACCAAAAGGAGTAGCATTTTATAGCCTTGCTATAAATCGTATCACAACATATTGACTTTCAAATGAGACTGATAAATCTGTTATAACCAAATTGATTTAAGGAACAATGTAAAAATAATTTATAGAACGCTAAAATATCTGAAAATGTGAACTTATTGCAAATAACTTTCATTTTAAGTATATCATACAAATACCGCATGCCTGTTTTATTTCAATACGAGAACCATCAATGTCCACACAAAAGATATGTTTCTGATCCAGTTGTCCATGCGCTTATATCATTTGACATAAACAGAAAATATATTGAACCAATACTGTACTCCAGGCAGTCCCATAGGAAATGTATAATTAAATTAAATTAAAGTAGCACGAATACTACACTCCAGGCAGTTCCATAGAAACGGTTTAGAAACAATACTTTAACCAGGCAATCCCATAGAAGAGGCATAAACAGCGTATTTTTATATAGAGATACCGTTTAAAATAAGACTTAGGAAAAGAATGATCGCAGCGCCCTAAGTAAACATTCTTTCTCAAAAGTCAGCCATTAACGGGATTATTTAAATCGACAAATTCGAGAAGTAAATTAACTCCAATTTAATTGTATGCAGTGCCGTTCGGTAGATTTTCTCAATAAGATGCTAGTCTTCGAAATGTCGCACTCTTGTTTGTTTGTTTTTCGTTCGCTCCATTGTAACCATCACGGATATCCGTGCGATTTCCGCTGGGAGCGTGATTACGTTGTGCCACCGTTATGCGCCTTGTAGGCCTAGCACATCCGATTTCGGCATGCCTTGACAATTCGGGTGGGCTACCCTTAGCCTGTGACAGCCTCTATATCTGTCTCCAGGCACGCGTAGTGGAGACTCTTCGCCCAGACGATTTTTTGCTCTCGTCTGACTCGCACGAGGTGTTCCACTGTCTATGCCTGTAAGGAACACAGGTAACTAGAAGCTCGTCTCGAGCTGACGGAGCTTGTAGTTCCCCTTTCCTAGGAACTTTTCATTTTCTATTTGCAGTTCGCGCTGCCCTCTAGCGCTGTTCTGCCCTTGTTTCATTGTACTCGGTATGAAATATATTTGTCTCTCGCCATGCAACTACCTTTACGTGCATTTTACATTGGCCGCCCCTCCAATGTTCGGACTGGACTGACTAGCTTCACTGTATGTCGACAGTGTCGCTATATGTGGTGCTGTTGGTGTTGTCGGAGATATTGTCTGTCTCTAGTTCAGTCAAATCTCTTTCCATCTGCTACCTCCACATTCTCGGACACGATCCCCAAATGATTTGGCCAGAATCAGCTCGAGCTGCTGTATTTCTGTTTCCAGGGTGCACCGTGTGGAGGTACATTTGGGATCTTGGTTATCTGCTAACCCTGGGTCCGCCTAGAGCAATGCGTTCCCTTTGCACCCCGTCGCCCTCTTGAAAAGGTTCTTCTTCGAAATGCCACCCCTTAAAAAATGTATTTTGATTGGTGCTGGCTGATGCGACCACCTCTATGCATCATAACACGGCACGACCCTGATTGTATGTATATTTTACATACAATCGTGGTAATCTTGGTAAATCTTAATATTTAAACGAACGATTTATTATTCACAATGAAATTTGTTGTAGGCCTGAAACTATAATTACCCGGTTATGATTTGTCATAAATAACGTGCTGCTGTTTGTACCTTTAGGTGTTGTTACAAGTGGTTACATAATACGTGACCGCAACTATTTGGAGATCGGACGAATGTCGCCACAACTTCCACAGGTACATCCATTTAAAAAAAATGTGCTTATGTGCATTTGCTTTTTTGTTACTGAAGATTTTGCAGATTTAATTTTTTTAAAAGTGCTACATATGTCAACGAGAGCGGGCAAAGTTTTCCACAACGTTCCTTCAGTGATGTAATCTCATTTGACAACATTCAGTTGCAATGAATAATAGGTGTTATATCTATATTTGTAGTTGATAAACTACACACCTAAAGATGATGTCATCATCATCATCATCCCCCCCCCCGCTTTAAATTCCCAATAATATCTTGCACCTATTTCGTTAGTTACCAGATCGACCTGGATCGGTCACTTACTGGTGGTGAAAAAAAAACCGGTAAACACATCCTGGTTGCTGTGGCAGGCGGTGTTGCCAAATATGTTCTTATTGATACAGAGCTGAGCAGCACAGTTTTCTAAAGATACATGCATTGCTGATCCTATCATAACTAAACAAGCAAAAGAAATAATTCTTTAGTGGATTTCAGATCATTCATAAACTACAGGCAATTAAAAAAGCTGATCTTCTAGCTAAGACTGGAAGCCAATAACAGCATAAACAGGTAGAAGACACAGTATCAATCTCATAAATGAAGTCCATCATCAAAAGCTACATGGACATGGAATGGAACTCAGATATGCAGCCGGAAGAAAAGAACAAACAATAATTTTTAGTTTAAGAATAGGTCACAACAGACTCAAACAGCATATGTATAGATTTGGTGTTGGCCACCACGAAATGCGTCCATGTGTAAAATCTGCAAAAAACACAGAACATAGTTTGCAAAACAGTCCACTACAGAGGACAAGAAGATCACTATAGCCATCTGAAACAAATCTGACGGACAAGCTCTATGGTGCTGGAGGATGTCCATAAATTGCGACAATATTTTTGCAAATTTTTCACCCTCCCCAAGCATCTCCTCTGTCATCTATCAAAAAATCTGGGACCCACCCAACATAATTTTGTCAATACGTCTTCACACCTCTAAATTAGGTTTTTTTCCCTGAAAAGGTACGAAATAATTGCATGAGTTTTTAAAGATTTGTTTATAATATTTTTTCAAATTCTGAAATCTAACCAATGACTAAACAACTCCTCAATGATGAGTAATATACACACTATTTCAAATGTTCTGGTGGACCGAGCACATGACGACGTTTGAGAACATAGTTTCTCACTTTTTCTACCTTTTTTCTAAGGTGAAGATTTAGCTGGAAATATTTCTCATTCTCTCTAATTTTGTCCATTTTCATGTACTTGGTGTTGTGTTGTCCCATTCCTACCTCACATGAAAGCCCAACCGAAGGTTAATTATTCATGCACTGTGTTGTTATACATTTCTACAGGCATTCTACGATGTAAGCCACCCAGGCATAGACATCAGACCAGGTGATGTCTTGGCAAGCCGATGCACCATGAATAGTATGTCTAGGAACACTAGCACAATGATAGGGTATGTTTAAAAAAAATCACAACGGGCATATAATACTGTAGTTATTATTTCTCTGAGTTCAAATAGTGTTTTTCTTCTTCTCGTTCGCAGAGATAGTGTTTTTGCTAGGACTATCATCATTGTCAATTGTGCTCTGATCTCTTTCTTACACAGGAGTATACCAGCATATGAGCGTCTCTGGTGAACTCGATGGTAACTTAGCGACGAAAATAGCAAAGATAAGTGTGTCCTCAATTAGGATTGGTGGCAAAAAATGTTCCCTTGATGTACGAGCAACTATAATATACAAGCTGCGATGGTCAAGCTGGCCTACTATAATGCGTTACACAACGCTGGTTAACAGTTCTGTAGATTACATCCTGCTTGCCAGCAGAAATTGATTCGAGAACAAATTAAGAAAAAAGTTTAAATTATCTTCGACACTACTGTAAAGGAGTCATTTAAAAACAAATTACCCAAAGGAACAATAGCAAAGCAATTACTCTCCCTTTGTTCACCATTATTTCATTATCAAGCTTTGTAAAAATTTCACTATGTATGATAATATGCACATATTTAAAACTAACGTCCTTCTCAGTTACAAGTAAGTTCATATTTTTTTTTTAAATAGGCAACAATATAAACAAATTTAAGATTTACCATTGTTCTATTCTCGTTTTTTCCCCCAGATATACAAATCACGATGAGATGTGCAATTTTTACATCATGTACTCTACATATGAACAGGAAAACCTTAAGAATATAATGTGTTTCCAGAAGTCAAGTTCAGAAGATTTGTTAAAAGATCTTCCATTAAATTCTGGATCTCTAGATGGAATTCCAGGAGCAGAGGAGGTCAAGAAAAAATTTAGCATCGTGAGAAAATAACTATACATGGAATATGATTCGCAACACATACAGCATATTTAAAAAAAAATAATACTGCGAAGTACAGAAACTATTGTTAGTGTTGATGCTATCTTTTGAATTAAGACACACAAAAAATGAAAGAGGAGAAAGATTGCTAACATTCTGCCTAGAAAATGACTTAGTAATTTCCAACACCCCGTTCAAATAACACACAAGACGCATATACACCTGGATTATACATCAGATTACAAGACAAGAAACCAAATAGACTTCATCTCTATACACCACAGATGGAGCTCCAGTCTACTGTCCTGTAAGACTTATCCTGGAGCAGATTGCGATTCCGACCACGAGCTATTAATAACAGATGTGAAGATCATACCCAAGAGGTTAGTGAAAAGCACAAGATCCATTAAATACAACACTAGAGCAATATCAAGAGAATACAGAGTCGAAGTGGAGAGCAAATTTAGTACAACGATGGGCGTTCAAGAGGAGATGACAACAGGTGAACTAGAAAACAACATCAGAGACTCAATACTATCATCTGCACATGCTCACATACTCCGAAGAGTGACACAAAGAAGAGATTACATCACAGTCGAAACATTGCAACTAATCAACAACTAAAACAACTAAAATCACTAAACATGACAAACAAAAAAGAGGAATACAAGAAACAAACTAAAGAAATTAGGAGAAAAACTAGACAGCACAAGAAAGATTACACCGACAACAAATGTAAAGAAATTGAAGAACTTTTTGAACTCATTGAAGTTTCTCTGTGGGTTACAAAGAATCTTTAAGTGTTATTGATATGAATTGTGTTTTTTATCGTTTAAATAGTTACCTTCCAGTGGCCACCTGGACAATTCTGTGCAACCCCCCCCCCCCCTCCAACCAAAAGTCTCTGCGACACCGGAGGCAGGGCATATGACACACTGAGAACCACTGGTATAAAGAACGGAGATGCGATATATCACGGTTTTATGTTAGTCAATGGTCCGACATAGCTGACTTTTGTAGATCCTTTTGATATAGAATATGAAGTTTCATCACAATGTATTATAAATTCACAGCTTTGTAGATGTGGTTATATCAAGCTAGAAATACATATGAGTGATTCTGCCTTGTCTCCTATATTCGTCAGAAATAAAACAATAAAATGTGTATATTTTATTATGGGCATTATTTTCTGTGAAAACCAGCGTCTGTTGTGTTTTAAAAAAATACATAAATACAAATTGTAATGAAAAGTGTGCTACATTGTTTTTATTGATAGATTATATATTGTTTTTGGATTAAAACATTATTTTTAATCAAATTCAATGTGTCATTTGTGTCTTATTTCATGTGTTGTTAAACTATGATTTAAATAACCAAAGCCGGTATTGTACCAGGACCCACAAAGCTCAACAAAGTTTAGCGACACTGTCACTTGCCTTACATGTCGTAAGAGACGTCTGGGAATTGGCATGGTGTTGGTTCATAATATCACGTAACGACATACTGTTTTCTATGTAGACTTCCTTCTTATCCATACGTTCCTGAATGAGGCCTGTTGCTGTTGAAGATAACTCACACGTGGACTTGGGTATCTATAGAGTGCTAAAGATTCAGGTTATTGAACTCTATAGTTAGAGGTGACAAAAATTAATTGGGCTCTCGGGCCAAATCCAGCCCGGGAAGCATTTTTTTTATTGGCTAGCCAGACTGGTTTAAATTTACTATATTCACTGCCTCTGAAATAACATGTGTTACTTAAAACTTTAAAGGACTAAAAACATATTTTGGCCCTTCCCTACACCAAGAATGCGCCGGCCCAGAACTAAAAAAATATTGCCAAACTCTGGTCTATGCCAGAATTGAATCAAAACTGAATGCTAGAGAAAAACTAACATGAAGCTGGAAATGAAACTTTACCGTCTGGTATAGGGGAAAAGAGTGACATTATCGTGATTCCTGATCACATCATTACCACCTTTACCACAATCACTACCATCATCACCGTCATCAATAATCATCATCATCTTCACCACGCCATCAACATTATAAGCTTAATAAATCATAACATATTCGCATAAGACATAAAATGAAAATTATAATTACTCATGAATTCACACATAATATTAATGTCTTCTACACCATGGGCACCATGACAGAGGAACTTACATAAACCAGGTGAGTGATAAGAAACGACCAATACATTTCGATCGCTTCAGATATGCATCATTATATTAAATGAAATAAAATTATGTTGTTACCCAAATTGACATAATAGAGAATAGTACCAATATCAAGATATATGGTACACAGCACTTGACTAATCTCTGCAAATTTTTTTTATGCCATTAGCCGCTGTGCGTTTAGAATAATTGAAGAACCTTCAGATAAATTCCACATTCGTTCTGTAGTAAGGCACATATGTAGGATATTCATTTCCCTTATAATTCACCAATCATATATGTAAAATATTCAACTCCAAGGAATAAGTAAATCTAAATGACCAACTAAGTGAACTACTGTGTAAATAGTAACCAAACCATCAGAAGGTATCCGACAAGTTGGATAGTGTCGTAGAAACAAAAATAAGAAGTGATAACACCTATGATAAAGTATTATTAATACTGATTGCTAATATAACTAATAAATAGCAAAAATAATGTCAATGATAAACAGCAAAAAACAATGGAACAAGGATTTTTTTAGCGTCATAGGGCCTATATGTTTATTATTACAGCATTGTATGTTTATTTCTAGCTGGGTTTTGTTTCTTGATATAGGTCCAAATTGGACCGTTACGTAGAAAAATTCCTTGTTCCTTTGTTATTTCTAATTGACATTATTTTTGCTATTTATTCGTTACTTGATTCGTTCGGAACCTGTCGGGACTCGTCGTTCTTTCGGGACGAAAATTTTTTCATTGCTTACCCTGATATGCTTCACATTGCCAATGTGCTTGCCAATCCGGTTCACCGTATGGAGCAAAAGCGAGTATGACATCATAATCCATAACCAATTCATCGATGGTCTATTATGTTGACGAAAAAATAGATCGATTTTGTCAAGAATTTCTTTTTCGCGTGAAGCATTTGCTGCGTGTGCTTGTCGAACGTCTGTTGCTTGAGTACTGGCAAAAACATACAGCTGAGCGAACTGTGGAAGTTTGTTGTATTGCGGTTGTATATGAGAAGTTCGACGATAAGGTTGTCCATGAACTTTTAAAACATATAGACCTCGATCTTGACAATCCGTAATTTTTGCTCCGATTGACACGAAAGAAAGGGCGAATATTCTCGCGAAAATGAATGTATTTTAGGGTGTGTATTATGGGAGAGCATGAAGCGCAGGAACTCGGGATATTCCAGCTTATTACCATGGATGTCTTGTGTTTTTGGGATCATTCTCTTTCCCTTTGGGCAACAACGTGTAAACTTGTCATCGTTCTAAAAAAGTTTTAGCATCACAAAATCGACATATCGAAAATTCCACAGTTATGTGCAGAAACACCATCCTTAGCAAAAATTGTTGCTTCATTTGAAATTTCTTGACTTCTACTGTGCTGGTGATTTTAGCTTAACTCGACGTCGATGAAAATCAGCATTCTTAGCAAGTCTCTTTTGTCCTTGTTGAAGAGTTTCTTGATCAATTCTTTTCATCTCTTTCATTTCAATGTCTATGCTCTGCAGCATTTGCGGCACGAATCCGAGCGAGTTACTCTTGATTTTGACAACTCAACCATCTAGCTTTTCGCTCTTTTGTTTTTTGACGCTTTCATGCAATTGAGTCATCTTCGTCCATCATTTAAAGCAAATTACATGTATCTTTTAAATATAATGAATTTTCTATAATTTTTACCTACACGCCGATACAGAAGTTTACCTTTTAGCCAATCAATAATATTCGTACACATAAATGTCGTCTGCTTTGAACAACGTCATGACACCAATCGTTTTGATTGGATGTCGCATGGGAATTCCGTGACGTAAATGCACTATTTATATAACGTTCCGGAGATGACAGAACATGGCTATTATATTATAGTTATTAGTAGCCAGCGACAATAATACTTTATCATAAGTGTTATGGCTTCTTATTTTGCTATTGTAGCACTCTCCATCGTGTCGGTATCATCTGACAGTTCGGTTATTATTTAAAGTTATTATTTTCGTTGACTACTTGTTATTTTTTTCGCATTTGTGCTTATTAGGCTTATAGGTTTATTATATCATTATACTATACTTGTTCTACTTTTTGTGTGTGTTTATTTCCAATTCGTTGTTGTTTCTTGATCAGTCTCTATTGGACCGTAAAGTACAAAATGTTATTGTTCCTTGTTTAAAAAAAATAATTTCTCTGACATTGTTTTTGCTACCTATTCGTTATATTTGCAATCAGTGACAATAAAACGTCATCACGGTTTTTATCGTTCTTTTTACAACTTTTTTTGAGGCTCTAGTAATAATATCAACATTTGAAGAAATACTAAAACCTATAGATAAAATACATGCATCTCAAGACAGTGTCGTATTTACGTCTGCACTAAAAAGGGACCCCCCCCCCTCCTAAGTTAATGCCTTCATTTTCATGAGATTTATGGTGACTTAAAAAAAAATCGTTTTAGTGGTGGGGGAGGGTTAACACGCCTTTTCTTTCAACTCCTAGTACTGAAAGTTATGTTCTGATCACTATTAGGTGTGAGCATCCCACATCCCACTACCCCTTATCTACTGCTTGATGTAAGGACTTTAACATGAAGATTAGTACTGAAAACCTTAATTGTGAAAAAAAGATCGAGATAATGACAATCACTAGAAAGAAAGACACATTACTATTTCCATCGATGCCCCCCCCCCCCCAAAAAAAAAAGCCCCAGGTAAAAGAACTCTTTTACCTTGCAAATGGATAAAGCGGAAATGGATATTCATCATCATGATGTGACATATTCTTTCCAGAATGTAGTCTTCCTTATGGATTTTCTGAACACTTCTGAACACTGATTTTCAGGTACCATTCGCTGAAGGGGAGGTCGTGTCTGGCGATAAATCACGACATAGATTTGTATTTGTCCATGCTGTAGTTTCTGTAACCTGGCTATAGTAACAAGGTCAATATCAACTAGACTACTGAAGTCGTTTAGTACGTAGAGTGATATAAAGCATATGAAATCTTATAGCAAAATTTGATTCGCTAGCATATTTAGGCCTCCTTAGAAGAATAAATGAAATTGATGATAAATAATTGTATGAACTTGGTACAGTGGGATAATAAAATATATTGCTTTAAGCAGTGGTATACAGTTTTTGAACTAGAAGGACTCACATAATCCCCATGACTTTCATTTTCGTATTTTCTTCTTATGGTCTATGACGTGCATCGTTGGTTATCATGTCTTTTCACAGCCTTCTGTTTCGTGTATTGGCGATCATTTCCGATACATAGGTTCTCAGTGCTACATTGCCGAGTTGTCAAACATCTCTCTTGGTTTTCCCCTACGTTTCCTGTTCTTCAACTTGCCTATTGTCATGATGTGTTCTATCAAGCTTCAACCCTTTATGTGTCCAAAAAATGTTAACTGTCATTTTCTGATGCGGATGAGCAGCATTGTCTTTTAAAAAATTAACTTCGTTCAATATATTTTCCTAACACCATTTATCTTTCCACGGTGTTCTTAACATTGTCATATAAAACCACATCTTTGCTGTCTCTATATAATTTTTCACTATGCTTCTGAGTGTCCAAAATTCACTTCCGCACATTAGTATTAGTTCTATATAACTTCTAAGAACTCTCTTATCTCAATTTTGTATTTTAGTCAAAATAATTTGAATTTAATTTCTTTGGGGCATAAAAGCAGACAAATCTAAACAAAATGTTGAATAAAGAACAGTAATATTCTTCTTTGTTATTGTTTATTTCATTTTATTGTTTTATTTTATTTTAAATGAACAATAGCAAAGAGACTCACTACTTTTGAAATGAGATGCTATAGAAGAATTTTACGTATAGGCCTATCATTGACAGTTAAAAAGACAAATCAAGACTTGTTAAGATTAATAAACGCCGAAGAGGGCTGGCTCCTTAACAACCAACATCCTAACAAGAAAGCTGTGGTTTTTTTGGTGTTTTTTTTGGTTTACTCATATAAAGAGACATAACAGCATGGAAAAGAATAGTATTTTGTTTGTTTATTACCTTTCTTGAGAAAGTCACGTCCTTTTCAACCGTGAAATAATTTTTTTTGTTATATCGGGGCGTATCTTGTGGTCGAATAGGCTGGGTGGTGTCCTGTTAGGGACCGAGGGAATGACCTGGGTTCTGGTCTGTCCTGAAAAGGACGTTAAATAGTGAGGGAGGGGGGCGGTGGAAGGGGGATTAAAGATTAGCCCTAAAAAAGACTGTTTTTGAAAAATCATTGAATGGTGTTTTGGATCCTGGTTTGCTGTTACTTGCTTTCTTGGTTATTCTGGATACTTTTGGTCTGGTGTCTTGTTTTCTTGATAATCCTGGAAGCTATTGATTGAAAAGATTAGTAGCTGAAGGCAGAGTTAACGACAACAGGGAAAGAGGGCGTCTAAGACAACAATTTGCAGTGATATATCAGATTGCTTAAATATGTCTCTAGCTGTGGCAGGTAAACTCGCCCAGAATCGCGAGAAATTACAGAAAATGGTATCTGAGCACTAGGAAATGTAAAAACAGCATGGAAGAGAACTGGCCGTCCGACTTAATAATTGTGCGGCTTATTACATGATGGTTGATGTGAAGCAGAAGTTAAAAGGAGAATTGGAATTGCTAAAAGTTCTTTCAATGACTTGAGCAAAATATTGACATCTAAACAAATTATAAACATGCTAAAATGAAAATTATAAAAAGCTACATCTATTCTATATTAATATATGGCCAAGAAACATCGACAATAAACAAATAACTAGAAGACAGAAGTGATGCCTTTGAGATGTGGATATATGGAAGAATAGGGGGAACTTTATGGAAAGATAAGAAGATAAAGAGGTTCTAAAAACACTTTGTATGAAAATATAATTATTGAAGGGAGTAAAGATTAAATAAAAAATATTTTGGACATATTTAAAGACAGGACACCTTTTTTGAAGACCTTACTTGATAGTAAAGTCAAGGGGAGGTGAGCAAGAGGTAGACAGAGATACAAGTAGGAGAGTAACATCACGAGATGGACAGGTTATAGTCTGGAAGAGTGTACCACCACGATAAGAGACATGTGATGTTGGAGGTAAGTTGAAGCCAACCTTCGTTGCGGAGACGGCACTTAATGATGATGAGTACATAAGAGTTACCTTTATTCCCGCTTGCAGGTGGCTACCATTGGACCCACCTTTACCTTACGTACACAGCTGCGGTATCAGGGAGGGGTAGTACGTCTGATGCTGTCATACTCCTTTGGAGTAGCTCTCACATCCTTGGTTCCCATCTGACACTCAGCTCTCACCAGTGGTTCCAAGTAGTTGTTAGCATGCGGCGGCCACACTCCGGTAACAGCTTTGACAGGCCAGCCAAAACAGGCGAGGGTACCCAAGGGGCTGGGCCCGATGGTAAATACAGTGCATGTCTGCCCAAACATGCGAAGCCTTGATATGGTAGACAGCTCGTATGAACCATCTGATGTTCAACGGGCTGGAAGGCACTTGCCAGCAGAGTGCTGTGGAACGCAAAGGGATTGTGAGACACATAAGAACACTCTTGTCATTCACTGCATCTTGGTATAGGCCTATCTCCAATCTTCTTGATTTACTCGTACCTTGCCACTGGAAAACTGTTGGATCAAGAAGAGAGAGAGTGTGGTCGACGAATGGCGCAACTCCTCTACACTTTAATCAAAATTCAACGCTAGTCATTACTCAACTATCATCAGCCATCATCATCGCACACCTTATACATCTTCATCATCGTCCCATTTAAGGTGAATGAGTGAATGGTCATGGTTAACTTCGACGGACAAACGACACGCACACAGCTAATGGGAGATAACTGTAAAGGACAAAAAGGTACATTTTATGGGAGTAATAACACCTTGATTTTAGCTAAATAAATACCATGTTCCTACCCCCTCATAATAACACATACAATAAAATGTCTACATCAACAGAAAAAGATATTTTAATAGTTGAACCGTTTAATGGAGGATCTCATGGTCAGCTTATATCCTTGATTCAGTCTGATAGTGAAATTGGACCAAAGTGTACAGTTGTATCTCTCCCAGCTAAGAAATGGCATTGGCGTGCTCGCACATCTGCTCTCCACTTGAGCCAAAAAATCCCTTTCTTTTGCTACAGGTAGATCTTTTACCACATTTGTCATTAAAATATCGGCTTCTTCATTTACTAATGTGCATTTGGAATATGCTTATAAGTGGGCCCAGTTGTATTTATTTATACTTCATATTGAATTGAGTTTAGTAGGCCTCTTAATTAACTTGACTTAATTATACTAATTAAATATTATAAGTCTTAGACTGCTAGAGCCTAGTAAATATTCAGTAAACTATCAAATATCTGACATTAAAAAAAAAAACACTATGAAACAACACAAACCTAAAAATTTTCAACTCCTGCATAATTCCAACATTAACATATGGATGCGAAAGTTGGAAAGCAACATCAAACTTAGAACAAAGACTAAACATTTTTTGTGAACCCAAATGTCTTAGACAACTACTGAACATCCATTGGTTGGACTTTAAATCAAACACAGTCATCAGGCAAGAAGCAAAACAAGAATATGTATGTATCCACCTACACTAGAAGGCGTCGCTGGAATTACATCGGACACACGCTGCGAATGGATACCAAAAAACTCGCCTGTCAAGCTTTGATGTGGTCACTAAGGGGCAAGAAAAAATGAGGAAGACCAAGAGAGACCTACGTAGAACTATTACAAGAGAGCGCTTCTCCATCGGTATCAGAAACAATGAAGACCTAAGACAAATTGCAATAAAATGCAGGACATGGAAATCTATGACATCTGCCCTATGTGCCGTCTTTGGCCGTAGAGGAATAACTAAGAGTCTAGTCAAAAGGCCTATCTATTTCATTTGTGCCCGGTTGAATTTGAAGAGTAATTATTATTTTACTACTCGCTTAGGCCTATATAATACACCACTATTTTGAACAATTCAACAGCCGAGTGGACAGAATGTTCACATGGCAGACTGCAGAATCTGAGATAATAAATCTTTCATCATCATTAATATAGATTTTGAATCAATAAATGTAAAAGGAAATCACCAAATTACTTTACTTATCTTTACAAGAAACAGTTAATGAACATGTAATGGATACAGGAAATAAATTTGTTTTTCTTCTGTGTTTGTTTTAAATTTCTGCTGATTAGCAAGATGTGGCTTAGAGAATGAAATGTGACACATTATGGTTTACAGCTCAGTTGCTCGATTTGTGCTATTAAGTCAGACAAATCTGGAGTATGCATATTATTTTGACATTCGTTCTTAAACTTCCACTGATTTTCTCTTGTAGCTGTATAGTTCCACTAGATTTCAAGCAGCATGTAGTCCCGAGAATGGAAATATGTTGTGTTGCTGTTTTATTTACAGCAAGGATCAGACACATCAAATTTTGGCAGTGAATGATATTGCACAATTTTGCCCTTCCTCTATGTGAAGCAGCCTTCCTGCCAACCTTATATGCAACATTCAAAACTTCTTAGTAGCCTTCTACAACATGCATGGTAGGTCACTATTAATTTTCTTTGCTCCTCTGGCAATAGGTCAACATTAAACCAGTGTTTTGCAAATATTTTCCTGCTACGGCTCCCTTTTGTATTTATTTACCAACCGACGCCCTCGCCCAAACCTGGATCATTGATACATATGTGGAAGGTGGTTTTACCTAAAAAAAGGTTATTAATTGTTTTTGTGGGATTTTTAGTGACATTTTTACAAATGGTCATTGAATCTCCTGGTCATAGACTGAATATTTATTTAACATATTAAGCACAATGGACAAAGTTTTCAACACTATACTGTGACACTTATTTTTGGCAGTTTCTTCTATATGATTGAGGATAGAAATTATGTAAACAGCTGTTCGATTTACAAAAGTTCTCTTCCATTAGACTCGCATAAAAGAAGTACTCAAATATAATTATTCTCAAGGAAAACAATAACAAACATTGTTGTAATGTTTTAGCTTATTTTACTTTATGTAGCTATGCAGCTAAGTGATACGTTAGATCCTTTGAGAATAGTGAATGTAATTGAATTCTTGAATTATTTAACCTTTATTAACTGAAGTAAATATATACTAATTTGTGTTACCAGTAATTATAAGCAATGTTTAGTGCATTTACAAGTAAATTACAATGATTTATTCTCAGAGCTATATTTACTAGTTCTGTATTGAACTTAGCAGAGCTAATTGCCCTTCGCCCTGATCTTGCCCAGTTGAAGAAGATTGTCTATTTTCATGAGAACCAACTGGTATATCCTGTGCGAAAAGCGAAAGACAGAGATTTTCAATATGGATACAATCAGATTTTAACAAGGTATGAATTAAACAAGATATAATTGATTACTTTTGTATGCTAATGTTACTTTTACAAAACCATCGTTCTTGTGATTATAATTTGTTTCCAGGCAGTGGGGCTATCAGCTAGAACTTTACAATTTTACAGATGTCTTTGTACCTGAGAAATGATCTAACTTGGACGTTTACCCTTCAGAAGGTTCACCAAATAGTACTTACTAGGGAATGTGTCCTTTTGATATTCCGTAAACATGACACAGTCATCATATTGTATTTTTATTAATTGTTTCCATGGAAGATAGCATATGAGTAATTTAGTATTTGCGACATTCATAATTTTACAGAGCTATCATATATGAAAGCTCCTCTCATGTTTTGGATAGGCAGTCATGTTTTTGAGCTATAGCATTGTGTGCTTAGCACACATTATCTATCAATAAGGGTTATTTTCCTAATGCCCGTTATTACTGTGAGATCTGTACTGTCGAGTCAATAGCACATGGGTCTAACATTCCAGGTATGCAATATGAGAGGTTTCTGTGTGTTTCTAATTCTCACATAGGGTATTCTGAGCAGTTTGTATGGAAGAATGTGCCTTGCCTATTTTGCGCAGGCCCTTTGTGATCCTATTCTTTTACCCCAGACAAAGGACCAAAAATAAAATTCAATTCGTCTAGAGTCGAGCAAAGTTTCCAGGCAATTCCAGAAGAGGACTAAATATTTAAACCACAATCTACTATAAGATCCTTCTCTCCAGATAGTTGGTAAAGGTTGACACCTCTTGCCTTACACACTTCAGTGCTGACACAAAAGACAGTGTGAATTACTTGAAGGTGGTTTCCCGTAGCCTTTGACTTTCCCAAGCCAGATGCCCCCAAAGCAGTAAGTGCATTGTGATGGTTACACAACACATCAGTTTAATAAATGCAGTAACAGTGTAACAGACATCAGAAATAGGAGTTTGCACCATAGTAAGAAAGTATTATTTCATTTAAAACTACAATACACGTACACGCAATTATATATATAAAGATATAATTTGCTTATATATGATAATATAATTTGATATATTATGAGTTGCCGCAGGTCACCTCTCACAAAATCATGCAGAGTACAGAGCACCCATAAAGAAAGCTATGTTCTGGAAAGAATATGTCATGTAAAGAAAAATAAATCTGTAAAAACATTACAGTATATGGAAGATACGGTACATTAAGTTAGCTAGATACCTTCTGACAACTATTGACCAATGTTAAAGTATAATTGTATGTATAATACCATAGTTATTTTTGTTTATTTTCTCAGTCTAGTTGCTGACATAGTTGTGTTCAACTCTGCATTCAATATGGAATCATTTCTGACATCC
This sequence comes from Meghimatium bilineatum, assembly GCA_034231615.1. Taxonomy (NCBI): domain Eukaryota; kingdom Metazoa; phylum Mollusca; class Gastropoda; order Stylommatophora; family Philomycidae; genus Meghimatium; species Meghimatium bilineatum. Next base: position 78,906,596 of record CM067299.1, read on the forward strand.
ATCTCTTCACATCTGAAACTCATCCCTGACCACAGACCAAAGAACTTAGAAGCAATTATACGTCCTAAGTGTAGAGTTCTGAACTTTCCAGTCAATTCTCTTCAAGTTAGCTGTGAATATGGTTTTTCATCGTGTTTTGCAACTACTTCAAACATTCAAGACATTCAAGAAAATAATGACTTGATGTTAGAAGACAGCACTGCTTCTGATGTCAAATACAATCATGAAAATAGTGACAGAATTGTTGTGCATGATTTTATTACTTCTTTAGAAAATGGACATGAAATTGATACTAATAACAGTGGTTTTCCTTGCAAGTCTACAGGCCATGAAGAACTTCAGACTGATAGAACAAGGCAGAATTGCTGTTCTAAGAGTAGTTTTACAGTAGTACAGAGCACATGTGATCTACATTCTGTATCCAACAATGTGGATTTACAACAGTTTAAAAGAAACAAGATTTGTCTACACATAGTTTGGCCACATAGATGGTAGGCCAAAATTTTGGTTTAAGAAATTGAATTGATACGATGGTTCTCAATGGCTCTAAGGTTGTATTGCCTTTTCTGGATATGTATGGCAATATTAGGTCTTCTGTCCACAGGAAGCGATTTTCACAAACTACAATACAATGCCATTGCGTATGTTATCATGCAACTAATTCAAATGCAAAAGATTCTACAGAAGAACTACACTTTGCAAGCATATGAAATCAGCTGCTCAAGATTGCTTGCAAAGGATGAGGCTCTGAAGCATTCTTTGTATTTGGATCAGTCATATGATTACATAGTTGCACTGGAAGAAACTTCAAGAACACATGATTATGTCTGTAATCACATGTTCTTGAAGCCGCTTCCAGTGTGTAGCAGGCCTAATGCTTTCCTCACAAACATACACAGTAGCAATTACTAATTTAATTAGTGTAGGTATTCTGATTATTAATGTTTGTAGATTCAAGGGTTGCATGAAAAATATAGTTTGAAAACTATTGTACTACATGGGTTATCATTCTTTATGATTTTTTTTTATTTCTGGGGCAGAAAGAAGAAGATATGAATAATTAATAAATTTATGACTACAGACTGGTATGCATGCATAACTATTTTGCAAGGAACAGTTTAGAGAATGTACTAACCAAATTAATAAATGATGAAAATAGAAAGATAGTCAATGACCAGAAAAGAATCATGGAAAAGTGGAAACAATATTTTAAAGAATTGCTAAACCTAAAAGGATGACAACATAATAAATAATATACCAGAGAAATTAGAAACAAACATATTGCTAGCAGAAATAGAAAATGTCATACATACAGCTCCATCAAAAAAACCCTAGGAACAGATAACACACAAGTTGAATTAATCAAGACAGCAGCATAGGAATAGATGGTTACATGGGCTGTTTAACATAATATGGAATACACAAGAAACACCAGAAAGCTGGAAAAACGCTGTAATAATACCTATTTGGAAGAAAAAAGACAACACAAGAGATTGTACAAAATATAGAGGTATTTCATTTCTAAACCACATGGAAAAATGTTCAACAGAATTCTAGAAAGAAGATTACGAGCATTCATCAAACCACAGCTTAACAACACTCAGATGGGATTACATAAGAATAAGAGCTGTACAGATAACAGCTTACACACAGACAACTGACAGAAAAAACAGCTGAAAACAACAAAGAATTATATATTGCGTTTGTCAACCAAGAGAAAGTCTTTGACAGAGTAGAAAGACAACAACTATGGAAAATACTATCGTAATATGGGGTTCCACATCTAATAAACTTGTGCAGGAGTAGTTCCACAGGTAGTCAATGTGCAGTTAGAACAAGTGCAGGGCTTTCAAATTCCACATACACTCTGAAGTGCAACAGGGATGTGTTATATTTCCCTGCTATTCATTGCATATATTGATTGCATATGTAAAATTGCTAAGACCAATGAAGAAGACAACCTAAACAACCTCCTGAGTGAACTTCTTTTTTCCAGACGATCATGCAATAATATCAACATTAATATCAACCAACTACAACAACATATAAATAGACTCCAAACAACATGTAGGGACTTTAACATGAAGGTAAACACAGAAAAAAACTGAGGTAATGTAAATAGCAAAAACAGAAAGAAACACTGCTATTTTCATCAATGATCAGCAACTGATACAAGTACAAGAATTCACTTACCTTGGAAGCATTATATGCGAAAAATACCAAGAAATCCAACATAGATACAACATAGCATACCAAATCTTAGGAAAGATGTCTCCTATTTTCAAAAACAAAAATGTGAACATGAACACCAAAACTGCACTAGATAAAATGATCATTATACCATCACTAAGCTACCAATGTCAAAAGTGAACACTTACAAACAAAAGACGAAAAAAACTTGTTACAACAGAAATGACTTGTCTATGTAGAATTCTCGGAGTAACAATAAAAGACAGAATCAGAAATTAAAACATCAGAAGACTAACAAACGCATAGCCAATCTTGGCTTGCTATACAGACTTGATGGATACAAGGCCATGGGGCAGACCATGCAAAAGATGGATCACAGAAATAAAAGGAATACATGAAAAATCAATGAAAACAAACGCGCAAAAAGGCCATCTCCAAAAAATTATTCTAGCCCGATGCTGCAAGGCATAAAGGGGCATTAAAAAAACAACAAAAGTTCAGAGAAGAAGAAGTGGAAAAATAAAACAATGGATTTGCAACATCAAGGAATGGTCCAGGAATTATTTTTCTGCACTCATCCAAATGGCTGAGGGTAGATGTGTTCAGCTAACTCTCTGTAATGATGTGGCACCTCTACTGCCCTGTGGGGCTATGGGTCTTATTATTATTAAATACATGCATACACACATTTTGCAAAGTAGAGAATAGTGTAGGGATGCAAATTAATAAATCATGTATCTGTTGCTTATATGATGTCTCATTATAATATGCCAGTTTTGTATCTGTAATATCAGGTAGGTTTAGAGAACATAGTCACAAAAGGCAAAATTGAAGGCAACAGAAACAGAGGGTGACAACGTGAGAAAATATTAGACAGTTTGACAGCCTGGCACAGCAAAGAAACAACAACAACAACCTTGATACATAATACTGTGGACAGAGAGCTGTGGAGAATCATGACCGCCTACACCAGCCGACATGGCACCTGATGATGATATTGTGACCACGAAAAAGATGGAAGCAAGATATCAAAGAACATTTGAACATGACAGTAACAGAAGCGGAAAGACTGGCTCAAGATCGACAAAAGTTTCAAATAATTGTTATGACTGTTACATCCTGTTCATGAAATGCTACCTGATATATATATAATATATTGTGTCCATTGTCCTAGTGTTGCAGGAACTTGCAAGGGGAACATAGAATAGTGAAACTGTGACCTGCTATGCATGTTATAAGAAGCGACAAGGGGGTTTTTGGGGGTTGGATTGACTGTTTAATCAAATAGAGAACACTTTACAAGAACACGGTGAAGTTAAATGTGTCAGGCTGAAAGGTGCAGAATTTATCTCATCCAAGCGGTTAACCATGACACAAAGCATTCTGTTATCAGGAATACATCCTGCTAATCTGTAAGAGTTTGCAAATTAAAGCAGTCGAATTGTGTCAATCTTTTATCTCAGATATAGGTGGTCTCTATATGTTGTGTCTTGTGCATAGCTGGGAAATTATGGCCTTGCACCATTTTAAGCAATCCCTTAGTGAACAGCATAAATAGAAAAACAAGATGGAAAGAATACTTACAGGAATTATATAACCCAACAATAACAACATAATATAGACTATCCAACACTAAAAAAGATCTAGAAACCACAGAACCAGATATACTAAATCAAGAAATAGAAGAAGCCTTAAAACATAGCCAAAGCAATAAATCACTAGAAGAAGACTATACCAAGCGAAGCAATAAAAGCGTGTAGAAACACATGGGTGCAGTGGTTAGCCAGATTATTCACAACAGCCTGGTCAGAAAGAAAAGTACCGGACTACTATCAAAAATCAGTAATTGTACCACTATTGAAAAACAAAGGTAGTAAGAGAGAGTGTGAATCATATAGAGATATCTCTTTATTAAGTCATACAGGTAAAATCTACGCTAAAATAATAGAACAGAGAATGCGATATATTGCAGAACCACAGCTGAGTCCCTCTCAATTTGGCTTCACAAGCGGGGCAAGCTGTATAGATGCACTATTCACAATGAGACAACTTAATGAAAAAACGATCAAATGCAATCAAGATTTAAACACAGTATTTGTAGACCAGGAAAAGGCATTCGACAGAGTAGATAGAAACATTCTATAGGAAATCTTAGAAATTTATAACATCAGAGGACAGCTGTTAGATAATATAAAAGTGAAATATCAAAAATGCCACAGCTCAGTAAGAACAACAGATAGAATGACTGAACCTTTCAAAACAAGATCTGGAGTAAGACAAAGCTTTTATTCCTACTTTTCAACATATACATGGGCAGAATAATAAAAGAAGCTTACATAAACAAAGAGAAAAACATTGCAAATAAACCTGATGAGAAACTAAATGAAATCAATCAACTATTATTTGCTGATGATCAAAGTCTAATATACAAATTGTGAGGCAATTGTGTGTTTCTTGATGAATGGTATTAAAGACTGAATGTGATTTGATATGCTCTGATGAATTTATTGAGATGGGGATTGGAACGGCTATGAACTTGTCTGGTCTGTGGTGATGATAACATGCACTCATAACTCATAGAAGAAAATGTAAAAATCCGTGTCTATATATTTGTCAGGAAAATCCAGGAAGAGGGTAATGAAGTTTTGCTAATCACTTAAGACACATAATAACACACACAAATCGACGTTTCAACCAAAAGACCTTTATCAAGACAAAAAATTAAAACATGCAACACAAATTGGACAATAAGGATGTAGATGTTCACATTGGCATGTGTAATATAGATTGACCGGAAGAGGTAAAATGACACTGGACAAGGAATATAAAAAAATGATTACATACATGTGACACGAAACAAACAGAAAATATAGAACAACTATAATCATACATGAGACAGGCGCTCATTGATGCCGTCGGGTTTAAGAGTGCCATATTGGTAAATATGGTGGTTCTCAAGTGCAAGTTGGGTCTGGTTGTCATAGAAGCACCACTTAATGGCTGTAACCTGAATGTCTATATTACGTATGCCAATGTGAACGTCCATATCTTTACTGTCTGTTTTCTGTTATATGTTTTCATTTTTGTTGTGATAAAGGTCTTTTTTGGTTGAAAAGTCGAATTGTGTGTGTTATTATGTGTGTCTTTAGTGATTAACAAAACTTTATTACCCTATTCCTGGATTTACCTGCTGGATTTCAATTGTGCGCAGTAAGTACATATTATCTATATATTTATATTTACTAGTTAGATGTTATTATTGTTTTTTATTTGTGTGTCTGGGACCTACACCTGTTTGTCAGATCTACTTTGACATTCTAGTTATTATATAAAGGAAGATTGCAAGCTAGTTAAATGAGAAGAGCATGCATACATAACATTACACCATTCTTTTAGTGAAAAGCAGTTGTCCTGTAAAAACCTCTTCCAATGGTTGCTCTTTACAGGGAACATGACAAAGATCCAGATAGCTTTTTCAAGGCTATATTACAACTACAAAGTGAAGGTCTTGACTTCCGTGTGTCTGTAGTTGGTGAGACATTTACAGATGTACCTGATATTTTTCACGAGGTTAAACCACAGCTTGCTGGCAAAATTGTTGCGTGGGGATATCAGACTCAGCAGGACTACTTTAGAATTCTGGACTCTGCGCATGTAGCAGTCTCTACAGCTTTGCATGAGTTCTTTGGTGTTTCAATGTAAAGAAATATATTTTTAGAATTGCTATAATATAGGTTTAGTGTTAAAGTTTTACATACCGGTACATTTAATTAAATTATTATATATTTTATTATAGCTTTCATTTGTGCATTGTTGGATGCCAAATAGCAGCAGAGAATATTATCCCCATCCCTCTGTGACCACTCCCACTGTTATCACCTTGCTGAACTGGTACTTATGCTTAATTCTTTTGAATTCGATGGGCACTTTTTTTTGTATCAGATCAGTGATGTTCCCATGGATACTAAGATGGGATCCTGTTATGTGTGTCTTTTCATGGGACATCTTGAACATTAGGTTTTGGAGACCTATGAAGGCCCTTTTCCATTTCTTTTTCATAGATACATTGATGATGGTATAGGTATTACTGACATATTAGAATTGTCTCGCTTCACTTTTTCTACAATTTTAACCCTGCTATTCAAAAAGCCAGAGGAAGACCACAAAAAAGATGGATATAACATGCCAGGGACATTTTTAAAAAACACAGTCATTGCACAGCTGAGGTGACATATCTGACCTTGGAGCACAAGCTCGAGTTCCAATCACCCCTATGCTTCACAGCAAGAGTTGATAAAAAAAACCACATGAGGAAAGAAAATATTCAATTCACATCTAACATCTCTACTACTTCTGTCAACTTTCTTGACACTATTGTCACTATTAATTCCCCTTACCTACCGCCGAAGACGGATGTGTTGGGCCATTGGCGCAAATAAAACGGCAACACAACGCATTTCCATTCTCTGGACTATATTGAACTGGAAATCTTGTAGGACCATTGTCCTGTTACAAGAGAAATCCAGCGGGAGTTTGAGAATGAACGCTGAAGAAGAAGAAGAATTCCCCTTACCTCAGCACATCTGTCACTACAAATCTACTGATGCACATGGTTTTCTACTTTACACCTCTTCTCATCCTCCTGCTTGCTGCAACTCTGCCGTTCTCCCATCTTCTTCACCTTTATCGCTTATGTAGTGATGATGACAACTTTCTTGATAAATCTTCAGAGATGATTGATTTCTTTTGTAGATGTTCATTCCCTGACAGTGTCCTTTCATCGGCTTGGCTTCATGTACCTAAGTTATCTCGCCTTGATACCGTGACTAATACTCAGGGTACTTCATCCTCCTCTGATAGAGTTACACTTGTCCTTACTTTTCATCCCATAACTCTAGTGTCTGTCAAATCTTGTTCAAGCATTATTCCCATCTTCAACCTGATCTACAAACTTGTGCTGCTTTTCAAGAGTTTTCTTTGGTTACCTATAGGCGTGACAGAAATCCTAATGACATCTTGGTCCACAGTCACCACGGGTCTTATGTTCCTGATAATTTTGGCACTGCTTGGTGCAAACGCGTTCATTGCTACATACATCCCTATGTAGTTGAGATCTACTGTTTCATTTCCTAAGGCCACTTTCACAATGAGACCTTTACATATAAATCCTGTAATGTCATTTATGTTATCATATGTAAATGCTGTGACAAGAAGTACTGGTTATAAAGGTGAAATGGACTTATGATTGAGTGACCACTTATATAAGCATCTTCATGCCATAAAACACAGAAAACCTACTCCTGTTGCCATTCATTTAAATGGTGATGGTCATCACAGTGTCCTTGATATCCAGCTTACTGCCCTCAGGTCATGCACCATAGATGATAGATCTAGGTATGTTCTTGAAAATCGATTTATTTTTGAGTTTGGTACCCTCAAGCCTTTTGGACTTAATTCCGAACATTCATTTGTTTAAATTTTTGTTAGTGTGGTCCTTGTATTGCTGTCCATGTTGTTTTGGGTAATAGTTTTTTCTTTCTGTTCTCATATCCTGTTTTTTTTTCAACGAAACCTGCTGCCATGACTACATGATTACAATACAAAGTTCAAGGTGAATTTACCTTGAACTTTGTATTGTTTTCATGTCTGCATTCTTGTGATTCTGTTGTGGTAACATTTTCTTTACTGGTTTTATTGTTTTTTCACTGTTTCTTTTGTATATTCTTGATAAAGACTTAACAGTTCGAAACGTTGAAAATGTCTTGTGTATTGTTATTTATATTTTTTCGTGTCTACACACCATAGCCCTTTAGTGATAGTCTGTCAGTAGTCACTAAGTGAAACTTCTAATTCCTGTTTTTTATGTAAGTACTATTGTTATTCAACTTTACAGTGCAGTATTAGCTTTTATTGATTGTAAGAGAATAGTAGTACTGTGAGTTGCCATGTGTGTTGTAAGAGACAACTAAGGAGGGTTGTGCCATGGGTTTAGCTACTCCACTCCTTAGAAGGTCAAAGTATGCCAAATAATGCCATGATGAAGTTTAATGCGCTAGGACAAGAGATTGAGAAATTGTAGCCAAGCTGTAAACTCATGACACTATGCAACACATTCTCTGGACATAGATCCTGCTAGCTGGCAGGAGTTTAATAAATATGTTATCCAATATTTGCTTCCATCATCATCATGTGACATATTCTTTCCAGAAAGTGGTCTTCCTTATGGATTCTCTGAGCACACAGCGATTCTGGTCGAGCTGACCTGCCACAGCCAGAGACATGTTTAAACAATAGGATATATCACTGCACTATCGTTGTCGTGGGCACCCTCATTCCCTAAACAAAATGGCGTAGAAAATGAATATGTTTTCTTTGTTTACTATTCAACAAATGCATTTCCTCCTGAAAGCAATGCCAAACTACAGGAGTAATGTGCCTATTTATTCTTCTTCTTCTTCTTCTTCTTCTTCATTGTTCTTCAGTCAGATATCAGGTTACAGCACCAATAGCTTCAATGAATTGTGTGATTCGCTTCAGGTCATCCATGGAACCCCTCAAGTCTGGAAGCAGTGCCGTCTCAGTAGGCCATATTTTCTCCCTCTCTTCTTGGTAGAGTTGACAGCCATGAAGAATGTGTTCTGCAGTCTCTGGGCTCAGTCCACAGTTGCACAGGTCTGTCTCACCAATCTTCAGCTTTCGGAACATGTGACTTCTCAGTCTGTTGTGACCCGTTCGTAGTCTGAAAATGATGGTTTGTTCCTTGCGTGACATTTGGTGGTAGGGGTCATATAGTAAAATTTAACTGCTGTAGTGCACTGATGACTTCCTAATGCAGTGGTCCAGGATTGAATATATTCATAAAATGCTTCAAATTTCCTTTAATTTGATATAGAATATGTTATATTTTAACTAGCCAATATATGCAGTTGTTTAGAGTCCAATGCCTAACAGGGGGGCAATTTGATGTTCAGGGGGAAAATTCATACAAATTGTAATTAGGCTTCATTTAGAGAATATTTCAGTTTTTGAATATACAAAAATACATATATGTTACATAAGGGATATTAGAATTTTAGAAAGACTTGGGTGGGGCATGGTTAAAAAAAAAGGTTGGGAAACACTGGTTTAGAGTTTAAGATATATATTATTTTTTGTCCAAACAAAACAGCTGTGTAGTGAATCTGTTAACACTTGCTGAAAATAGTAAGTGAAGGAAGAACTGTAATAGAGTAGTAGTTACTAAGTATATGTAAGAATGAAACATGATGTTGGCAATGATCTAATAAATTGTTCCTGCTGATTGTGGACACTACAATTACTGACACATCTAAGCTACAATTACTGACACATCTAAGCTACAATTTGGAGAATTTGATATAAAGAGTGGTGTGAGAAAGATTGGGAGCCTGTATGACAAAGTTATATTTTTAATCAGAGAATACTTGGAACTATCAGCATGCATACCATTTGACATTTTCTGGGAGTAACTGAGCATCTATAGGTTTGCCTAGAATTCAGTGACGTTATTTCATAAGCAATAACAATCACGGCAAGAGATATGTTTTTTTAATTTCATGGTCACTTACTATCTGCAGCCATAATCTAATTTTATTTGTGTTTAACTTCTTGTAAAATCAGATATCTGTAAATTACAGTTATCATTCTTTATAACACTAAACAACGAAGAGGATACTGAAAGAGACAATATACATGTATAGGGAGTGATAGAAATGGGAGTGATCAGCGAATAGTGGAGGAAGTGCATCCTTTCAAGAAAGATTGGATGAACCAACAACTGACTGGGACAATAGGCTTTTATTCTCTTAAATGGCTGACTGAACACCAAGGATAACACTTATGGGAATGTCCTGTGTGCAGTGATGTTAGTTCCTAATAAAGAAATCAAATATTAAATTATATTTACAATATAAAATCACATCTTTGTTTATTTGAAAAGCAAAATAGAATAGTAACAAATACCTACATGACATGCATATCATATGAGGCAACTAAGGAGAGTTATGCTTTGGGTTAGCTGACCATCCCACAGAAAATCAGAGCAAAAAATTGAAAAAAGGAATAATTTAGGATGATAAGTATAGATCTCACAGCTTTCTGAAATCTAGCAGCAATCTAGCAATATTTGTGCTTAAATCACATAGAGAAATCAAAGCAGTTATATTATAATGGAATATTTGTGTATGAGAGGACACTACCTCAGATGGTTGAGATACATAGTTTGATTTCAGCAGCAGGTAGTTTGACATTTAGACCTTTCAGAAAGCACCAGCATCTAGCTGAACATAAATATTGCCTAGAAAATGACTACAGCTAAAAATATTCCAGGTTTATTCCTACATCCTGAGTAAGATATGCTACCAACTTAACTATAGTGGAAACATAAGAATAAAATCCCTATTCTAATTAATAACATAATAATATCATATTTCTTTATCTTTGGCAGGTTAGAGGCTACAGACCATGGATGTTTTCCCCTGTGTCCAAAGCGGCTTGTCTATCCTGAGATATACCCAGGTAACTGATTATATTATATTGTATGAACTGATGTACATTGTGGATTGAGAAAATCATGCTAGATATGGGTGTACTTCTTGACATGACACATCAGAAGATGCTGCACGAAACAGAGCTACATGGTGCTCTGCAATTAAAAAGGTGCAACATTGTGTGAAAAAATCAGAAATTCAGCAACTCAACAATGGAGACTAGCTGGAAATCTAGAAGGCACATTAAGCACCATAAAATGTGATTATCACATATCCAAACTGTCTTAAGGATTTAGGGCTACCATAGGACTTATGAGCCACTTACAAACTCATAAACAAGGACATATCTCTAACTTATTTCATAAAGTAGATGTAACACATAATCATCATTACTTGTGATGGATTAACAATATATTGCTATGATAAGCTGTACTAATGTGTTATCACTATAATTATAATGCTAGGATAAGCTGTGCTAATGTGTTACTTTAATGTTTAATCAGATTTATCCATTCTGTTTCATTGATAATTTTATGTGCATATATTCAGTGAAAGCCACATTGTTCAATGTGTTCATTTTTCACTGTCTTCAGTGAAAATCTTTTCATTTTTCTATTTTGTCATTCATTTTTTATCAATTTTATCCATCGTTCTACTAATCTCTCATCAACTCTGTGGTAGAGTGTTTAGTGGACCTGTCTCGAAAACACATCTTGATCAAACTTTGCAGCAACCAAGCAACCGAGGCCTGAACTTTTAGTTCAAGGTGCAAATAATAGGGCCACTGTCTTCTTTCCAAGCATATTGTGGGAGGCAACTAAGTAAGTTGGGGGATAGGCTGGCAACTTGTCATGTGAAAAAAATCATAATTCTCACTGCATGTCTTGCCTTGATGTCTTACTTTTGCCTTACTGTTAAATGGTCCCCATGGATGACAAAAAGATGTAGATGTAGTCAACATTGCACCTTTCTTCTTTTGTGGAAGACTCCTTGGTGGCAGGGAATGCTAGGTGTGCCATCACTACAGATGGGCCAACAGATCTGACAGAATCATGGAGTAATTTGCTCAGAAGTAAATGCTATGCTTCTAGCAGGAAACGATGATCCTGGGATTCTGTCGCACTAGAATATCACACTTCTGGAACTAAAAATGGATCCAATAAGCCCCTTTAACACAAACATTCTTTTGAGACAGCAAACCTTATTTGAGTTTGGGTGTCGCTTTACTCACTCAACTGAGGAGGACTTGTGCTTTTGTTAGAAAGTCTATGAACTGTCAAGAGCTTTCTTCTCACAGCTAAAGGGATTACTTTATCTTCATCAAACTTTGTTCATGGTTCAAAAACTTATTATACACATTGTAATTGGTGATGCAATTGGGTATTATTGTGCTGCCTAAAAAAGTGAATACAAATGTCCTAAATGAGATATGCATCAATTATTATATAAATATTATATTTCCTTATCTCTTCACCAGAAGATTGTCTATACTCCACACAAACCCAACTCATCAAGAAATTAAGGAGATTCTGTCAGCGGCCAGATCTTGTTAAAACAGAGAAATTTAAGGTGACTAGATTTTGTTGTTTCAACCATAATTATTGCAAAATTTATAAACATTATTGTGTGCAATGACTTAGTCATGATTAGAAATAAATATTTTTATGGGACACCAATATTGCTGGATCATTAATAAGGATGGAGCGCATGGCCGTGTGGTTAGAATGCTGTTCTCAGAACAATTAGGTCCCAGGTTCAATTCATGGTTGGGATGTAGTTTTTTATCAGAGGTGCAATCAAAATCCTTTCTGTACATGTTGTTGCATCTTCTATGACACATCATCCTTTATTTCCACAGCCCATAGAAAGCCTCCCTGCACTCCTTCACAGGAAAACATGCAGTAACAAAAGTGAAAAAAAATTAATTAACCATGGTTTCTGCTGACTATGCACATACGTTTATAAAGAATATAGTTCTGTGAGGTAGCCATGGTCATTCTCTATTACCTTCCCATGTTTTCTTCATTTGACCTATCTTACTATTCCCAAGTACAACTTCCTATAGGAAGGTTTTTGGTAGGTCAGGACATCTTGCCATCTCATATTTCTGAGTATTTTCTGCTAGCTATCAAAACACTTATTTTCACACATATTGTATGGATAAGCTCTGAGATTCTGTTTATTATAGCAGGAGTTCTCACATTTAAGCACATTTTCTGCTGACATACTACACACATTTTCTTACTGAGTGCTGGCTTTTAGTAAAACAAAGACCACTAATCCTGTTATAGATGTTTCTTCTTCCTCATTCTACAGTTGGAGTCAGACACTGATATGGATTTCTTCAATGAACTACTGTGGTTTTTCCAGTTCCATGACAGGGATGTAGAGATTGTCAATCAAAGCTGTGTCAGATGGACATAGTTTTCTTCTTGTGGTGTGGTACAGCAGGCAGTTCTGTTATATACTTTACCAAGTATTATGGCTAGAGAGATTATGGCAGTGACCAAGGCCTTGAACTGGATAAGTACAAAGAAGGCAAATCATGCCTACATCCATAGCTACTCGATTAGTATGATCAGATAAATACAAGTGGGCTGCGTTCAGGTACAGTGACTTGAGTTAGTGGAGAGGTCAAAGATGAAATGTGTCACATTCATTTCCATGCCTGATCGTGCAAGTGTTCAAGACAACAAGAGAAATCGATTTCATGTGCGGCTACTGTGTCAGGTGATAGAGCAATGGATCATGCTGATATATTTAATTTCTTATGAGAATCAACATGGAAATATGAAATTGATGAGGATGATGATTCCTTTTCTAAGTTCAGAATAAAGGAACTGGGCTTGAAATGTAGCCTTGCCAGAAATGTACACTAGTGTGGGTTTAGAAGATAGTAAACCAACAAAAGACTGGAACTACGACCATGCTGTGAGCTATATCTTTAGTTACTTATACAATTTATTGTTTTAAGTTCTCTTTGAAGTATTGTTACTGATATAATTTCTTGTTTTATATTCACTTTGAGCTATAGTTATTTATATAATTTCTAATCAAGATTTCTTATAAGACACATAATATGTTATGATATCTGTTCTAGTTTGTCAGTCTAAATACATAAATAATACATAGAAATGTAGAAAGAAAGGTCTAGAAACATTTTACATCAAGAAAGATCAATGATAAATGATGTATATAAAGATGGAAAGACAATGGGTAGTATATGCAGTAATAAATTGCCATTAAAAAAAAATGGTTATAATTGTTGAGTGCAAGTATAATCAGACAATGGGTTGAATTAAAAGTAACAGTTGCATCTCATTCAAATGAAATTCATGAGTAAGTAATCAAGCAATTATGGTAATTTGTTATTGACTGTTTGTCACTGACTTGAATATAATTGTATTGTCTCTAACACTTATATGTAGATTATATTGCAATAATAAAACATTAAATTAACTGGAAAAATCATCGATGCCTTTTTGAAGACCTTACTTGAAGGTTGAGTTTAAAATGTATGAGCAAGAGGTAGGTAGGCATAGATACTAGTGGGAGGGAAACATTATGTGATGGTCAGGATACAGTCTAGCAGAGTGCATTACCAAGGCAATACACAGATGATGTTGGAGGTCTGTTGCAGCCAATCTTCAATGTGGAAACAGGCACTTGATGATGATAGCTGGAAAACTGATTAGAATTGATGTTTTCGCGTTTGAAAGTCTCCATATGTATTCAGTCCAGTTCAGTTGAAATTGTCAACAGCAGAACACATTTACAATGGCTCTTGTGACATTACTTTCTCCATTTCTTTTCCTGAATTCATTGTCAAACGGCTGTAGATTAGCCAGATGTAGTCTGGAGAATGTAACTTGTTCTGTCATAGTTTATATCTGCACTGCAATATATGTACATTTCGGATGGGTACGTCTAACTTTAACATGGCTTTTGTGTTACTTTGATCTGTGAGATTGGACAGCCAACTGCATCCCCTATACCTTCTTAGTCACCTCATGATATGCATGACAGATCACAGTGTCATTACTCTTTGCTTCCCTTTCTTTCTCCAGCAACACATTGATGACCTTCATCTAAAACAGCAGGAAAACATCTGGGTCTTTCTGTTCATTCTAAAACGTCTTCTTACTAGCAGGAGTTTATCTGCAGAATGCAATTTGTAGTGTTGTATAATGTTTGGCTGCAATATCTGTGCCTTTTCTCCTGACGGATCTAACAAACACTACTCATATGGGTGACTGGAGAATAGATTTGCCAGGAATTGAGCACCATGTGGGAAAAACCAGCTTATTCTAAGTTTCACTTAATCTAGATATGAATATCTTACAGTGCACAATACAGCATTTTAAAATGTTGGTTTTATTTTCAGAATTTCATTTGTGAATAGTAGCTTGTTCAAAGGTAATTTATATATTTAAATTTCTAAATTTTTAACAGTTTTGTATTTACTGATAGTACCAATCTTCTGTGTCTGATTAACCTTTGATTTCAGGTACTTGTGGGAAAATATTCATGGCATAATCTACAAAAGGAATACAGAAAACTCCTTCTTGAATAGTCTAGCAATTCCATGAAGTTTGTGAAACAAAGCCATCTCTTTTAGTGCTCTGAAAATAAACTGTTTTGTATGAATGAATTAAAATGTTTTATTTTTTTGTAAACTTGCTGAACCTCTATTGTGTATACATTTCTGACAAATTCCCTTATTTAACAACTCTTTACAAAATCTTTAATAATTGTATTCTTCATTGTCTGTGCTTATATATAGCAAATTTCTGTTATTGCATAAAAATTGTGTTGGTCTAGGCCAAACTGTGATAATGGGATTGACTCTCTCTCTCTCTCTATATATATATATACACACACGCACGCACGCACGCACGCGACCATATTTTCATTCTGTAGAACATCATAGAGAAATGCAGAGAGTTTAATGTTGACATATACACATGCTTTGTTGTTGACTACACCAAAGCATTCAATTGTGTACATAAAAAAACTTTGGAATATCATGAAGGACATGGGTTTCCCGCTACACCTGATTTGCTTCACTAAAAACATTATATCAATACCAGCAAGCAGCAGTGAGTGTAAATAGTGAAACATCTGATTTGTTCATTGTGGAATAATGAGTCAGATAGGATGTGCTCTATCACCATATCTTTTCAACATTTATGCAGAGAATAATGAGGAATGTAAGAAATGACCAACAGAGAAATAACTTTGACCCATTCAACATTGGAGGTTACGAGATACTAAAATAATATATGCTGATGATACAACATTATTGGCACTCAGTCAAGCAGGACTCAAACACTTAATAAACTCCATTAAAAAACATTGTGAAAAATAAAACCTATTTCTGAATGGAAACAAGACCAAGATTATGACAAGCGACATATCCACTAGGAAGATCTCAATCAGTATCAACAACAGCAAATTAGAAAGAGTCACCAGTTTTGAATACCTTGGTTTCCTTATCAACAGTAATAGTGATTGCAATGAAGAAGTCAGAAGGAAGTTGGCTATCGTGTCAAAGAAGCTGATACAAATGCAAAACATATGCTGAGCTGCTAAACTAAAATTACTAAGAGCTTGCATATCCCAGTGGCAATATATGAGTGTGAATCCTGGACAATCACCAACAAGGTGAAAAATAAAATAGCAGCATTTAAAATAAAATGTTATAGAAAAATCCTCAGAATACCATAGACCAAAAAGATCACCAATGTAGTCATCCTGACAGAAATGAATGTAAAAGAAAACTGGCTAAACAACATCGTCATGCCCATCATTTCAGAAAACTACAATATTGTGGCCATTTCAAACGTCATGACGGCCTAGAGAAGACCATACTAGAGGGGATGATGCCAGGGAGATGAACAAGAGGCAGACCAAGAAGAAGATGATGCAAGACATCAGAAACCACCTGAACATGACAGTAATGGAAGCAGGAAGACTAGCTCAAGATCCACAGAAGTTTCAAAAGGCTGTATGACTGCTACACCCTGTCCAGGATATGCTACCTGATGATATATATCTGATATATATATATATATATATATATATATATATATATATATATATATATATATATATATATATATATATATATATATATATATATATATATATATATATATATATATATATACACGAATGTACATATACATATGTTGTTTGTCCATCGTAATTGATGATGACCATTCATCTCAACTTGGATAATGATGTCTGGGGTGTGCCCTGCTGTGACATGTAAGTTTTGCGCGTCTGGAATTTCATACTGCATTCTGAGCATGTGTAGGAGGAGTCTGTGGGACATTGAGCAGGTTTTGCCTTTCTTCTAGCATTTTTTGTTGTTCTGTATCATGTCTGAGGTTCTCTGCATCTGCTGCATCACTCTTGATTCTGCAGCATCAGTCTTGTGCACCACCCTCCCTTGAATTTATTTCTTTGTTGAAGTGCATCAGGGATGTCTTAAGAGTGCCTTAAAAATGCTGTTTTTGTCCTCCAGTCTTGTGGGAGCTAGTCTGGAGTTCTCCATATAACAAGTTTTTTGGTAGACAATGATCTTTAAAGCGAACTATGCATCCTGCCCATCATTTCTGTGCCTTCATCAATATTGTGTGCATTCGTACAGATTTAGATTTCATTGTCTGGTATTTTTTTAATCCCACCAATAGATGTTAAGTATCTTATGAAGGCAGCTTAGTTTAAATGGTTGAGTCTTCTAGCATCTCTGGCGTATACTGTCCATGTTTCATAGGCATAAGGAAGTGATGATATTACTATCTATGTATCTATGTGACGTGTCCTTTACAGAATGTTGTCTTCACTGCCACTCGGTAAGCTTCTTTGTTCTGTACTAGCTGCGCAGTCTCTTCCATTGTCATGTTCAGAAGGTATATGATATCCTGTGTCTATTGCAGTCTTGGTCTGCCTCTTTTTCTCTTTTCTGAAACTTTTCCCTCCATGACTAATCTTTCTAAACCATTGTGTTTCTTTATATGTCCAAAATATATTTTAGCTTACATGTTTTTATAGTTTTGAGGATCCAGTCGTCTTTTGTTCAGATTTTTTTTATGTCTGCAGGGGTTCGTCTCTCTGTACATGATATTCTTATAACCTTTCTATAATATTTCATTTCAAAAGCCAATATTTTCTTTTTCTTTAC
Source organism: Meghimatium bilineatum (assembly GCA_034231615.1). NCBI lineage: Eukaryota > Metazoa > Mollusca > Gastropoda > Stylommatophora > Philomycidae > Meghimatium > Meghimatium bilineatum. The sequence goes on from CM067299.1 coordinate 78,924,482, forward strand.
AGATGTCATTGCTCACGTCTCAATCATATATTTCCTCTGGAAAAATATACCGGTAGTTTCTTAATAGTTGTAACTTTGTTTTTCAGATTGCCCTTGCCATACATTTTACATCTGTGATGTTTTTTGTAAGACCATTGTTAGTCTCTTTCTAATTTCTGCTGAGCAATCTCCTGCATGTTGATGGTTAACTCGAGATATTCAAAGTTGTTGACATTTTATAGTTATTCTTTGTCAATGAATATTGCAGGTGAGTTCATCTCTTTTTATATACAGGTACATTATTTTTTGTCTTTTTTGCAATGAGAAAAATATTTTTGACTTCTCTGTGATTGTTAACCAATATAATCATGTGTTCTAGACCTGAGAGGCTCATTGATGTTAGGGTGGTGTTAACTGCATGCCTAATTTCTGGAATCTTATGATATCCACTATTATTAAAGGGTTGAAACTGTTGATGATGTGGGTTTTCTTGTAAATTTTGCATGATGTTTTCTGCATATATGTTGAACAGGTATGGTGAGAGGATGTATCCCAAGAAGGTGTAAGCCTGTTGCTGCTGACAAAATATTTTAATGAGTGATATGAGATAGTGTATGAAGCCCATGCTTTCCATTATGTTTCATAATTTATGGTGTGTTGTGCAGTCAAATGCCTTTGAATAGTCTATGAAACAGGTGTATATTCCTGCATTGTGCTGTATATCTCTGCACTTCTCTAATATATTTCTCATGTTGAAGATGTGATCCCTAGTACCGCTGGTCTGTCTAAAACCAGCTTGAGCAATATTGATTTATCTGTCCATATGTTGTTACATTCTTTTCTTGATTATCGTGAGAAGTGTCTTGCTGGCATGACTGATCAGTGCAATTGTTCTGTAGTTTGTGCAGTTTAAATTTGCCCTTCTCTGACAGTGGTATATATACTGATCTCTTCCAGTCCCTTGTCCATATTTTAATTTCCAAGATCTTAATACACCAATGGCATAGTAGACTTGGACACTGGATTCTCTTCCTGCTTGTATCAATTCAGCAACCAATTTGTTGCACCATGGTGGCTTGGCAGTTTAAAAATCTTTAATTGCCCAACATATTTCTTCTGTAATGGATTCTGATTCAAGTTCTATGTTTCTAGTTATGCTTGAGTCTGTGTCTATGTATGAATCTTCATACATTTCCCTACAGTTTTATATCCTCCTATTCAGAATATCATTAATTTCTGTTAGTGTGTTTCCTGACTTGTCTTCAATTGCTCGCATGGCTGGTTGAAATTTTGTTTTCAGTGTTTATGCTTCTTTTTAAACATTATTCTGGTTTCCCTTGCTCATGCAGTTGCTCAATTTCTTTAAACTTCTCAATTTAGTTTTTCATGCCATATCTATAATCTGTTTTCTGATTTCTTTAGATTGTTTCTTATATTATTCTCTTTGTTTGTCATCTTTTAGTGATTTTAGTTTTTTTCTGTTGTTGACCAGTTGTTATGTTTTGACTACGATGTACCGTAAACTCTTCATTTTATCACTCTTTGGGGTATGTGAACTTGTGAAGAAGGTGATATTGAGTCTCTAATGTTCTTTGCAAGTTCACCTGGTGTCATTTCCTCTTGAATGGCATGATATTACTGCTTCCTTTTAAACTGTGAGTTTGGTGGTAGTCGTTATTTCCCTTGTACACCATACATTTTTGCTTAGTCTTCAAAGTGTGGCAATAACTTGCTTTTCTGTTATTAACCTCAGTATCAATGTTTATGACTTATAATAGAATGCCACCAAGGTAGGTGAAACTATTGCCTGTGTGAAGTTCTTCTTTGATATTTATATGGAGATTAAATGTGGATTGTTTGATGTATGGTGAAACATCACCTCTATTTTATATGTATTGATAGGGAAGCTATGGTTGTCACAGGCGTCAGTAAATTGGTTTAGAGTGACCAGCATACTGTCTCCAGAATCAGCCTACAGTCTACAGACATTTGTATGTATATAGGAAATACCTATATGCTTGTGTGTGCATTTGTGTGTGTGTATGTATGTATATGATCATCAGTTAGCATATCCTGAATAGGATGTAGCAGTCATCAGATCATTTCGAAACTTCTGTTGATCTTGATCTAGTCTTTCTGCTTCTGTTACTGTCATGTTCAGGTGGTCTTTGATGTCCTGCATCCATCATCTTCTTGGTCTGCCTCTTGTTCATCTCCCTGGCATCATTCTCTCCATTATGGTCTTCTGTAGAAGGCTATCATGGTGTATGATATGACAAAAATATTGTAGTTTTCTGGAAAGAGCCATGCTGTTTAGCCAGTTTTCTTTTACATTCATTTCTCTCAGGATGGCTACATTGGTGATATTTTTGGTCCATGGTATTCTAAGGATTTTTCTATAACATTTTTTTTCAAATGCTGTTATTTTATTTTTCACTTTGTTGGTGATTGTCCAAGATTCATACCCATATATTGCCACTGGGAATATGCAAGCTCTTAGGAATGTTAGTTTTATTGTTTTGAAGTAGCTCAGCCATATGTTTTTCATTTGTATCTGCTTCTTTGGCACGATAGCCAACCTCCTTCTGACTTCTTCATTGCAATCACCATTACTGTTAATAAGAGAACCAAGGTATTCAAAACTGGTGACTCTTTCTAATTTGCTATTATTGATACTGAGAACGTGCTAGTGGTTTTGTTGCTTGTCATAATCTTGTTTCCATTCATAAACAAATTCAACCTAGCAAAATGTGATGACAGGAAGGATTGAAGTTAGCTCAGAGGTGACAAACAGGAAAAAAATTTGACTAGGCCAATTTGACTAGGCCATGTTCCTGCTCATTGTTTTTTTTATATATATGTGTATGTAATCTTGATATAAGCCTTTTGATTGAAACATCGATTTGTGTATATGATCAAGTGTGTTTCCAGTGATTAGCAAAACTTCATTACCCTGTTTCAAGGATTAGCTGTTGGATTTCAGTTTTGCACAGTGAGTATATATTATCAATTTCCCACCTGAAAATGCACTCAGAGAAGCAGCAATACTAACTCAAAATCAAAAGGTTGTGATGACTGCTGCATTCTATTTAGATATGCTACTGGATGATTTATAATATGTTGTGTTCATCGTCTTTCCTACTTTTTATTTGTTGCCCTGGCATAATCACCCATATTATGTTTTCCTCTCCAGGCTGTCATGTCGTTTGATATGGCCAAAGTATTGTAATTTATTTAGTCAGTTTTCTTTTAATTTATTTTTTAGTTCAATTCTCTCAGGATGTCCCTATTGGTGAGCTGTTTGGTAAATGATATTCTTATAATTCTTCAATAACATTTTGTTTTAAAAGCTGCAATTTGATTTCTCACTTTGTTGGTGATTGTCCAAGATTTGCATCCATGCATTGCAATGGGAAATATACAGGCTAATAATAGTTAGTTTTGTTATTGTTAGAAAATTTGTTCAATAAACTAAACCAATTTTTTATCACAGATAAACACAGTTTTCACATAAATTAACTGTATTAAATTAAAAAAATACACCAATTTTTTAACATAGTTAAAAAATTACAATGGATTGTAACATTCCTAGTTAACTCAACATCATATATATCCAATGTAACAATTGAATTTACTTGAATTGTATATCACACTAATAAAACACATCCAGTAAGTCATGTGTATCACGAGAACGCTTTCTGAATCTAAAGATTTTCATATTTGAAATCCGCTTCTCTGGCGACAACCAACTACACATGGATATAATCTATTAACCAGGTTTCTTCTGAAACGTGTACCAAACATCAAAAGAAAGAATAAGTTGGAAGATGCATAGATTAACTGAACTATTTGGCCAGCCTCTTGTATTTCAGGTGTCATTCTTGGATCCAATAAGCTGCTCCATCCAGAGCTTTTGTAAGTAAGTGCCCAAACCAATCCAGTCACAGGATATGCTACCAAGGCCATCAGAACCAGTGCCACAACTGCGATAGTTAAACTTCGTTCGTTATAACTCCGAGGGTGATTTAACTGACCACGAACGTCGTCATAAATTCTTCTGGCCATACGGGCTCCCAATAGAAGTCTATATATTAAAATTGAGTCCAAAGCTAGAAGAATAATCCACGCCAAAATTTTAAATGTCAGTCGCAGTAGCACTCCACTCCTAACCACGTTGTCAAACGAGTTGAGTGTACATAGAGACCAACTTTTGTCAGTGTTTGATGTGAAGTTGTTGTCTGGGTAAATATGATACAAACAAACCACCGTCATAATCTCCGGCGTTGACACTACCAAAGATAGCAAAACCACTATTAATATGATGATTCTTGTTCGTCTCTTGTTGTTGTAGGATGTTACTTTTATAGGCAGAAAACTGTATAGACACCGTTCAACTGCAATGGGAATAGTCGAAAGCATTGATGTTATAAACGATGTTCTTGCTAGATAGTTCAGCATTAGATGCGCAAGGTACATTTCTCCGCATATATTCTGCTGTGCACATTGAGCGAAAAGTGCTTGAACTATGTGCTGGCTCGCCCTGGAGCTCAGAAAAACAGTATCCCACATAGTTAAATTTAATAGTAAAATATCCGGTGATCGAATCTTTTTACTTTTCTCATTCAGTCCAACCACAACAAAAGTATTACAAATCACTCCAAATATTGCTAGGAATATTTTCAATTGTAGAAGAAGCCACTGCACGTTAATTCCTGATTCTGCTGCTGTTTGTTGTGACGAAAAACTGATGTTAGTGAACATGTTCGAGTCATTATTTTCCACAAGATACCCTTCGTGCATTCCAAATAAGAACGCAGTAAAAACGTTCATTAAATTTGTATAGTATTTGCTATTTATTATTAATGTCTAAAATTCTGATATCCTCATAAATATGAACGAAATTTTGAACTAGGAATATGATATTGGCGCAATTTTAAAGGAAAAAACACCGGTAGGTGGTTACTATTTGAAGTATGAACTTATGTCCCCAGTGTCAGATGTGTTCCATCCAAGTGATTGATGTCGCACACGAATCTTTATGTACAGACAGATCAGCGCAACAACATGACTATGTTTATATTAAGGACTAAATTTGTCCGGTTTTATCCAGTGTTTTAGTTATTTAGTTTTCAAACCGCTCTCTTTGTCACGTCTGCGCGTGAGAATTTTAACGCCTGTCGTTGGAATCACTAACAGTTCTTGTAAGCGTCTCACCATTAATTAATTAAGGATAGAAAAGTATACTGGGGCCGAGGAACCTTCCCATAACACTTTATCACATCAATATCATCCCTGTTTGTAATCAGTCAATTAACAAAAAATATATCTCTTATAACGAGAAATGTTCCTGTCAAACCACCAGTGTGAGTTCATTTTAGTTATATTAGAAAGTATGATGTTTAGTAATAATGGAGTTACAGTTCAGGAAATCCTGCAACTCAAACCTCTGTGTTACACATATAGGGTTTAGCTTCTGGCAGTCTGGATCACCCGGACCCTAGTTTTTCTTGTTTAAAAACTATTAACAAAAATGATTTTCTGGCGTTTCATTTTAATTAAGAACATATGTCCAATTACATTATTCATGTGGCACTCTTAAATAATGAAGCATAGAACGAGGATTCTCAACCTTTTCAGATGGCGAATACCACCCATATGTAATTGATAGTGTTAGCGTGAATTTTCTAACTGTCATTACTCGAACATGTCTTTACGAGAGCACTAAGTTGAAAATAAATGGTATAGAACTTGACCAGAGGAATTTAGATCGAATACGTATTATAAACTATATATCTATGTGATATGTCATTTGCAGAACGTTGTCCTCACTGCCACTCTGTAAGCCTCTCAATTATGTGCAAACTGCCCAGGTTCTTCCAATGTCATAACAGAAGCAGGGCTGTATTTATAATCTCCTGAAGAGGTGGGGGGGGGGGAGGGAGGACCTAAAAAAGGTAATTCGTGTGTTACCGGAAGTCAGATTGTCTTTATTGGTGTAACATTTGGTGTGGAAAGCATTTGGAGTGTTTTTTTGGATGCGTTTTACCCGCCTTTTGGCCGTTGTTAGTGTTACTTTCCCGATCTGCCAAGGGAGGGTTTGGATACCCAAACTCCTCCCCTTTTATCTACGGGCCTTATCAGGTATTTGATGCTTAGTTTTCGATAAATTGCATATTTTTTAGTGAGACACACCACCCTACCTCTCGATATAACACACATACAAATACAATTCACGATTCGGAAATATTTATAAAAATATAAATATACGAAATTTACAAAATTCAATATATGGCTAGGAGACATTCTTTTTGTGTGGACACAATGTTCTGAATTGTATTATCTAGAATCCAGATTCCACGTCAGATTTAATCACAGCTCAGCGTTAACAGGGAGAATACTTTAACAATTGTAAATGTTAAAGCTAAAGTATTGTGAAACATACCAGATCAAGCCATTCTTCTAAATAATCATGTGCGCTGATCCATACGGCGTCATTTATCTTGGCTGATGTTCATAATCACTGCGACTATGTATGTACTTCAAATCTCTAGGCAATGAAAATCACAAAAATTGGCGCAGCAAAGATAAATGACGTTTGGAATTCGTGCGGAAAAAAAAGATTTTTGGAACTTGACATCAGTAAATGGCCACACCAAAACTAAAATACTGGTTTTCTTTGAAAATGTGTTAAAATCACTTTACGGCTCCGGCCAGCATAAGATGTTAACGCTTCGCTTGATTTCGTGGATATTACTTTGTTCGTCACTATGTGCATTACAAGATTTGTGAGATAAATTAGGATTCTTCATTCTAACGTGATACATTTGACTTTATGGTGATTTTCTTTGTCTGCGACACAAAGTGACCAATGAAAATCACGGGAAAAGCCAAATGTGTCACTTGAAGGATGAATCCCGATTAACATGCAAAACTGTATAAATGACGAAAGACAATGTGATATTGTCCAGATTCTGTGAAAGGTGAAATCAAATATTTCGAAACGGGCTACTAGCGTTGTGCTAAAAGTTAGTACCTGAGAAAAGACGGGTGAAGTCGACAATAAATCTAGAATTTTATGAATATGATATGGTCCCTTGCGTCAGTGTACTTGACCGCTTACCATTTTGATCACAAATAAGTGAGATGACCATTTGAGTATATCACGGTTGAATTGTTATTTTCATGGACATGCATGCAAGTTTATATAGGTTGAGCCAAAGTAAGAAACACAGAAAAAGGTGGTATACGCAGTATACCTGCGTACGTCCAGAAGAAAATCACTAATATATGTGTGGGTGTGCGAGCGTGTGTCCATAAAATATGTGTGCATAGTTTTGAGGAACGAGTCATCTATATTGGGTCGTTAACTGACATAGTCATGTATTTCATGCCTGTGTGGCTTCCCGATATTAGGGTGGTGTCATCTGTATACCTAATTTCTGGAATTTCATGAATATTAAGAGGATGAAACTATTCATAATGTGAGTCATCGCGTACATTGCGCATGTTTTTTTCTCCTGCATATATGTTAAGCGGATGTGATGAGCGGATGAATTCCTGCCTGACTCCCTTTTGGACCTCAAGATAGTCGAAGATTTCTCCCTCGAGGAGGTCAGATAACTGTTGATGAAGCACTTTAGTGGGCGATATGAGATGGTGTAGGACGCTCATTCTCTCCATTATGTTTCATAATTTTTGGTGTTACACAAAAAAGGATAACACCTATGATAAAGTATTATTGTCAATTATTACTAATATAACTAGTAAATAACAAAAATAAAAATTGTAAAATAATGATGTCAACGAGAAATAACCCCCCCCCCCCCCCCTAAAAAACCGAAAACAAACCAAAGGAACAAGGACTATTTCCACGTTACGGTTCAATAGGGACGTGTATCATGAAACAACCACGAACTAGAAATAAGCACAAACAGTACGATCGAGAGGTAGATGAATATATGGTGATAATAATATAATAACGAACATATACTAAGTGAAATGAGAGACACTAAACAGATTTATTTCTAGTTCGTAATTGTATTTTTTTTATAAACATCCCTATTGGACAATAACGCAAAAAAGCATAGTTCCTTTGTTTTTTTGTTTATTATTTCTCATTGACATTATTTATTTGCTATTTATTTGTTATATTAGTAAACAGTGACAATAATACTTTACCACAGAACTTGTTATCACTTTTTATTTTTGTTATTACGGTACTCCCTACCATGCTTTTACCCTCTGCCAGTTTGGCTACTATTTTTACGTGTTACAAAAGCCTTGAAGTACTCTATGAAACATATATGTCTCCGTTGATTCTCTACACTTCTCTATTATAGGCTCTATTTTTCATATTGAAGATGCGATTATAGTACCTATGTTCTGTATAAGTCTGCCTGGATTATATCCATAATAAAACTTATCCAGAAATAGTCTACTAAACCCGATATACTGTCATTTGCTCATGGTCGCTTACACTCCTACCCAATTTCTATATGAAAATCATCCCGCGCCTCACTAGGTCTTGCTCTGATTCTCTTATTACACGTATTCCATTACAGAATGTGTGTGCTTGTGTATGTACACTCTTAGTTTGCAATAGCATCTGAAAACTGGGGGAAAACTGGCAGAAGAATACGTTACACGGAGAACAGGTCTGTGATGCGATGCTTGGACATTTGAAAACTCAATATTGTGTAAAGTGGAAGAAGAAAGTTTAGACAGCCAGAAAGTCAGGTGATATATAGTTCTCATGCATCTTCTGCAACGAATCAAGATAATATTAGCTCGTCAGATTTAATAATGAGAGAACATATCCAACTAATACCAGTTCAATTCCTTAGTCATCTCCTACTACTTGCTTGGTAATCGGTAGTAATTTCGACTCTAAACTTTAATTTAGACTAAAAACCCCTTTCGACTCAGCAGATATACAGGGAGGAATGTACATATACATTTTTTATGGTATTCAAACACGTGAAATATTAATGAAGAAGAAACACACAAAAGTTATACAGATGAGGATATCTTGAGGGTTGGGGGAAAACAAAAACAAATTAAGAAAGGCTTTTTATGAGGTCCTTAGAAGGCCCAAAGGGGAGCAACAAATCTTAACAGAAAATTTCAATGCACATCGTAAGAAAAGTAAAGAGGGTTAGGAATTTTGTGTTGCCTCCTCAATTAGAAACTATAAGTGGCACAACAATGCTACGGTGAAGTCGGATATGTTGTACCGAAGTGCTCTGATTTCACATACCCAATTTAAACTGTCACAAAACGCATGTCCCCCCCTCCCCCAAACTACATCCTGGCAGACATTTCAACGCGAACATAGAAGAAGAAGAAAGCATACTTTAATAGAGAGAAAAAATGCTGGACAAATCAGATTAAAATATTTGAAGTAAAAACTAATGACAATATTTTCAATGTTTAGTAGTCGGATTAAGTAATACTAAATAAAACCCAAAGCAAACAGGATTTTCAATGTTTAATAGTAGTGCATGGCTTAAAAATGTGAGAAAATAAAGGGAAGTGTAATAAAGAGAAAAATACAATAATAATGAAGTGATGCCTTATCGTAAGAATTTTATTAGCATCAGCATCATAAATAGCGTCTTTACGGGACGCACGTTTCCATAAGACATCTACAAAGGTCTCCAATCATACCTGGGAACTGAAGGAGTGGCGATTGATTTATAGGGCAGTGAACTTTTCAAATATTGTTAAACTGTCGAGTACATTTTTAGAACGTGTACTTGTTCGTGGCTGACGAACACGTTAGGGAGGAGACCGTTGCAATACAATCAGACTGATCAGGCATACACCTAAAAATGTCACATGATTCCTCTCTATTATCAGGCTTGTACAAGATCAATATGATTTAAATATTTGAAATTCAATATTTCTCCAGTAATTCCTACCGTGCTGAGTAATTTATGTGGGCTTAAAGGACTGCTCATTGGTAACTACGTATACTATGTATCGATAGCTAATGAAAAGCACGGGAAAATTCAACTACGTCACTAATTTTAGCTGATCCAAGATTAGCGCATATGACTATCCCGGAGAGTGACTTGGTCAAGCAATGATTCAAGACAGCAAGTGGACATTATATGAAATTTCATGATTGGCTCACACTGATTGTTAGTTGCTAATCCAGGGTCTGTGGACTCATGCTCTTTGATCAAATAACATTGTGTGATGCATGCATGTGTTTGTGAGCTGTTGTTTGGTTCTATATGGAATGCTACATTTATAATGCCCTGTAAGGAGGAGAATTTTTTCCTAATATCATCCGGCGCTATACATTTTTAAAAAAGATGATGGTTTCGTAATGATGAGTGCCAGCTAGCACCAGGGAGTATACACTGATACATCCTTATTGTATTAACTTTAAACTATTATGCAGACTGACTTAACGCTGGCAGTGTCGCAAATGCGACACGCTTAGTGAGGATTGGAGGCCGGTTGTTTTACACAAATAATCGTTAAGGGGGGTAGGAAGGCTTTCTCCTATTTTTACTTGTGTATTGTTTTTAAATGTCATGTTCTATTTTCACTTGTTTATTATTTCTAAATGTCATGTTCTATTATCATTTGTTTATTATTTTTAAATGTCATGTTCTATTTTCACTTGTATATTATGTCTAAATGTCATGTTCTATTTTCACTTGTTTATTATTTCTAAATGTCATGTTCTATTTTCACTTGTTTATTATTTCTGTCATGTTCTATTTCCACTTGTTTATTATATCTAAATGCCATGTTCTATTTTCACTTGGTTATTATTTATATATGTCATGTTCTATTTTCCTATTTTCCTGAAATGGAATGGGGTAGTCAATAATCATTTTCGATGGTCCGGACATTGACCGTCTTCACAGACAATGCTATTTTGGAATAACCTTAGGTGACTGCTATCTCTAATTTGTAACGTTGAGTAAGGAATACATTACTTTAAAGGTTGTTTCTGCAACACTTGAAGCCATGCGACTTTGCAGTGAAATATAGAGCAATATAAAAATTGTTGCATATAAAATATTAAGCCTACTGATTTCCTTTCAGCTGCCCAGACATGAACGTTCACCAGACTTCATCCCTGCGGAAATCAAAGAGTAGATAGCCAACCACATACCCAGCCTCCTTAGTTTGCTATTGCGACATTCATTAAAAGTGGCTATTACTATTCTTTGCTGCTTCTTTAGGACCCCTTCAACACAACGGCAAGGTTGAAGGAAAAAACAACCAAGCGAAAAAGAAAATATGATTTTGGAAGCCTGGATTATATTATTAACAACAAGGGATGCTTAATTCAACATCAAACTGAAAATCATATGAACATTTTAATATTTCTTCATGTATATGAAATGTGGATCTTCCTGATAGGAAATATCACAGATCGATATTTGGCTAGAGCTTAGTGGGTGTATTTGGTTTGCAATAATATTACCAAATAATGAATGAACGATGTCTGGATCGATAAAATACCAGTACCGCGAGAGAACTGTGTTTGAATATCACATACTGTTAGTGTAGCTACAAAGTAGAACACATATCTGATTGCAGATACGAGGATTGAGTGAATGTTATCAGCAGATATAACGTTGATGTAATGTGATATTGTATTTATAGATCTGCCGCCGTGTTTCAGTGATGAGTGAACAGACAAAACCTGTCATGCAGCACAATCGCATAATGCTTATGCAAATACAAAGACAAATATATTGTGTTTGAGCCATTATCAAGATATGTAGTGCGATTATGAGCAAGGCTCTGGATTAGTACTTCTTTCATGAACTCGGTACTTGACAAAATCTACTTGCCCATTTGCAAGCCCGTCGATAAGGGGAGAGATCTGGAGTAGTCATTACTCTTCCCTTAGAAAATCATAGAATGACTTTTAGTACTAGGAATTAAATCAAACAGTGGGTACCATCCCCCACCAACTATTTTCCACAAAGGGTCATGGGTCATACATTTTCTCATATGAGGGAAGGGGGGGGGGGGAAGGGAATTATACACGAAGATTGGCGAATTCCTTTTTTTTAAAAAGGTAACCCTCCCACCTCCCCCCCCCATTTACTGAACGTATCTTTGTCACTACCAATTTGCATGTCATTAGTTAGTTAGACAATAGACCATTCTCACTGCACATTGCCCTCGTATTTTTTAATGATTAGATTTCCAGTTCGATTTACACTGTGTTTAACCAAAACCTTCTTGACAAAATATTCTTGTAGTCTGCTAAAGGCTGCAGGCGATTCATAAATATGTCACATGGTTCAGTAGTTATTTCTCTACGAGAGTATTTAGACTATTAGATTGGTTGACTGCTTTGGTTTTGTGTGATACGCCATTATCCTTTCGTCCTTTACATTGCCGTTTCATTGAATACATGTTTAAAATGTTTTTTCTTATGTCCATTATCTCTGGAGATCGTAGTAGCTAGATTACCAGAACCGTGACCTCCACTTTTTATGGTTGTAAAGCTCTGATTTAACCAAATTGGACTAACGCAGGCGGTTGAAAGAAGCATTCCTCATCATTAGAGGTACATCTTCACCAAATTGTAAAACCTTGCCAACATACCAGATACTTGCAAATGGTTGCTAACTGATAACAGGCCAGATATCTTCAAATGGTTTATGATTTTGATAGTTTGCTGACTTCCATAACATGGCAGATATTTACAATTTGTTGCCAATTTCGATAACATGGCAGATATCTACAAATGGTTGGGGATTTTGATAACATAGCAGATATCTACACATGTTTGCAGACTTGCATAACATTCCAGATATCTACAAATGGTTGCTGACTTCCATAACATGGCAGATATCTACAATTTGTTGCCAATTTCGATAACATGGCAGATATCTACAAATGGTTGCTGACTTCGATTTCAATGGATACCTTTTACATAGACACATACCTTCAATGAGAAGGATGCCTTTCTAAGCATTGCATAAGGAGTTTCTGTGTAGGAAAGAAAGTTCTGAAGAATCAGTTTCCTATCTTACGAATAGGAATAGAAATGTTCAAACCACTACCTAAGCAAATCAGAACATTACTTTTAGTGCCAGTATTTCAGTTAAAACGTGATTAAAACCCCTAAAGGACATAAAAAATGTCAAATTTCAAATCAAAAATAGGGAAACGCAGACGAAAACTGGCGAATACCCCTTTTTTTAGGTACAACCCCATTGTTACTGAAATCGTATCCATATCCCTGAACATATCGTATAGAAGAAGGAAATAAAAAGTGCAAAATACCAAAATGATGACCAGAAAATCTCAATATTTGCATTGTTAGATTATTCTTACAAACATTATGTCAGAGTGATTGCCCCTGGCGTTAATATGAATGTTTGTAATTACAGTATTGTGCTTGACTGTCGTGACTACCAATGCGTTTGGTTTTGAAATTGTCTTAATAAAATGTGATATGTTGGCCGACGCTCAAGTCAACACACGACTGGAAGTGGACTGTATACTGAATGTTGTAGTTGTTATTGTTAAGCTTACAGAGTACAGTCTGCCGGCGTGAGTGTGCATAAATGTTACCAGATACCTGAATGGAAACATTTCTGGTTATAAAAAATATAGGATTTTTCTCTTCTATAGTAAAATTATATTTCATAGATACATACATTATTTTCTTGTGTATTGTCTTTGACAGGAGTGTTCGTCTTTTATCGACAACATAACTGAACTTTCAGGTCGACAGGAAGCACTGTTAACAGTGCTGAAGCGGTGGAAGCTGGCGTAGTTTGGACAAAGGTGTACAGGGCATAGCTGAGAGTGAAAGGAGTCGAGATAGAAAGAAAATTTGGTTCTCTCTTAGAAGACGAGTCCTCATATTTCCCGGGATGTTGAACGAAACTACCACCGAAGACAGATGTGACGGGCCATTGGCGCAAATAAAACGGCAACACAAAGCATTTCCATTATCTGGACTACATCTTGCTGAATATCTAGTAGGATTATGGTCCTGCTACAAGACAGATCCAGCGGGAGTTTGAGAATGAACGCTGAAGAAGAACGAAACTGTTCTTCTTATTTGTTTGTTTTGATTATTTCCCTCGCTTATGTTTATCAGGTAACGGGTGCATATTTATGTTTCATTATTTGAGGTGAGATTTATTTAGGGACGGTTGCAGCGGTGGGAATAGGTTGGGGTTAGGACAGTTTTACGGATGAGAATAAACAACCCTACGCGCATATCGTACAAGCGTACTGCATCACTAACTGTCGAACACTAGTTCAGCATAGTTAGGCAGCTATTAAACAGAAATTAGACTCGGTTTGCTGTGTCCGCAGAGACAAAAACATGCTCCTCACCTACGTTTGTCAAAGCGTTCAGAATCCGAGTCCCAATACATAAATGTGAATAATGTGCTCCTCGAACTATAACAAGTGTACTACACCTTCAGCGAACAAGGCAAGCTAAGCACTGTACGGCATCGATTGTATAAATAGTAATGGTGAACCCGCAGAGTGACGTCGCACATTTCTAAATATTTCTGATCGTCGCAGGTTTCTTTAAAAGCATGAAATATAGGCCCGCCTCCTAGGAGAGAACAGACAAATTTGGTTTGAGAATATAAAGAAATGACAAGGGCATAATTTTTTCAAACTCATCCGCAATGATTCAGAATAGGCATGGTTGGCTCGCTATTTGTACTTATTGGGTACACTGTGGCATCCATACGATTTATTTTACGCTTATTTATTCAAATATTTGATGTATTGTTAGTTTGCTGCATGCTATACTTGAATAATCATTAGTTTGTCACAAGTGGCGCGGTGAAATTTCAACAGAGAGTGGGTTACTTTTTATTATAAAATATGGTGTCAAAAATAAATATTCAGATACTTTAGTGACAAAATTACGTGAGTCACAACTTCTATTTTATGGATTGATATAACGTAAATGGACTTCGTCCGCTGTTCACAAAGTGCTTCACCAAAGCAGACTTAATTTTTCTTAGTTTATTCATCGTCAAATCATCCTTACACATCATATAATTCTCCACCTCCACTTAGTGTTGGTTTACCAGTTACCCTTGGTTACCTGCCTAACACTCTTTTCTAATCGCACCCCTCTTGACATTATGTTCTTATAGTGTGCTCATGGTTGCAGATTCACAAAGAGATCCATCAGTCGTTCGATCTCCCTAAGTCCATTAACACCATCAGTGCGGCCCATTTCTGCCCCATGGTTGACATACCAATAAACCCATTCCAATAAACGTTATTTCCTCAGGTATCAGTATATCCTGGTACAAATATGAAGCTGGTTATTGTCAGATTAGACCGTTTCACTTATTCCAACTACAGTCGTCGTACCCAGCTAATTCTCAATCTTTCTGAGCATGTTTAATGAGTCACTGTCATAGCGTACATAATTTTTGGCGTTGGTTGTTACCATGATCTCCATAGTTAAACTACTTGTGATCATGGAAAAAGCACAGCTGACTCTTTTCACCCCATGCCGTTAACGCACATAAGCTGCTGACATTTTGGAAAAAAAGCCAGATTCATTTGTGTAAAATACTACATCTCCCGTAGATAAATATTTATACACCTGGACTTAACTGCTTTTACCATCAATGGCCGACACTGTCTGTCCCGACTGATATATACAGCGATGCTGCTATAGTGTCACTTTATCCCATACTGCACCACATTTTATCACAGTACATACAAAGAAAACTAAAAACAATTGGTAGCATATCCTTTTCAGGATGTAGCCATCAACCCAGCATTTTATGATTGTAGTGATTTTCTAGGCAATATAATCAGTCTGTGCAGTAGTTTATCATTGCTTTATGATCAGTACAGATGCATAAGTTCATGTGGTGGGCTTCAAACTCGACACCTTAGAGGTCACAGACACGCTCTATACCACGCCGCAACATAACCGTGCATTGGTTGAATTTAATATATATGTTGAATAATATCCTGAGCCTGACCCATCCAAGAATTTCCACTTTTAAGTCTACTTTCCTAAATTCTCCCAATCTGTATGTGCAAATGATAATATATGCCTACACTAACTGGGAGAAAAGCTAATGCTTTCACGATATATATATATATATATATATATATATATATATATATATATATATATATATATATATATATATATATATATATATATACTTGAAGTAATACCCGGTGTTGCCCGAGTTAAAATTTAAAATAGAACATCTCACTTATTACATTAATAATTTGATATTTCGTCATTTGAGGAACTAGTCAATAGAATAGCATTATATGAGTATAGAAAACACACACGCACGCACATACATATATAGACCAATGTGATTTGAAGAAATGTGTTTAAAATAACAACAAACACTAATTATCGGATTCTGATAAGACTTGGATGGTTGTAAATGATATTAAAGAAGACACACACGGTATGTTATATCATATGTCCCTTTCACAAAAACGACCCCAAATAATTTTAGGATCCTGGATTTTACCTGTTCGTAATACATACCGAGACGCTCGCTGCTTACCGTTTGGAGCGTTCTTGATACGGGAGAGATAATTAACAGAGTCTTTTTGTAAAAAAGAACAACAAAGATACATTTTATGATAGTTTTTCTCCTATATCTTTGACCGAGTTATATTGTTTGTTTCTGGTCTTAATTTATTTAGAAACAGCATTTCATTACCATTCATTGGACACAACAAAATCGTGTTTTATAAATAAAACCATACAATATATGTTTATTGTGTGGCTGCGACGGCCGACTAATCTGAATGGGCCAAAAATGGGGGAATGTAGGTTTAAGTTAGTTTATTGACCTAATTCTGTAGCGGTGGTAATGGAAAAATTCAGGGACGTTGTCAATCGACATCTAGCTCACAGATGTTGTATGTTTCTGGGTTAGTTTTAGCCAGAACCAGATACCCACGCGGAAAAGGTATAGTTGTAACACACCCACCACAAGTTCAGATGTTGTATATGCCATTTTCTATATCTTGGGATATCAGGCAAAATGTGAATCACAGGGTAAAAATGTGCGACAACCTTCACTGATGTTGACCGTGCTAGGTTTCACGGTGTACCGAAACACAATGGAAAAGTTTGGAAAAGTTTCAGTGGAATACCTCATGACCACTAAACAGATAAAGGCATTTCAGGTTAACAACCCCCATGTTGTGTGTGCTATTCTTCATCTTGGCATATCAGAATAAAGGTGAATCGAAGGGTAAACATTTGCTACAACTTTCACCTATATTGAAAGCGCGTAGGTATCACGTTGTACCAAAATCCGGATGGGTTCCAGTACGTATCGTTCGGGGCCAGACACTCTCCGTGAAGACCGGTTTCGGCCGGTTTCAGCGCGCCGCCATATTTGATGTGCATGTAAACTCAGCACATTCAGTAGTACATTCGAGCACATTCGAGTACATTCCCACATTCACGTGGTGAATTGCACATCATACACAGTAACTGACCCGTTGGATGCCATCTTGGACCCGTAACTGACCCGTTGGCCGCCATCTTGGACCAGTAACTGTGCCTTTGGCTGCCATCTTGGACCCGTAACTGACCCGTTGGCCGTCATCTTGGACCCGTAACTGACCCGTTGGCCGCCATCATGGACACGTAGTAACGGGTCCCGTGGCCTAGATCATCCATGATAAACTACTAACATGGCACTAGAAGAAACTAGGTAGTTTGCATAGAACCGAAATGCTTACAGAGTGGCAGTGAGGACAACGTTCTGTAAAGGACACGTTACATAGAGAGATATCATATGGGAAACAAACATTAATGCTAAATACACATTATATGTACTTTTGTAGCATGTCATCTATACAATTATATATCCTCTCTGAGTAAAAGTCTTCATCAATTGACATTGCACTAAGCCGAAACATTGCTAATCGCTCGCAAATTCCTGGGGTTCTTAAACAAACAATACAAACAAACTATACTTCTATGCTAAAATTCTAAACTATACTTCTAAAGTGTATATTTCTATGTTTATCACGAAACTCATAGGTTAGCACGACTTAATCATCAATTTGTGTTTCCCATATGCATTTCAATCAATATTCAAGAGAGAAGATTATTTCCTTGAGCTTTGCAGCTGCTAACAGTAAAGTCTGTCACTCCTGCTGCGTCAATGTTTTTTAGTACCAACATGTCTAGATTGATAACATGTCTAAAGTTCACACAAGTGTGACTTTCACTTAGGCGTATGACTCGCGATAACTTAGTGTTCAATATATTACTGTAGAAAATAAATTGTAATGATATTTATGTTGATATTCTCTCTAGTAAAAGAAAGTAATGTGTTGTGAAGGGGTAGTTTATTACATATTTTCCAGGAAAAGTTTAGCAGGATGGATTAGATATTAGGTCTGTTGATTATCCTCCTTGCACACCGGACACGTCAACAGGTGCTCTGATCTCCGCTTCAGTAAATCTCTCAGGGTATAACGGCTGATGGTTCTGGTTCTATGTTGTTCACTGCTCTTTTTGAAATCTTTGTGAGGTGTTCTGTACCAGCCACGTCCATCGTCCCTCCCAATTCCCGCATTCTAGATATGGACTCATGCTCATTCAACTCAAAATCCTCAGATTGTGAGGACTCACGAAGAGCAATGACTATGTATGCTCGGTCCATAGGCTGGCCATCTGTTGTGGTGGCGAGGATAGCTAATTGGTCTGGCCGTTCGCTTCCCTCCACGCAGCCTGTCCAATGACAAAGATATCGATAAGAGTTAATTTCCGTAGTTATGCCTGCATTCTAGCTCTCTTCAATGACACCACCCATCCCCTACGCACATGGCATCTTTTGGCTTTCTGAATCATGTTTATTGAGTCACTTAGTATGCACGCAGTCAGTCAAGTGCCTGCGTTACCGCAAATAAGTTCATTGTGAGACTGCTTGTTGTTTCGGTACAGGCTCCACTGGCTTCGTGCAATGTTCTTCCGTGTGATATGGCAGTAAAAGCACATGCGCATCGGTCTTGACGCATGACCGAACCATCCGTGTAAATCACAACATCTGTACCATAGGCATGTTCGCAAATGAATGCATTGACCTCATCATCTACGCTCACGGGGCTGTGTTCCCTGCACTCTCTATTGAGTGCAATGACGGTCTTGACTGCCTTTTGAAAGACCGTAGGAATAGGTGTCCATTCCCCGCCAGGAGTTGTGTAATATATATACACACACGCACGCACACACACACACACACACACACACACACACACACACACACACACACACACATATATATATATATATATATATATATATATATATATATCAGTATGCAGAATGTTTATGTGTGTGAATGTGTGTTGATACAGTCGACATTCGTGTCGGGCTTCCTATTGCTTACAGGTAGGAGGTGAGAAGGTAAAGCATCGCAACTGTTCAATACTCTATGCAGATGTGCATTATATATTCAGTACTTTCGGTAGCACTGAATCTGTATATTCGGTAAATATACATGCTGAGTATACAGAAAATATACAGAAAACCACATGCTGAGAAAGGAATGGTAGGACTTATTGAACAACTCAATTGTCCAGAGAATTACATGGATATACTGCCCTGGTCATGCTGGAGTCAGAGGAAATGAGAGAGCCGATTTACTGCCAGGCAATGCGGTGATAGACGGCATAATGCTGAGAAGAGATAAAGCAGACTTGATCAAGGCAGTAATAAATTCATTTCAAGATGAAGATGATGTCAATGAGGCTGAGAACGTACACATACAGTGAATGTTAGAAATGGGAGTATATAAAGGGGGCAAAATAAATCTTTTGGAAGGCCCCGAAGATCACGCAATCAACACTGAACCGGGACTCTGTGTTTACATACACTGAGATGGCTGCTTGAACGTAGAGGGGAGAACTTATAGCCCCGCGTGCTGTGAAACTAGTTTCTAATCAAGAACAAGAATCAGGAATATTCGGTATTTCATGTAGTTGTGAATCTTTGAGATGCAGAACGTTTGCAGCTGAGAATTAAAATATTCTGGCATATTTAATGAGTGCGTGTAACCAGAGAAAGAACTATCAGAATAACTAAGATTCATACTCTTTATCGTGTGATGGAAAAGACTAAACACATATCCATTTGCACATAGGGCATCAGAGTATATTCAGTACACTTAACAAAACTAAACAGTATATAAACTATGTCTTGAACGAGAGCTCAAATGTATAGAAATGTTCAAGTTCGCTAGTATGTATCACGAAAGTATACAAGTATATATCACAAAAGTATACTAGTATGTATCACAAAAGTATGGCTTTGCTATTAAACCATGTCTTGCGTCCTCCAGAGTTCTTTGGGCGCGTTTTTCTTTGAGTTTTCGTACAGCGCTTTTTGCTGGTTGATGTAGGGTAGTTTAGATACGCTTTGTACTGTTTGTGCTTGTTGTCCAGGAAAGATTTGATCTGCACATCGTTTTCGTCAAACCAGTCTTGATTACAAAACTAAAGTAAGTTTCAGAGTTTAAATACTTAGGAAGAATATTTACGGAGCATGGCAAACTCGACAGAAATTGAAACAAGGTGCCAAAAAGCCATTGCTGTGACTTACCAGTTGTCACCAATACTTAAACACCCATCAATCTACATGGCTACAAAACGACAATTGATAAACAGTATTTTTATACCAACTCTGTGTTACCAATGCCAAACATGGTCCTTGACAAAGACACTAGCGAAAAAGATCACAGTTTACAAAATGAGATGTTGAGGAAAGCTATACATGTTACAAGAGTAGACCGTTGGAGAAATGAAGATATCAGGAAAGAAGTAAAGACTATCTGAAGTCAAGACTACATCGAGAGGCAGCAAACCAGATGGTTTGCTCACGTCGTAAGAATGGAACCTGCGCAACCAGCCCTTCGTGCATACATCAGCAGAAGACGGGGCTACAAGGCACGAGGAAGACCAGGAACTAGATGGGCAGAGACAAGTAAAGAAACATTAAATAGACACGTACTTATTATGGCCAATGCAACTCAAATGGCCAAAGATTTAAAAAAAAACTCATAATCCCCCCCCCCCCCCCCCACGACGCTTAACGGCACTAGTGGAATTTACAATAGATGGATAGATGATAGTCTTGATTCCTGCGAAAAGCAACGCCAACCACCTCTTCTGTAGGCGGTTTCACGGAGGTGTTCCCAGCTTTTGTGAATGTCTATTGAGTCGACTGTCAATGGTACAATTTTGGAATCCTCTGAGCTAAGCAGAAGCTGTTTATAAAGTGGATCTTTCAGTTTGGAGACGTTTTGGCTGTTTGCTATTTTGAGGTCGCCGGAGATGCTGGGTATGGAGATTTATTTTGGAGACTAGCAGTCGGTGGTCCGTCCAGCAGTCGGCGCAAAACATGAATTTAGTGATTCTCACATTCTGCTTACCACGTTGTCTCACGATGACATAATCGGTTTTATGCCACTGTTTTAATCGTGGGTGCATCCATGAAGTCTTATTACGGTGTGGTAGTTGGAATACAGTGTTGGAGATGAGTAGGCTAAATGCTGCGCATGATTTGAGAAGTAACTGTCCATTGCTATTGCATTTTACATGCCGTACCTCCTCAGCACACCACCCCAGGTCGCCCAGTCCGAACCCACTCGTGCGTTAAAGTTACCAAGGATGATGTGTTTGTCGGATTTGGAGATCTCCTGCAAGATTTTTTTCAAGTCATCATATAACGTTTCTTTCTGTTCATCGTTGTTCGTCATAGTCGGGGCATACACACTAACGAATACTGTGTGTCGCTTTTTTAGAAAGTGGAAAGGGAACAGTGATCAGCCGGTCACTAATGCCTTTTGGAGGTTTAGTTTCGGCTTAGTAATTTACCAGTCTTTTTCATGAATAATTCTTCGCGCGGATCCAAAACGTCATTTATTTTTGTTGAGCCAACGTTTCCTGTGCTATTCATTTTCTGGCAAATAAAAAATTCGCCAGTGAACAATGATCAGTCTCATTACTCAAAATAAGTGACGTTTTGTGATTGGTGATGTGTATATTTTTTTTTTTTTTTAGAAGGACTTACTTTCTCCAGAGTATAAATTCTTGAGTTCCTTGAATGCTAAAATAGAAATCCTCTTTAATGTGGGACAGTTGTGTTGAGACTTGTATTAAACCTTTTTGAATCTAGATCATATAATTCAGAACTATGTGTCTACATAGTTGAATTGTGTAGAAAATAATGATTTCTATGGAAACAGTGAATGTGTTTAATGGTAGTACTGAAATTGGAACGATTTTAAAACAAAATGTGTTTGAAGTAATGAATTTAAACTACGTCTATGTACTATATGTGTTGTCGAATGGACAGAAAAATTGGGGGGGGGGGGGTAACATTAAACGTATGGGCAATTAATTTTATTAAAATACGGTATACTTACCCTTTGATATATATCCATTTGTTCTAGTATATATCACAAAAGTAAAACATGGGTCTAAGTACGCTAGAATGTATCACAAATATATAAACAAACACCAGTTTAAATGTTATATAATTGTATATCAATTGTACAAATTTTTTCAAAGTGGGTTATTTCCGAGTTCCCTGGAGATTATCGCTTGAATCTAGGAGTTACATGTTATTAGTGACACTCTCGAGAGGTACTGAGTATACGTGTGGCCATCTGAGTACAATGAAGTCAACCCTCAACATCTTATCAACTCTTTCAAATGCGATGTACATTACTTAAATCTGATTATAATAAAATATATAGTCAAATTGCAATTTAATAATAGATTAAAAATATGAAGTTGAAGCCTTGTTATATGTAAAAAAAAATGCGTAAAACTATTTGAAGCCTTGTTATATGTAAAAAAAATGCGTAAAACTATTTGAAGCCTTGTTATATGTAAAAAAATGCGTAAAACTATTTGAAGCCTTGTTATATGTAAAAAAATGCGTAAAACTATCATTGTGATCGCCTGTGTGGAAACTAGTGCCTGGACTTCTAGTTCAGGGTGTAAATAATAGGGTCACTGCTCCTTTTTCCAGACATGTCGTAGGAAGTGATTAAGGGAAGTTGGGGGATAGGGTGATAATATGTCACTTATAGAAACGAAAAATAAAAAAAAAACTATTGTCACATTTTGTCGTAATCTCTTCTGTCTTCTATCAAATCTTCTATTACTCTGAGTTCACATTCCATGAATGACAAAAAGTTGCAGTCTAGCAGACATTGCACCTTTGTCCTTTTGTGGCAGACTCCTAGGTGATATGGAATGATACACGTGTCATGATATAGAATGGGTCAATAAATTTGACAGAAGAAACATGCGAGGTTGATCCAGAAGTGTGTGCTGTGCTCATGACAGGACGCGGTAATCCTGAGATACTAAAGAACAGGAATGCATTCATTCAAGTACTAAACATGCATTAATAAACACCACCCTTACGCAACCAGGACAACCTTATACGAGTAGCATTAGTTACACAACTGAGAACAACATGTGCTTTTGTTATAAAGGCTATGGGCAGTCAAGAGATACATTTTTAAGCTGAATAGATTATTTCATCTTTGTCATCATCAAAGGGATTCTAGTACGAAGAAAAATAAATGGCAAATAATCATTATATAAAACAAAGGAAATGAGAATGAATACTTTACAAAAGAATCTCATAAAAGTAAATGGTGTGATAATTGAAGAGGTGCAAGATTTTTTTCTATTTGGGAAAAAAACATTGGCAAAGAGGGAGGAACAGATCAGGATGTTGGCAACATAATAGGCAAGGTTTACTTTTAATATGTTTTCCCCACTATGAAATACGCAGCGTTGTCCTAGAAAAACAAGGTTACCTTATTTAATACAGATGTGAAGTCTATTGCTTTTTGGCTTAGAAACATAACATGTAACGCAAAAATTTAACATCAAAACTGTAGATATTTATCAATAACTGTCTCCGTCGTCGAATTCGTATTAGTTGGTCAGAGGTGACATTCCATGCTGAGTTGTGGAAGAGAGCATACCAGTGCCCATTGGAGTTAGAGATACTAGTAGAAAGTGGAGATGGATAGGACACACCATCAGAAATAAGCCTATGGTATATCAGAGAGTCTCTGGACTGGAATCCACAGGGAAAGAGGAGAATTGGAAAATTGAGGAACTCCTCGAGAAGAACAGTGTAGGAAGAGACCAAATAAATTGGGATTTCGTGGGTACAGATAAAGAGAACAGCACAGCACAGAAATAATTGCAGATCGACAGGTGCATGTTCCACAAGAAACTGACTGAAATGAAATAAAATAGAAATCATTATAAGTTACAGTAGAAAAAAAAACTACTTGAAAAAATAACATATATGATAATAATATTGACATGAATGTCATCCTTTAAGTGAAGCCTTGCTGGTAATTGAGACACTCTTGATAAAGTTCGAACAATCGGTTTCCACCTTTCACGATTCAGGTCATATTTATAAGAGGTGGGAAAAGTTAAATTTGTTCATCATTTGAAGTTATTTTCCCCAGCTTTAATTAAGCAAGCTATTTATTTTATATTGCACTGTGTATAGCTATTTTTGTTAAGCAAGTAGATCTAATGATATATCTGTATCTGTTTCCCACCAAGGCTGGCTCCTTGTCATAAAAAAAACAAAAACTTCCTTACTGCTATTTTCTGTTAAAGTGTGCAGAGAGGCTTTTTGGATGTAATAATAATGGGAATTAAGTACATATAATGTCATAATAATGGTTATTAAATACATATAATGTCATAATAATGGTGATTAAGTACATATAATGTCATAATAATGGGAATTAAGTATGAAACCAGTGGCTTAAAAAAGAAACCTGCTGGAAACACAGACAAGAAATACCACTGTCTGCCAGAGAAAGTAGGAAGAGGTATCATATTGCTGTTGAATCTGAGGTGCAAGCATTGATCAGTGAAAATTCCAAGAATGATGATATGGTTATATACACTGATGGTTCTATTGGTAGACGTGTTTGTAGGTCTTACCTTGGGACATCACAGTTCAGTGTGTATGGACGACTATTAGAGAGTAGAGTATAGATGTTGCTCTAACTACAAGTAACATGGCTATGGGGATTATGGAAGTAACCCATACTTTAAAACTGGAAGGGTACATAGAGTGCGCAAAATAAAACATAAAACAACTTAACAACGAGATACAGGGACAGACGACGTTTCGACTATAAAGCCTTCATCAGGACAAACAAATGACCACAATAAAACAAATATTACATGGAGACAAATAGGGTTATAATGTGGAGGACAATAGAAGATAGGTAATGGTGGAAGAAAAGATGTGGAAGCATGACAGGTGAGAAAAACGTATGGGGAGAAGTTAGTAGTAAGTAGGGAGGAGAAAGTAGACTGAAGAAAGTGAGATGAACAAAGGAAAAGATATGGTAGCAAGTAAATTAAAAGTACATTAAAAATACTTACCTCAAAAGTGGCAACAGAGAATGAATGCTACAGACAAGCAATCATAATGTAAGGGAAGAGTAAAATGAGATGGTACGAGGGATCAGGTGGGAGAGAGAGAAAGGGGAGAGAGAAAGAGGACCAAAAAAACAGGAACAGAAGAGAAAGAGCAAACAGCAGGAAGAGAATATGAGCAGATAATGGTGATATATGAGAATAAAATAGTGCAATAACTTAACTGATGTAGCGACTGGTCTCAGTTCCTTCCATATGAATGAGCACACACATAATGGCAACAAAGTAAAAAATGGACAGTTAAAGCCAGATTTCTGTAAATATTGTGCACCTATGACAATACGTTGTAAACTGTGCCTATCTTCAGAATAGCAGAATAGGTACTTCAGAACAGTGTCCTCTACCTAGTTCCTGGATAGCTAAGTATCCAGCAGGAGCAAAATATTTGGGATGAATAGGTTACAACAACCGAACCAGATATCATATCAGTTAAAAATTAAAACCTATAACACATAATGCATCATGTCATATTTTAATGTACAGAAATGGAAATCCTCATTCCATGTCAATTTATTCATAAGACCTTATGTCCAAGTCTTTCCAAGCTAGGGAAAACATACAGTCTTAGAGTGAAAACTCATAACTTTGAATATATCTATTTTATATATTTATTTTTAGTTCCTTGCGAACATAGGGCTGCATCTGTTGCTATCTATCGAGTACTGCGCTGCGATGTAATATATGCACGTCAAGTCCCCATTTATTTGGTCTGTACCGAAATTGTTATTTTCCAGTTATTCCTGTCTTTCAACTCTTCTCTTTCCCTGTGGGTTCCAGTCCAGAAACTGCTTGGTTATGTTGTCAGGCTTTTTTCTGAGGACGTGTCATATCCATCACCATTTTCAATTTTCTTTTAAGGCTACCTCCAACTGCACTGATGTGTTCTATTCTATAAACCTTCATGTAGTATCAACTCTGGTCATCTAATGCGAATTAAGCTATGGGAACATCTATTGATAAATATATGCAGCCTTGATGTAATTTTCTAGGTTACACGCCATGTTCCCTATTTCAGAGTCATAAAATAATACAGGCTTCACTCTGACTGTCTCTGTCTCGTTTTCCCTCAACTTTTCCTGTTGTTACATTGTATTCCACGCCTCTTCTCATGCGTTTTTTCATTAGATGTTCTAACTGTCCATGATATTCTCAGAATTCTTGCGAAGAACTACATTTCAATGGTCTCTAGTTTTCCACTTGTTTGTATTGTCCGGAATTCACTTCCATATGACAGAAATGGCTCTATTTGTTACTTATAATGTTGAAGATTTAAATTCGTCATAATTGAAAGTCAGAGGAATAAGAGGATAACCACGCACAGTATAATGAAAAATGAACTAGATACTGTGTCTTTATATGGAGAACTGCTTTCAGAACAGCCCATGCCATAAAAAAATATACGTCATTATTGAAGATCCATATGTTTTAAACAAGGCAAAATTAAATGATTAATATTTTTCATATCATAAACTATGCAATGCATACAGGATCTGTGATTACATGAATACACAAATAATAAAATCAGGTAATGATGAAATTATAACGGTAACAACTAGATACTGTCAGATGCATCACATCCAGATAGCTTCTTATCTTTCTCTAGCAACCATTTTATCTTTAATAGCCATAGATTCGAGTATTTATCTGTTTAAAACTAAGACATCATTCAAAAAATAAAATCTGCTATAAAATGGTTGTTCTTGTTCACATATGTGTATGTGTGTATGAGAGCACTAGTATGATAATGTTTACTGTTACGTTTGTTTTGAATTCCATGATTACATAAACGCCAAAATGGATGACGAAAATGTGAATGTTTTCCTTACGGCGTCAAAGTAACGGATTTTTCTCTCGAAAGAAACTGCAACATACGGGAGTAAATTAAGAACGGAGACAGTGAAAAGGAGACCTTTAACTATGTATCAGCTATAGATGAGTAGCACAAATTAGTCAAGAAAGCAAAATACCACTGCAGATCATAATGAAAAAAAAATACAAAACAAACTAGAAACAGAAATTCATGAAGTTCAAGCCGGTTTTCGGGGGAGAAATCTCAAGTCATGTGAGGAAGATGAAAGTCAACTGCACCCTTAAACACAAACCTGTTATGAATACACTACTCAAACAATTAAATCAATTGTCACAATAGAGGCTTCAATTTGAAGGCTTCGTAGTCCATATGTTACTTTTGTACTGACCTGTTTCCTGACCGTTTGTGAAGACGAAACAGTCCATCATCATATTTAATGCTCAGATGACTACAATTCTCATCGGTGTGCAATGATTTGAGATGGAGTCTCCTACTCATAGGTTTTATTTGAATTTTTTTTACTTGTTCACAATATGCAGAGTTTGTGTCATGAGCTTCAATCTCTATGCAAAGCGTCTTTTTCTGTCATAAATATGGATAGAACCTTATCTCTGGCACAGCCACTGGAAAGAGTGGAACAGCCAGCTATAAATTACCCGTCATCTAAGATAGACTAATCAATTATGACGAGCTAGCATGTTTTCCTGATTCAGAAATCTTCTCTGGAATTGTGACATTCTGCACAGTTGATTTTCATCCCACTCTACATGATGTCCATTCACAGCAGAGTCACCACGTATATGTTGAGAGCTATGACTGATCAAGGACGAGGTGCATCTACTTCCCCTAGCATGATGTGCAATACTAGGTTCTGATAATGTTTCACCACAAAGATAATTGTTATGTGTACAGATGAAATGTTATAGCGTTTCCACAAGATGAAAGATTTACTTTATTAGCATGTCAGCTACCAGGAGTTTAATTTTGCTTGATGGTTGTTCTAGTTGCCACTAGTTTGACCGTCAATGTTTCCGCATATGGATGTACTATTATTAATGTGTGTATTTTAGGACATTAATTCTTGAACTTTGAAAAATAACGCAAAGATTAGCTTCTTCATTAAAAGGTATGTTGAAATTGTTGTGTTATGCGAAAGAAAGCAAAAAAATAAAATAAAACTGTAAAACATATTCAAGCTTTGTGACTCAAAATTACATGCGACGTCACTTTAGTTATACAAGAATAAGCACAAACATATAAAGAAATATAATTATTGCTGAGCAATAAAAGTGTGGGGAAAATTATACAGCTAATTATTTTGAATACAAATAGGGAAGTCCAAAAAAAGTAATCGAGAAAAAAACTGATGAAAATGATAAGTTATAAAGTAGATTCAGTGATAAGCTTTCATGTTGTTGACTAGCAAATATGCAGAGTCAAGGAGAACCTGAATCAGCACAATGAATCAGATAATGTATGATCTTGAAGATGCACTTCCAATTCATAAACTAAGAAATAACAGACATCATTTCTTGAGTAATAGAAATACAGTTCTCCTTCTTTCGCTCGCCTGGAACGAGCTTATATCTGCAGGTTTGTTTCTTCTATAAACTTGACTGTGTTTTGTAACTCGTACAGAGGTCTGTAGAGTTTTTCTTCCCATGTTGTTTCTCTGGGTCAGTGTATTAGCCTCAGCATTTCATATTCCTGACGTTCCTGAAGAATATGCTCTGCTATCTGAGGAGCCTGCCCACGCGTACACATGACAGTGTTGCCAATTTTGAACGTTGTATACATATGGCTGCGCAGTCGGTTGTGTCTTGTTCTAAGGCGCAGAATTATAATTTGGTCTAGTCTGTTCATAATTTGGTAGTCATCTTGTGTTTAAGTTGGCTTTCTAATTGCCTTGATCTTGTTTCTTTTGATGGTACGTTATTGGCACATCTGGTTGATCATCAGCAGCTCCATCCTTAACCAGACGATCTGCTTTCTCGTTTCCAGGTATTTCACAATGTAATGGTGTCTACTGCATATCTATAAAAATACAGTAGTACATGACAAAAAGTGGACATTTATATTTACTACAATTGAAAACAAATATAATGATATTCTCATCCGTACTGTCCCTTCAGTCCGTCTGTTATGTTCAAGTGAAACATCAAAAACCTGTGTTCTACGTACTATTGTTGTTCCGTTTCACTGTAGTATTACCTTATAATATTAAATTCATACAGTTCTTGATGTCATCTGTCCATCTCCTTCAAGGTCTACCTCTTCTTCTACTTCCTGGAATTCTGCCCTCTAATATGCGTCATTCCATACCATTGTGTCCTTTTATATGTCCAAAGTATTCATTATTTCCTACATTTGTATGATTCCATTGTTTCCTATATCTGTAAGTTTCCATTGTTTCCTATACCGGTAAGCTTCCCATTTTTTCAATATCTGCAAGATTCCATTATTTATCATATAAGCAAGATTCCATTGTTTCCTATATCTTTAAGAATCCATTATTTTCTATATCTGCAAGATTCCGTTGTTTCCTACAGCTGTAAGTTTCCCGTGTTTCCTATATTTATAAGATTTCATTATTTAATATATTTGTAATATTCCCATGTTACCCATGTCTGCAAGACTCCATTGCTTCCTATTTCTATAAAGTTCCATTGTTTTCTTATCTGTAAGTTTTTCTTATTTCCTATACCTGTAATATTCCCTTGTTTCATATAGCTGTAAACCACGACACAACGCATTCCGTTTTCGTGAATACATCCTGATTATATGCTGGAGTTAGAAAACGAGCGGAGAAAGAGAGGAGGAATTGAAATCTGAGATGTTTAAAATAAAAGTATAACTTATGCAACATGAGTCTTAAATGAAAACAAGTTAATTACCTGTGAAATCTGATAAAAAGATGTTGGACTCTGTGTTGGTTGCAGGAATATTCAGAGTCGTTCTTTGAAGTAACTTCAGCTTTGACCTCATAGACGCACCATCATCACTGTAAATGTTCTCTGCTGGCACACTAGCTAAAGCAGTGACATTGATACTGCTGACTGCAGATGGGTGGGGTGGTGGGTAAAATATATGTTTGTTTTCAATTCTGTCGGATGACAGACTATTATCAAGACGCACATTTTTGTTTTTCCATTCACCACTTGTCTGAATGCCACGATCAAGTGAATCTAAAGGGTTTCTGTTCAAACTGCCATATAGCCGTGAACTAGTGATGGGCACATCCGAAAACCCAGTAGTAAAATTGTTCCCAGCTAGCGCATTAGCAGAATCGGTAGAATTCACATTTCTGACTGCAATTGGATAAGCTGGTGGGTAAAATATATGTTTATTTTCAATACTGTCTTTTGACAGATTATCATCAAGAGGCACATTGTTGTTTTTCCATTCACCATTTGTTTGAATGCCACGATTGTTGTTTTTCCATTCACCATTTGTCTGAATGCCACGATCAAGTGAATCTAAAGGGTTTCTATTCAAACTGCCATATAGCCGAGAACTAGTGATGGGAACATCAGAAAACCCAGTACTAAAATTATTCCCAGCTAGCGCATTAGCTGAAGCGGTAGAATCCACATTTCTGACTGCAGATGGGTAAGCTGGTGAGTAAAATATATGTTTATTTTCAATACTGTCTTTTGACAGATTATCATCAAGAGGCACATTGTTGTTTTTCCATTCACCACTTGTCTGAATGCCACGATCAAGTGAATCTAAAGTGTTTCTGTTCAAACTGCCATATAGCCGTGAACTAGTGATGGGCACATCCGAAAACCCAGTAGTAAAATTGTTCCCAGCTAGCGCATTAGCAGAATCGGTAGAATTCACATTTCTGACTGCAATTGGGTAAGCTGGTGGGTAAAATATATGTTTATTTTCAATACTGTCTTTTGACAGATTATCATCAAGAGGCACATTGTTGTTTTTCCATTCACCACTTGTCTGAATGCCACGATAAAGTGAATCTAAAGGGTTTCTATTCAAACTGCCATATAGCCGTGAACTAGTGATGGGCACACCCGAAAACCCAGTACTAAAATTGTTCCTAGCTAGCGCATTAGCAGAATCGGTAGAATTCACATTTCTGACTGCAATTGGATAAGCTGGTGGGTAAAATATATGGTTATTTTCAATACTGTCTTTTGACAGATTATCAGCAAGAGGCACATTACTGTTTTTCCATTCACCATTTGTCTGAATGCCACGATTGTTGTTTTTCCATTCACCATTTGTCTGAATACCACGATCAAATGAATCTAAAGGGTTTCTGTTCAAAGTGACATACATCAGTGAACTAGTGATGGGCACATCCGAAAACCCAGTACTAAAATTATTCCCAGCTAGCGCATTAGCTGAAGCGGTAGAATTCACATTTCTTACTGCAGATGGGTAAGCTGGTGGGTAAAATATATGTTTATTTTCAATATTGTCTTTTGACAGATTATCATCAAGAGGCACATTGTTGTTTTTCCATTCACCATTTGTCTGAATGCCACGATAAAGTGAATCTAAAGGGTTTCTGTTCAAAATGTCATATAGTCGTGATCTAGTGACGGGGACATCAGAAAACACAGTACCTTCCATTTGTCTCATGATCATCATATTGCCCTCTGAGTTTCTAATTTTGGCACAGTACTTTTGGACCTGAAAGAAAAGCGTAATATTTATGTCACTGGGCAGCACATAGAAAAAAAACAACTTGTAGTGCACTGGTAATTTCTAATCTATGATGAGTTTTTAGATAAAAGTAATAATCCAGTAACATGGCCAGGGCAATGTGAACTGCATACTAATAGTGCGTGTGCACATATAACTGCTTTCTTCTATGAGTTGTGAGACAGTTTCATTAACCTCTAAGTGTCTGTTTGCCCCTATCTTATTTGACCTCACACAAAATGAAAGATATCGCTCCATTATGTTCACTACCATGCTATACGCATGTGAGATCTGGACTGTGTACAGCAGCCATACTAGAGTATTAAAACACTCCCACAAACGTTGTATTGTCAGAATACTCAGAACAATGTGGCAAGACAAAGTACCAAATGCTGAAGTCCTCACTAGAGCCAATATCAGAATTATTCATAAAATTCTGATGACCCACCTGAGATGGACCAGACATAGCCTGACAAGCCAAAACTATGTCTGTGTTGGACTTTTCAGTCATCTCCGCACACATCAGACAGATGTAACAACACAGGATCAAATATTGTTGGTAATGCTTCTGTAAGCAAGGCTCAATATGGATAGTCCCAATACAAGAATATTGCAGTAAATTCAGCATTAAATCTGTATCGATTTGTGATCCACTGAAATGTCCAGAGAAGACACACACAAAACTTGAAAGGAATGTAAGGATAAAAGTGTAATTGGATTTTCTCACTGCTAGCGATACGAGATGATCGGAATCGAACCTTGAGTACAACCTTTTCATATGAAAGAAGATGATGGATACTATTCCATGCGCAGAATGGATATAGGAACATAGATTGAAATGTGCCTTTGGGGAAATGAACATTATTATGAATTGCAAAGAAATATTTGTCAACTGAGAACTGGAACTGTCAATTGTCGTGCAATTTCTAATATATTCTGGGGGAGATTGGGACTCCTATGAATGTGTTTTGTGTTCAATGATGATCTCTCGACTGACTTTTAATAATTATGTTTTATGTTCTGCTTTACTTCTCTTTGATTGTCCTATCTGACAATTTAGATGGCTTCATACTGCTTTTCCATGTACTTTGTTAATTTTTTCTAATTGTTTACGTTTGTTTTTCTTTATCTTGATGTGATCAAAACATTCTGTTCAAAATTTTGTTTAAGTGTATTTATTTTTACAGAAAACTGCAATTTAACCAATTTAAAATAGATATTATTCACTTGCCATATTCTATCAAGAAAAGTCAGATTACCTTGCTCATCAATTTGTTGACATCATAATATATGAGTGGCGTTGCTGTCCATTCTGAATGTTTGCATACCTGGTAGCACAGATCTGCAGCAGAGTAAGGAGATCTTGACCTGTTTGTCTCGATGCACACTAAAGAATGCTGACGTATGAGGTTAAAAATCTGAGAACATATAGTGCATGATTTCATATGTTTATGATCAGCCATATGGCTGAAGAGCCGAATCAAAGTTCCACATACATAGCACTTGTCTAAAAACTTGTCTTTTCCTCTAGCAGTAGATATTTCCAAATCGTGAATATGATGTGTCAAGCAAATATTCAGTCTCATGAACCAGTCTAAGTTAGATGGAAGTCCATTGGTCTAAAACAAAAATAATGGACACAATATCAAAACAATTTCAACAAGAATGGTTTCTTACAATATATATGGCGAGGACATATTTAACAGTATGTTTAACCATTTACCTACCTTTCACTGCTCTACTTTGACTTACAGCCTCAGGGTTTAAAACCCTATTATAGTGCAGGTTCTTAATTAGGTCCCTATTATAAAAGGTTCTTAACCTTTTCAGACGATAAGCACCGACCCACACATGTAATACCGAGTGTATGAGCACCACCCACACATGTAGTAATGAGTGAGCGAGCACCACCCACACATGTAATACCGAATGTGCAAGCACTACCCACACGTAATACCGAGTGTGCGAGCACCACCTACACATGTAATACCGAGTGTGCGAGCACCACCCACACACGTAATACTGAGTATGCAAACACCACCCACACGTTATACCGAGAGTACGAGCACCACCCACACATGTAGTAATGAGCGTGCGAGCACCACCCACACATGTAATACCGAATGTGCGAGCACCACCCACATATGTAATACCGAGTGTACGAGCATCACCCACACATATAATACCGAGTGTACGAGCACTACCCACACATGTAATATCGAGTGTGCGAGCACCGCCCACATATGTATTACCGATTGTACGAGCACCACCCACACATGTAATACCGAG
The DNA here is from genome assembly GCA_034231615.1 of Meghimatium bilineatum. Classification (NCBI taxonomy): domain Eukaryota; kingdom Metazoa; phylum Mollusca; class Gastropoda; order Stylommatophora; family Philomycidae; genus Meghimatium; species Meghimatium bilineatum. The sequence continues at coordinate 78,958,725 of CM067299.1, forward strand.
TGTGCGAGCACCACCCATACATGTTATACTGAGTGTGCGAGAACCAAAACATACTCGTATAATAGAAAATGCATGTATTTGTATATTTTTGGCCATATAACATTCTTCATTGCACAGTACACACCCCCACCATCTGACATTTCTTCATAATCGTAGAAAGCAAATCTGTTTAGGCTAATGCAAAAAATGTTTGAATAATGTGACGTACTCATGATCGTTAGTACTCGCGAGTACTTCTTATCACTCATGGCGTGAGCACCACATGCCATTACGAGAGAACCAAAATGTTTGCATCGGGTTGGAAATGCCTGTTCTAATGTGCGTTGTGATCTTCGATTCTGTTACTCAACAAAGCTTATATTTTTTTCTCTATTCCCACCATATCTGAGTGATACGATTTTAGAGGTTGTCTTATTATGTGATCAAACATAGGAGATTGTCTAATTTCATAACCATATTTAGGGGTTGCCTCATTACAAGATCAAACTTAAGTGTTGTCTTATTACATGATCAAAAAAAGGGGTTGTCTCATTACATAATCAAGTTTAGGGGTTGTTCATTACATCACCAAACTTAGGGTTTGGTGATCAAACTTAGGGTTTGGTGATAAAAGTTAGGGCTTGTCTCATTACACGATCAAAGGGGTTGTCTTATTACATCACCAAACTTAGGTGTTGACTTATTACATGATCAAAACAAAGGGTTGTCTCATTACATAATCAAAATTAGGGATTGTCTCATTACATAATAAAAATTAGGGATTGTCTCATTACATAATCAAAATTAGGGATTGTCTCATTACATAATAAAAATTAGGGATTGTTTCATTACATAATCAACATTAGGGCTTGTCTTATTACATAATAAAAAATTAGGTGTTGTCTCATTACATGATCAAAGTTAATCTGTTTCATTACGTGATCAAACTATTTAAAACTCTGTTATTTTACAATCCATAACTGCTATGGTATCTATATACTTTCTGAGATCATTGTTACTTATTCTACCACACCAGGTATTCTTACCAGAATTAAATCTTTATTGTTGTCATTTTATATTTATATCTTTTGATGTCATTGTCCGTATGTAACGTTGGTAACAGAAATTTGACAGGAAGATAGTTTTGAACAGTGTTCATTGTGTTTCTAGTGACACCTGCTTATTCTTTAATATTGGTGACATTTCGTCTTGTCCAATGATCTGAATTGCGCTGTTACATCTGTGTTAATTCTAACAGTTAATTCTGCCATCTGATCAAACAAACTCCCTAAGTAGGTAAATTATTTTGTTTAATCAAGTTTGTGCTATCTACTTCTGCTAGGAAGATCAACGACACATTCAAACTATTTGTCATGAAGCTCTCATATTAGTAGATAATAAGTGAAGATACCATTTGTATAATTTATGCTTGTTAGACTTCGGAACCTTTCTACTTTTAGATTTAAAAAAATGCTGATAATTGTTTGCAAAGTTTGGACATGTTTGATTGATTATGAGCTCCAAGAGATTATGAGTTTCTCTTATTCCATATGATATTGAGTTAACATTAGAGTTACTGTCAGCAATACACTGATATATCTATTGAAATTTTTCTTAAGGGGGAAACATCCAAAGTATTCTATTCAGTTTTCAGATGGCAGACTCAATGCAGATGCAGTCGGCAATGCTATGAGGTGAATTGTCTTCATAGGACTGTAAAGGGGTAGAGGATTGACTTCATTGTAATTTGGTTTCCCAATATGTACTCCGTACCTCAAAAGGAAGTGGCATGCTGCTTTCCGAGAATACCGCTCATAGCACGTAGCTCAATAGCTTCATGCGATAATTCCAAGGGATATCTGAAAAATTCACTAGGCAAACAAACGTCCCGAGTCGGATTCATACTCCTGACCGCTTAAGTGATTATGGGTTTCATCCTTCTCAAGCAAAGATGAGCATTGCATGAAAACAATAACATGTGATTAACAAGTAGAAAAAAAACCCAAAACATTTGTGATTGTCTAATTTGGTTTGGGTTTGTGAGTTCGTAGATGACCGATGAGTCTGATTCGTGCCAGGAAAGTTATATTGCAGTGCATGCAGGAGTGCAGAGGGTGTCCCGAGTAGGAGAGTTAGCGGTTATTAAGTAGGAGATGAGTGTCGTAACCACTATAGTGATCTCCACTTCAAGGGAAATGTGCAGTGACTTTACAGCTTTGATTCTTGCAGCAGAAAAATTGTTTTTTTTCCCAGATTGTTCGAAAAATATTTCAAATTGAAATAATTTAATTAGTGTATAAAACAATATTGTTGAAGCGAACGTTTGCCAAATCCCCCTCCCGATTGTTAACAAGTGTGAAACTCCACCCCCTTAACTGCTTACGCATTTATGGACAGCCCGCTTATTAAACTGGAACCAACTTAAAAAACACACCCGAAAACAGTGTAACAGTTCCAGGACAAATAATAGATAGAACAAAATACTGAAACATGAAATAAATCATAGAATAGTATTAAAACAACCCAGCAAATTGTATGAAATAAGTACAAATCTGAACATTTACATTAATTCATACTTCATTCAAATACAATTAATGGGAAATGAATACTAGATTGGTTACTTTTAAATGCTAACATATTTACTAGAAATACTAAAATGAAAGAACTCTCAAACAATATCTAAGCAGATTTTCTGCACATATATGTTGTTGCTCTCTGTTCTAAAAAGGATGGCATATCCAATAACCCTTTCTCTTTGATAATCTACAAAAACCATATCTTAGATCCAACTACTGTGTGTAGTAGGCGGTGTATAGAACACTGGCTTTTGAAAACAAATGTTAAAGATGAATATTTAGTATCAATTATTCAGAACATAAAAACAATATACACGTGAGAAACAAAATAAATACTCTTGCAGGTCAACACTGCAATCTTATGGCAATTGTGGCAACGTCGCAAATTTGTGTGGTTTGTAATGTGGTGAGGCACAGTTCTCTTTCCAGAACTCTCGTGCATGGAACAGTTGAGGTAAAGAAGAAGAGGAGGTGAAAGAAAGTATGGATTGATAATATTAAATACTGGACTGGAATAAGATTATCCACATTTAAATAAGGAACGGAGAACATGGAGCCATGGTGGAATTTTTGTGTTGATATTACCAGAATGGCATTCCTTCGACCCTGAAGGGTTATTGGTTAGATGATGATGAGAAAACAAGTTTTATGAAACGGGCTGTGTGCAAGATGCACACCGATCTTCACGTTCTATGATATATGAAAAAATATGTATTGATATAGAAAACAAAAGAATCCAGAGCATATGTAAGTCTTTATGGTATATCGTGAGACGATTAGTAGATACTTCCAATCTTCTGATGTAAAAATAGCTTAATTCTGCTATGAGATACTTTACCCAATACACGATTGACATAAGCATTACTGTTATTTTTTTTCACAAATGTAGTAGTGTCAATGGCGACACACAGATCCGCACAAAATATCCACAATTCGTGTAGAATAGTATCAACAGCAATGTAAATGAGTCTACAATGACTTTATCGATACCTTGTATGTTCTTTGTTACTATTCGCCAGTAGAAATTATATTTCCCAAGTCATCATTTATCTTTTCCACGGTATCAATGTTTGTTAAATATAGTAAATGTCTAATGTCATGCAATGCTCCGGACAGATGCAGTAGTATTTACGTTTTCAACAAAAATCATTACTTACAGTTTCGCCAATAGTTTCACACAGTTCATCTGTGGAGATATCAGCATGTAGAATACTTGGTGTTCTAGAAGTGACAGTCTGCACGTTTTCAGATACAGTTAAAGGTGGACATTCTGCATTTCGATGTGACGTTTTAAATCTCTCACATTTACTGCCAGAAAATTGTTGCTGTCTATTCAGAGATGATCTTGATGTAATTTTGCTATTGGTCCTAAATGAATCGGTCTCTTCAGCTGAATTACACGAACTATTCGAAATTTGACCCTGTAATATTTGTATTCCAAAATGTGAAACAGCAGGAGGTATTCTAATTCTTCCATCATCTGGCCATGGCAGACTTGTTTTTCTTTCTTCAAAAATATATTGAGAATGGTGGTTTGTTGTCTCATAAGCAGATCTGTCCTTTTTATTGTTAAATTTGAAGATAGTCTTACACTTGTCACTATTTTTCTGGGAATTATTTCTGTTGAAATTGTAATCGTTTGAATTATTGTCATCCTTGTTGAATTTCTGCTTATCATCTCCAGCTCCGGATGATTTATTTTCACCATCCTGAGAAATTTTAATAAAGATTAAATAAGATGGTTAATGGTGTTTTCAGGGACACAAATAATATCTTTTGAAATAGACATAAAGCAATCTTAAATTTAAATAATAAAGTATATTTTTCTTCAAGAAATCTATTTTAAATCAAGATACATATAAAGTATTAACAATTACAAGTATTTGCTTTATGTGAGAAATAATTGGGAAACATAATCTTGCTATTTAATGTGAATAATAATAATATCGAATCACTTGAAAATATTAGAGAGGTACTGTTATAATGCAGTGCTGTTATTATTTTTCGGCTCTATGACAGAGCGATACAGAGTGTGTCTCAGATGGCCAAAGTATCAGGTTCAATTTTCACCACAGGCACTTGTGTGTCCAGCTGTTTGGAAAGCAATGGTAACCTACTGAACATAAGCAAACCATATTACCTAGAATATCAATGCTGAGTTGATTGCTACACTGTGAATATGATATTCTACAATCCGATATTATCATTCAATTTTATTTTTGCCTATTTTCAATGAAGAGATAGAATAGACTACATTTATAGGCAGCTATCTTGCAGAAATTCTGCACTAAACTAATAATATTCTCTTTTTTTTGTGTCTTTAGAAATTTGTTTAACTCTTTTACTCAGTTGCTTGTTTAACATCTAACTAATGAAAATGATTATTGACATGTTCAATGAAATGATAGTCAGCTTTATGATAGCCCAGTCAGCTTCATGATAGCTCCGTCAGCTTCAGGATAGCTCAGTCAGCTTCATGATAGCTCAGTCAGCTTCATGATAACTCAGTCAGTTTCATGATAGCTCAGTCAGCTTCATGATAGCTCAGTCAGCTTCATGATAGCTCAGTTAGCTTCATGATAGTTCAGTCAGCTTCATGATAGCTCAGTCAGCTTCATGATAGCTTAGTCAGCTTCATGATAGCTCAGTCAGCTTCATGATAGCTCAGTCAGCTTCATGATAACTCAGTCAGTTTCATGATAGCTCAGTCAGCTTCATGATAGCTCAGTCAGCTTCATGATAGCTCAGTCAGCTTCATGATAGCTCAGTCAGCTTCATGATAGCTCAGTCAGCTTCATAATAGCTCAGTCAGCTTCATGATAGTTCAGCCAGCTTCATGATAGCTCAGCCAGCTTTGTGATATCTCAAGATATTGAATGTGTTATCCGATTGGAGCCACACAGTTAATCAGTTAAGAAACAAATACTTGCTAAATCCATTAAAAATATAAAGAAATTAGAGTTATATACAAAGGTATACCGCATTATACTATAATTTAAACAGTTTTTTGAACAGTAGAGAAATTAAGATGAGGTGTCAAAAAACAAACGCTGTAACATACCAAATGTCACCACTGCTTAAAACCCAACGATCAACATGGCGACCAAACGACAGATAACAAACACCATCTTTATTCCAACATTATGTTACCAGTGCCAGACATGGAACATGACAAAAACACTCTTGGGAAAGAAAAGATTACAACATGCGAAATGAAATGCACGAGAAAGGCTATAAATGTCACGAGAAGTGACCGAATGAGAAATGAAGATATCAGAAAGATAGTAAAGACCATACCATACACAAAATAATATATAGAAGGACGACATATAAACTGATTCGGTAAACCTTATGCGAATGGAACAATCACAACCAGCCACCCAGGAGTACAACAGTAGAAATGACTACAACAAAGCAAGAGAAAGACAAAGAACAAGATGGGAACATTCAATTAGAGAGATTGTTAAAAACCACGGCCTAACCATCGCAAGCGCAACAAAGATGGTCAAAGACAGAAAAATTCAACTCCAAGGACGCCAAGCAGCATTTGTGAAAGAAAAACATTAGATAAAATGCTATTTTGTAAAAATGTGTGATTTTTTTGAAGGAAGTCTCAAATAATTTTTACTAGTTTATCTTTTAGTCTCTAATAGTTTCTACAGTTTGCCCATGTGTTGCCAGGTTCAAAGGAAAATCACATAAATAGCAACACTGTGACATACCAGGCTAAGGAGGTTTTGTGGGCTGTAATATCCTATAGAGGGTCAGAGCGACCCAGCAGCCATGCTGAAGATGCACGTGGCAGGCCAAACGGCGCAGATTTCAGTCAATCTGTAAAGCATGACACGCGCATTACTTTCTCTAGACTACATCCTGCTAATCTGTAGAAGGTTTGAGAATGAACTCAAATAAAGGAAACGCTGAGACAATTTTCTTGACCAAGCTTGAATACAACACTAAAGAATATGTACACTGCTCATATTTACAAACTGAATAACACAGGTATAATTTGTGTGGTCAATTGAAGGAACACAGGCAAATAATTGAGCTAAAAAATACAATGGATAGTCACCTGACATGATACCAGTATGAAATTATGTGTCCATAAATAATGATCAGCTGACAGTAGTGTGAGTCTATTTACTAAAAAAGAAGGATCAGCGGACACTAGTATAGACTTAATTATCAACAAAGAATTGTCAGTTGACACCAGTATAGGTCTGCCTAATAACAAAGAATATCAGTTGACACCAGTATAGGTCTGCCTAATAACAACGAATGAACAGTTTACACTTTGTTAGACTTATTCACTAACAAAACATAGTCAATAAGTAGTGACAAGAACCAGATTGCCAAAGAATGATGTACACAATTTAACTTTTCTAAGAAAATTGAAAAAAAAACTGCTGCTCTTGAATAATGTTATGCGTACATTGGCACTACCAGTTGAGTCACCACCATATCCTCCAGAAGCAAAATTTTTACAAGGACCAGAAGAATCTCCTGAATTGCTGCAAGTTGTGACTTTTATATATCCCATAAGGCCATGAGGGTATCCACTATGATGAATGAAATATTCTAGAGAAAGAAATAAAATGAAAAAATGAATGTATGAAATGCACATGTTGCTGGTTAATATAAAGATAATCCTAAATGTTCATACCACTCAAAGTCTATTGACAAACTTTCTACAGGTGGTATCTAACACTATTTTCACACTTACCGTTAAGAATAGAGGTAAAGATCACGGTAAAGGTCAGCCGAGTTGAAAACATCGTCACATCACACGGTTTTCTCATAAGTGCAGCTGCCTAGTCAATGGCTGACCAGAAAATACTTGATTAGCGGTGCCTACCGCACTCACTCAGTAACGATGCCACCATTTCTCAACTTTCCCAGAGAATGAGCTCTGTGACTGGATGAACCACGTGAATAATTCTTATTTAAAGCTACGAATACCTAGTAGACTAAAAACCGGGTATGTTGGTAGACGGATGAATGTCTTAAAATTAAACTACCGCTGCTTCCAAGCGTGCCGAGTGAGAGGTTTAGTTTTCTCTCCAACGACACTTGTACCATTTCAGTTGTACTATATTCACATTTGTTTAGAATTTATTTAATGTTATCTATCTATCCCCTTCTTGGTCTTCCGTTGTCTCTGATAATTTTCGTACTTAAAGTATGAGTATAATTTAAATAAAATAAAGTAATCACACCATGATTGAGTAAAGAGTATACAATATTTGGTCAATAGTTTTATTTTTGACCATAAGTATATATATATATATATATATTTTGAAGATATGGTCAGCATCATTCGTGCCGCTTCCACTATCAGATCATCGCTGATTTAGTACTCATTGTGTTATAACTGGATTGACCTACAAGGTATGCACATTAAAGTGTTCAACTGGAAAGTCAAAATGAGTATAAATTAGTTGAACGTAAAAAATTTTAACTGTTCAGAATAATCATCTTTTGTTAGGTTTTCATTAAGTACAATGTACTTTTTATGGTGATATACGCTCTTTTCAACCGCAGATGCTAGTCCAATTTGGTTATATCAGAGCTTTACAGCCATAAAAAATAGTGGTGGTCGCGGTACTGGTAATCCAGCCACCACGATCTCCAGAAAATTACTAATGTTGATATTATTATCTTTAAGAAAATTATAATTCATATTGTATAACATTTTGTTGTGCTTCATGTCTTCGAGTCACAAAAGATGTATAGATCTGATAACTTTTGTACTTGCTGTATAGAAATCTGAAACTGCAAGTGAGAAGATAACTTTTGCCTTCTGAGAAAATAACAAGTTATTTCTCTTCATTCATTCCACAAGTAAAGTACATTTAATTATTGTCAACCTTTCACATCCTAAACTGGTTGTCATAGATTCATCTTCATAACTATTGTCAAGTCAAGGACATATCTCTAGAATCGAATATTAATAACGGATAGAGCTGCAGTAAAACTGTCCACCAGTTGGTGAAAATATAAAGCAGCACGTTTTACAATTCACAAAGTAAACTCACGTTGAAGTCGGATATTTTAGACTGAAATGTGCAGATATAGCAGCAAAACTGTAAACTATTTCACAACGCATTCTGTTCACCGGATTGACCCTATTATCTACAGGAGTTTTAGAAGAATAAACGCAGGAAAAGAAGAAATAAACTAATCACAAGAAATAATAGTAAATAGATTACAAAACAGACTGTATCAGCATTGCGTTAAAATAAAATCTCTATATGAACGTACAGGACAAAGAGTGAACAAACAATAAAATATTGCACTAACCATATTCTGTTCAGTCTATGTACAATATTGTTTTCCTTATATATTTTCCCCAAAAAGTTAAAATATTATTAATTTTTTAAAATTGATAAAAACTGTTAGTGGAAACTTCTATTCAGTCTGATATATATAAGATGTTAACAATTAGTGTTCCGTGTTGTTTAGTTTGTTTTGTGAACTATACAACTTTTTACACTTTATGTTTTCCATTAATACAAATTAGAAGTGCATACACCACCTCAAGTTATTGCACATATTTGTCAATGACAAAACCTCGCCATGTCTCTTTGAACACAACCTTTCAGCACATGAGAAGAAATTGATTGAATTGCATGTTTCTCATTGCGACTTTTTATGTGTTAATTCGTTCTCAAACTTCCACCGGATTACTACTTTAGTAGGACAATCGTCATACTAGATTTCCAGAAGCATGTTGTACAGACAACAGATGTGTATTGTGTCCCTGTTTTAGTAGGACAATCGTCATACTAGATTTCCAGAAGCATGTTGTACAGACAACAGATGTGTATTGTGTCCCTGTTTTAGTAGGACAATCGTCATACTAGATTTCCAGAAGCATGTTGTACAGAAAACAGATGTGTTTTGTGTCCCTGTTTTAGTAGGACAATCGTCATACTAGATTTCCAGAAGCATGTTGTACAGAAAACAGATGTGTATTGTGTCCCTGTTTTAGTAGGACAATCGTCATACTAGATTTCCAGAAGCATGTTGTACAGACAGCAGATGTGTATTGTGTCCCTGTTTTAGTAGGACAATCGTCATACTAGATTTCCAGAAGCATGTTGTACAGACAACAGATGTGTATTGTGTTCCTGTTTTAGTTACGTCAATGTTCCGTCACATCCTACTTCGGTAATGGTAATTAATATACGTTCAGTGTTTTTACCTCTTCTACAGCTCGGTGGACATCTTTAACCATATCGCTAGTATGTCAGTTGTATGAGACAAGTAGTTCCCGTACTTCATGCTGGTCACCAACCTTAAAGCTAACTATGATCATACTTGTTTAACATTTCTACTTGCCGTGTAGCTATCGTCATAGCAACAGATGCCCACTGCAGGTGGATTGAAAAAAAGTACATGCATTCGATTTCAGATATTGAAGTGCCTATTATCTTTTTCGGTGATTGAACTCAAGTATCGCAATGCATATTATATCTTGTTTGTTGATTGAATTCAGATGTTGCAATATATATTATATCTTGTTTGTTAATTGAATTCAGATATTACAATGCATATGATATTTATTTTGAATGAAACATATATTAAAATGTCATACTGTATTTTCCCCGCTAGGAAGTTACAGGGAGTATTCGATTGACGTTTGTGATAAAGGCCGCATGCCCTTGCTGTCGCCACGTCATGTTCAGGGTGAGTTTTTTAAATTTACACTCCGACAGAAAAAAAATGGCGATTGAACTCTAGACCTCACAGGTGTGAGATCAAAGCTCTAACATCTCGTTCATACGTCACCTGAATTCAGATGTGGCAATACATATTATATCTTATTTTCTGTTTGAATTCAAATATTGCAATGCATATTATATCTTGTTTGCTGATTGAATTCAGATATTGTGGTACACAATATATATTTTTTCCTGTTTAATGTAAGATCTAATTTCATCTGTCACTATATTCAAAATGGTTAAATATTGCTGTTAATTGTTACTTTTATTTTGATCATAATTCTGTTATTACCAAAAGATATGGTCTGAAGAACAGGTTCCCAATCTTTTTTTCGAGTTGTGGCTCCATTTTATAGAAGGATACTGACAGGTAACATCAATACATTTGTAAAAGGCCGTAACAGGGTAACAGAAAAATAATATCAAAATCATTTTCCATATGGTACAATTACATATAATTTTACTTCCAACATGCTTAATTCGACTATTAACAACTGTTTAGATTATAAAATGTTAACAATGTTCAAAGTATGTCGTTGAGTTTTCGTTAGTGCCAATCTCATGGCATTTTAACATTTAACCCCTAAGCTGCAGAGGTATTCTTAATGATACGATGAGGGGCTGCCCCATTTTGCTGAGATTTTCTTCTTCTTAGTTTTCCAAAGAAACAATTCTACTGAATGGTTTAATATAAGATTCCAGTTTTTTTCCCTGGGAAGCTAAGAAGAGGAGAATATCCGCAAAATGGCAGTGGCTTTTCATTGTATCCTTAAGAATGCCTCCGCAGCTAATTTAATCAGTTTTTTAATTATACTTCTCACATATTCGTGTATCTACTTTAAACACAAAAGATATACATTGACTCCAATTGTAATTATTTAAATTTAATATTAAAGTATTTCATTATTAATAAATTAAGATGCACATTAAAAAAAAATTGTTTTAAAATAAATAATCTTTAGTTTACTATTTTAACTTGCAAAATATTTGTTTAACTCGTGTGATCCCATTGGGTTGGCAACCCTTGATTTAGGAAACTTTAAACTTTTAAAGCATATATTCATATAACACTTAAAAACATATTTGCTCGTTACCTTTAGGACCTTGTATTTGATGATAACATTGTACTGTCTTGTTACTTTTAGGACCTTGTGTTTGATGATCATATAGTAGTTTCTTGTTACTTTTAGGGCTTTCTATTTGTTGATCACATTGTACTGTCTTGTAACCTATAGGGTCTTCTGTCTGCTGATCACAATGTACTTTCTTGTTACCTTTTGGACCTTCTGTCTGCTGATCCCACTGTACTTCCTTGTTATCTTTAGGATCTTTTGTCTGCTGATCCCACTGTACTTCCTTCTTACCTTTAGGACTTTCTGTTTGCTGATCACACTGTACTTCCTTGTTATCTTTAGGACCTTCTGTCTGCTGATCACACTGTACTTCCTTGTTATCTTTAGGACCTTCTGTCTGCTGATCCCACTGTACTTCCTTGTTATCTTTAGGACCTTCTGTCTGCTGATCACACTGTACTTCCTTGTTATCTTTAGGATCTTCTGTCTGCTGATCCCACTGTACTTCCTTGTTATCTTTAGGACCTTCTGTCTGCTGATCCCACTGCACTTCCTTCTTACCTTTAGGATTTTCTGTTTGCTGATCACACTGTACTTCCTTGTTATCTTTATGATCTTCTGTCTGCTGATCACACTGTACTTCCTTGTTATCTTTAGGACCTTCTGTCTGCTGATCCCACTGTACTTCCTTGTTATCTTTAGGACCTTCTGTCTGCTGATCACACTGTACTTTCTTGTTATCTTTAGGACCTTCTGTCTGCTGATCACACTGCACTTCCTTGTTATCTTTAGGACCTTCTGTCTGCTGATCCCACTGCACTTCCTTCTTACCTTTAGGACTTTCTGTTTGCTGATCACACTGTAATTTCTTGTTAACTTTAGGACCTTCTGTCTGCTGATCCCACTGTACTTCCTTGTTATCTTTAGGACCTTCTGTCTGCTGATACCATTGTACTTTCTTGTTACCTTTAGGATCTTTTGTCTGCTGATCCCACTGCACTTCCTTCTTACCTTTAGGACTTTCTGTTTGCTGATCACACTGTACTTTCTTGTTAACTTTAGGACCTTCTGTCTGCTGATCCCACTGTACTTCCTTGTTATCTTTAGGACCTTCTGTCTGCTGATCACACTGTACTTCCTTGTTACCTTTAGGATCTTTTGTCTGCTGATCCCACTGTACTTCCTTCTTACCTTTAGGACTTTCTGTCTGCTGATCACACTGTACTTTCTTGTTAACTTTAGGACCTTCTGTCTGCTGATCACACTGTACTTCCTTGTTATCTTTAGGACCTTCTGTCTGCTGATCACACTGTACTTCCTTGTTACCTTTAGGATCTTTTGTCCGCTGATCCCACTGTACTTCCTTCTTACCTTTAGGACTTTCTGTTTGCTGATCACACTGTACTTTCTTGTTAACTTTAGGACCTTCTGTCTGCTGATCCCACTGTACTTCCTTGTTATCTTTAGGACCTTCTGTCTGCTGATACCATTGTACTTTCTTGTTACCTTTAGGATCTTTTGTCTGCTGATCCCACTGCACTTCCTTCTTACCTTTAGGACTTTCTGTTTGCTGATCACACTGTACTTTCTTGTTAACTTTATGACCTTGTGTTTGCTGATCACACTGTACTTTCTTGTTAACCTTATGACCTTGTGTTTGCTGATCACACTGTACTTTCTTGTTCACTTTATGGCCTTGTGTTTGCTGATCACACTGTACTGTCTTGTTAACTTTAGCGCCCTGTGTTTGCTGATCATACTGTACTTTCTTGTTAACTTTAGGGCCTTGTGTTTGCTGACCACATTGTACTTTCTTGAAAATGTTTCTCTCTTTGAGGATTTGCAATTTTCTTTGTAACTTTATTTTGCAAATTAGTTTCTTGAAACGTATTTTTAAAAAACAATTCCGTTTTTTATTGCCCCAGCTTGTTTTCCGAGAGTAACATTTGGGCTGTTTATTGAAATTTATGTGACCTTTTTTAGAGTTGTTTCTCATTTTGTTGCTGTTAGTATTTTTATTGTTGTCTTTCTTTAGCTTGCATTCAATCTTTCGCATCATATTGTTTTTCTTCTTATTTATTTTATATTTAGATATCATTGAAGATGAACTCTGTGAGTCATAATTTTTCGAAAAGTTTATCCCAACAGTTTCTGTTAATCTCTGTTTTCCATGAAGATTGCAGTTCTGCTGTTTATGTATTTCAAGTTCTTTGCCCTCAACCATCAGACTCTGTTCTGTTTCTTGACTCCATCCCATATGATTGAATATTAGATCATGTACACCCCCACTGTATCTAGACGAATCTATAGGATCTAATCTTCTTATGTCGTTTGGCTGTTGATTGTGAGGTACTGGCTTCATTTTAGAACTATTATCTCCACTTAATGTTTTTATTCTATCCATGAAATGCTCACATTCTGCATATGATTTTTCCACATACTCAATATGTTTCCCTTCAATTTCCTGGTAGGCAAATGTATTTGAATATTTCACTTCATCAAAATTACACTCATTGTCACCCACAGACATCATGCTGCTATAATTGATTTCATGGTTTTTCAGTTCTTCAAAGCTTTCATCAATTTCTCTCACAATCTGATCTTCAATGTTTATCCAACTTTCAAAATATTTCACATCTTCAATAAATTTTTCACTTCTGTCCACTAGCATGTCGATGAAGTCATATTCATTCCACAGATCTTTCAAATTCGTGTGAATTGTTGTGTAGTTATGGGTATTATCTGAAGTTTTGAGTTCTCCATAGCTGCAAATGTCAGTAGAAAGATCACATATGCTTGTACATTTTCGTGGTACAGATTCTTCGTAGACATTGAAATCTGAAACTGTATTTCTATTGCAAATCTTGATGCTGTTTTTGTTGGTTTGACATGACCTTTCATAATTTAGTTCACTTATGGCACTTGTATTTGTCTGTCTGGAAGAATATATATTGCCACAGTAGCATAAATGATTATTGGGTCTTAGAACTTCTAACGAGAGTCTGTTGTATCCAAAATACTTAGCTGCATCATATGAGGGGTATATCGAAGCTAGTGAATTTCTGACATGATCACTGCATGTTTTTGGTAAGAAAATGGAAAACGAAGTTTCATTGGAGCTTTCAGAAAGAGACTGATTGGAGATATGCGGCAAAAGACACACATATTTATCCATGCAATCAATAGAGTTTTCTTCGCTGTTATCTTTTTCATTTATTTCAACATCCTGCTTCTCTTGCAGATCTTTATATTCAACTATCTCTTCATTGTTTTCCTCAACATGTTTTTCATTCTCTTTTTCGTATTTGTCGGTGACATACTTTAGATTTTCATCAGTTTCGCTCCTTATCTCATCAGTTACAGAATCAAGTGTTTTGTTTCTGGTTTGGCTTTCATCAGAGTAAGTACAAGCATTTTTAACAAATGTTGAATGATATATAACATTAGTATAATTATTTCCAATATCTGATGAACTGTGAAGGTTAGTGTCCAAGATAAACACATTGCTAGTATCAATATGTGTGCCTGCTGCAGGTTTATTGCGGCTAACATTTACTGAACTCCAACACTTGGTAGACTTTTCTTCAGAAATAGATTTTCGCTTTCCCATTTTCAAAGCACCTTTGATAACTTTGTTATCCGTCAAAATATTATTCAAGTCTAGTTCTTCTGTATTCAATCCCATATGACAATCATCTGCATAACTCTCATAACTCAGCTTGTTGTCATCATTTTTCACAGATAAATCAAAATATGCGTCTTTAGCACGAATCCCGTTACTCGTGTGGTCACTGTACATATTCTCTTTGTCATTTTCTGATGCTCTGAAAAAAAGTATACACCATTTATTTGAAGTATTGAAATAAAAATAAAATCTAACATTATTCTAAAACTCTATGCCTAAGTGCAATGTTTGATTTATCTTGTTCTCCTACTTTATTCAACTATTTATGATTGTATAAGGAAATATTTTATGAAATATTTAATCCTTACAGGGCTTACGTATCACAGTATGTAACATGGCGTATGCAGTGATTTTCATATATTAGTTTACACCTGTCCTCTTAAATAAATAAATATGGGTAGACCTACATACACACATATATACATACATATAATACAAGCCATTATATCAAATTTCATTAGTTTTGCCGTCAAACAAATGTATTTGATTAACCGGTATTTGATTAACCCTTCTAACGTATTAATGCAATTTGCTTTCATATGATGTTACATTTGGTTAGACCCAATAAATATATACTTTATATTTGTGCATCATGTAAAGTTTTTATAAACTAATGAAATCCTTTTATATTCGGCGGCATACTAATTATTGTGTATCTATAAAAGATATTTTACCACTTCAGAACATATTGACTCTTCTTCTGCGTTCAGAATCGGCGGTCATGTTATACTGTCAGGCCTGTCGTCAGGGCGAAATCCACTGTCTTCTCCAGATCAGAGTGGCTGCCCCATAGCTTTAGCCTCAAATATGTATAATCTGGCCAGGTCTGCTGTCTCTACTCTTTGTATGTTGGGAAATCCTGAAGTATGTGTTCAGGAGTCTGAGTTCCGGAACCACATATGACATTCATCTGCTTATGAGATTATCAGTAGGTAAAGGGGATCCAACAGTATGCAGTAGCCTGTTCTAAGGCGAACTAGCGTTGTCTATTGATATCTTGAAGGTGATGTATTGGATCATATTTGTCTCCCACTTCTTAGTTTCTTCCACTTTGACGTATTCAGTGAGCTTATTAGGCATAGGTGTGTCTATTACAATACTGTGTCCACCACGTGTGCATATTAATACCTCTTGAAGATGATTTCTTAAATGATCTGTTTGCGAGATACTCATGACATTGTTTGATATTCACATTTAGTGTGCTACCATACGTGGCCTTAATTGATGTAATTATTTTTCAAATTTTAGCTTTTCTAGCGACCATCCTGTATAAATGTCATTATTCTGTTTTAAGCAACTTCTCAATTTCCTTAAAATCACTGCCTCATTTTTGTGAAACATATTGCAAATTTCTCTACGTATCAATTCCCTGTCAAAATTATCCAAAACTCTTGGCCTAATTCTCATGTGTAAACTGCATGAATTATACATTTCAGATTTTGCTATCCAATGATTAAATGTTCGTTTACCTATCCATAAGGTATGAATAGTCCTGTTTTCTGGGTTTAAAATAGAGTGATATAAGTTTTCCACGAGTATCTTCATTACGAAAAATCTTTTTGTGATCTGCTCTAATGTTATAAATTTTATTTTCATACCCATTTTTCCTACTAAACTACACACTTTATGTAGAAACACTTATGATTGAGAATGTAGACGTGACACGTATACAACCTAAAACAACGTCTGTCTTGTGTTCAAGATTACAAATTAGTGCAATTGTATGCTTAAACATGTCAATTATATGAAAAACTAATCACGTGTAAATTAGGTCTTATAATTGATTGTAAACATCTAAAAATTTGTGTGAGATTATGTTGACAAGTAGACTTTATATATATATATATATATATATATATATATATATATATATATATATATATATATATATATATATATATATATATATATATATATATATATATATTTATATATAAAACACCAAAATTGAAACCAAATATTGCATTTTAATGAAATATTTATTACACAGGTCAATATCATCTCAAATTCGCAGACACACAAAAGGATTTCACTTATATTTTAGAAGAGTTATATATTTATATATTTGCTGAAATACATCGTTTTGGAGTTGGACAATGCTAGTGAAAGGTGATATAATTGCACATTTATTATGCTTTAACATACGTCAACATAATATATCATACTTCATAATTTATTATGTTATAATTTATCAGATTTCAACACAATAGTGAATGTCTCACTTTAGAGTAGCCCCGTGTATTTTCCTTAATTGCTCATAGATGATATCTATCTTTGAGTCAGTGACATCATCTTCAATAGGAAACATTTTATTATAGGAAAAATAAGACATACTTCTCACCAAATGAGTGTAGGGAATTTCCTAGGATTTGAAGGTTTCTCAGTCAGGAAAGTTCCTGTAAAATATTAATTAAAGAGTTAATGATAAAGAAAAACAACAAAATGTGCTCAACTGAAGTAGATTTGATTACACTTCGGTTTCCCTATATATATATATATATATACATATTCGGTTGCTATATATCAAATTATTTTTGACTGTGTAGATCGCCATGTAGCTCGTTTTTGTGCAATTTCTTAATATGTATCTTGGTCTATTTCAAAAGCTTTCCGTAAGGTCTTTAATGTGTTCTTGTAGCGCTTCCTTTGGTCACCTTGAGATGTTATGCTCTTCTGCAACTTATTATAGAGAAGTATCATTGTTAGGCGATGATCTGGTATATGTGCCAAATACCTGCCCAACGAATCTGTGTCTGGATAAAATAGTGTCAATGCTAGGGATACCAGATCTGTTAGTGGTATCCTGAGTCTTGTCTTGCCATCTGATGTTCATAACTTTTCTGAGACATGTATAAAAGTGATTGAATTTTTTCACATGTTGTCTATACACAGTCTATGTTTCATCATCGTATAACAGCACTGGAAGTACCACAGCTCTGTAAACTGTCAGCTTAGTCTGTAGGTTATTACATTTCTAAACCGCACATTTGCATACAATCTGCCGAAAGTGCTACTTGCCGTAGTGATTATTATATACATTTCATCATAACGTTGTATTTTGTGATAATATACTAATAACGTTGGCATTTTTGTGATAATATACTACCTAGATACGTGAATCTGTTCACAACTTTCAATGCTACGCCATCTACCTTTATGCAGGGCTCGTATTAGCTTTCCCTAGGTGCTGGTTGTAACAAGACTTCTGTTTTCTCCGTGTTAATAGTAAGCCCAAAGTTTGTACAGGCGCTAAATAAGCTTAATAGCGACATGGCGTAATATTAGTGCAATTTTTGAATACGGAGTTAAAGACATATATCTGCGATTCCAATAAAAACCAATTTTTAACAATATATTCGTGGCGTTGATGACAAGGAATCTGCAGTCCATTTTCTACAAGAACATGGCATTATACATGCAACACAAATGTGTTCAGGTGGACATTTTATGTCACTATCTCTGAAAGCAAACCTTAACAACTAAGCTACTAGCTACTAAATCTTAAGTATCCTATATTACTAGCTAATAAACGCTAACTAACCCTAAGTACTAAACCGTTAACTACTAAACTATAAACTACTGTGTGTGTCATGTGAAGTATTCTCTCCAGAGCGTTGTCTTTCCAGTGAACTCTCGCAACCCTTTTTTGGCCGGCTTGCATTTTCCAACGACGTATTCATATTACCTTTAATGTCGTCAGTCCATCGTCTTCTTGGTTTATAAACTACTATAAAGTACTATATACTATAAACCATAACCCAAACTCATAAACCCTAAATACAGTAGAAAAAAAAATGACAATTTCCCCATACAAAAATGCATACTCATCCCTGAATCCAAACCCCAGCAAATTCAAATAACCTAACCATCAATAAAATGTGTATGCTTGCTAGAATATTCATGTTGAATCCATTCATTGTTTTACGAGAACAACTGTGCACACTTTCTTTTACAAAAAAAACAAATTGAAACAATTATTTAAAAAACTACAACAACGCACTAAATAACACACTATTGAACACTATATGCCATAATACATGAGAAGAAACCTGGCATAGGGTAATGACATTTTGATAACCACTGGTAGGCACATAATAACACACGCAAATGGACATTTGGACCAACACGCTTTTATCAAACACACATTCACAACAAAGTACCACGAGTAAGAACGGCAGTTTTCACATTCACATGCTAAATATAGATACATCACGAAAGAGTAAAAACTAGCTGTCCAGAGGTAAAAAAACACAACCAGAAAATAGACAGAGCACACCCAAATACTAATCAACAAAATAAACAGCAAAATAACAGAAAAAACATAATATATATTTGCAGGACTGACGGGCATTGATCCCACAAGGACGTTATTTTGACTTATTGATATATGCAACGGTTTTCAAGCACGTATAGATTGCTGTCATCTGAGAAGCACGAGTTAATAGGAGTCACATGAATACCACGGGGACCTTGATGGTCTGTGTCATTGAAATGCTCAGTTCCGCCGAAGACGGATGTGCCGGGCCATTGGCGCAAATAAAACGGCGGCACAACGCATTTTCATTCTCTGGACTACATCCTGCTAGAAATCTAATAGAACAATGGTCTTGCTACAAAGGAGGTCCAGCAGGAGTTTGAGAATGAACGATGATGATGATGAAATGCTCAGCAACAAGAGTACCTGTCTTGCTACTGATGCTGTACAAGTGTTCATTGAATCGTCCTCCAAGCCTCCTACCAGTCGTCCCTATGTACGTCTTAGTGCATCGCTTGCAGATCGCGGTATAGGTGACATTGTGGGGCTTCACGTGAATCGCTGTAGAGGAGAAAGCAATACACAAGGAACCCCGTTAGTTTTACGTTAGCTGATCTACATTTTATGGAAATCCAACATTTCAGCATGTAACGCATACACAGAGACAGACTGCAACTCTGACCACGAACTATTAGTTGCTAAATTCAAACAAAAACATAAAAAAGGCAAAGGTAAAGCTACAGTCAACATCGACTACTCAAAAGTTGCAACAGAATACATCATAGAAATTACAAACAGATTTGATGCCTTATTAAAGGAACAAGAGAGATTACCAGTGGAAGATTTAATAACAATACAGAGATTTACAAACAGGAGGCACAAAAATACATACCCAAGAAAACAAAACAAAAAGACATATAACGGACACAACCATGAATCTAGTGGAAGAAAGAAGGAAAGTCAAACCCAACAACAATAACAACAGCCATGCATTATACAAAAAACTCACGAGGGAAATAAAAAGACATATAAGAGAGAATAAACAACAATTTATTAAGGACTCCTGAAAGGACATAGAGGACCTGTATGAAGAAGGAAATAGTAAAGACATATTTCGCGCAGCAAATACTACAGAGAAAAAAACGTGACATGAGCAATGTGACATTCTAGACAGGTCGAAAGAACATTATCTTTGCAAAAAAAAAATACTCAGAGCCACCCCAAAACGAACTAGGGAACGAGATAAACACAGATAGAAATGAACAGGAACCAGAGTTTACAATACAAGAGATTAGATCAGCAATTCATAGTTTGAAGAGAGGAAAAGCAGCAGGTTGTGAAAACATATCGGCTGAAATACTTCTAGCGGGGAGTGAAAGCAGTGTTTATATCTTTTATCAGCTTATGCAATAAAATCTGGGGAACAGAAACTTGACCAAAGGACTAGAAACGTTAAGTAAGCATACCAATACCCAAAAGCGGTGATATGCAAATATGTTCAAATTATAGAACAATCGCCTTGATCAGCCAAACCAGTAAAATACTACTGCACGTTATAATGAAAATAATACATGAGGGAAGATGAGATCCAGGAAACGCAAGCAGGGTTCAGAACTGGTAGAGTCACGAGTGATCATATATTTAACATGAGGATGATAATAGAGAAATGTAGAGAGTATAAAATAGAATTACACGGACTTCATGGACTACACCAAAACATTCGACTGTCTCAATCACCATCAATTATGGGAAATAATCAACGAGATGGGTTTCCCAAAACACATGACACAACTAATAGCAGAGCTGTATAAATACCAAAACGCAGCGGTAAAAGTGGAGGTGCAAGATCGGTGTGGTTCAATGCACAGAAAGGAGTAAGATAAGGCTGCATCGTGTCTCGATACGTGTTCAACATCTATGCGGAAAATAATGATGCAGTGAAGAATTCCTGTGTGCGTAAAGTGACTATTATTTTTGTGCCAGGACATGCGGGAGTCCGGGGTAATGAGAGAACAGATAGGTTGGCCGTCCACGCTGCTACTACGTCTGGTGGATCGATGGATCGGACAGACATTTTGAACGCCCTACGGGAAAACGAACGAACAAATGACTGTAAAAGTGACGATGACTCTTGTTCCATGACTATAATAAGGGAGCTTGGTTTGAAATGTGGTGTCGCTAGAAAGGAGCGGTTTCGTGGGAGAGAAAGAACGATGGTCAATCAACGACGTACTGGGACCGTAAGTCAGTAAGTCAACGTGTAATGGCGGATACACTCAAGGAGAGATTTGAGCAACTATGAACTTGCCCGGAGTGCAATGACGATGATCCAACGACTAACTAACTATGCGGAAAATATAATGAGAAACGTGAAACAAGAAACAATGAAGCCTGATTTTAGACCCGTAAATATAGGAGGGCTGCAGATACCAGAAATTAGATAAGCAGATGACACAGTGCTATTAACAACAAACAAACACGATCTACTGAATATAATTAAGTCAACCCAAAAGTTCAGCGAACAGCAAAATTTGTTCTTAAATATGAAAAAGACAACAATAGTGGCAAGTAGTAAGACCTGTGTACAGACAGTAAACATGACATGAAAGGTTGATTTTGATTATTTTTCTGTATTTCGTTAGCCGGTTCTTTTCGCGTGCGACTCCAAGTATATATATACATATAGTGACCAACGAAAACATGATAAATATTGAAGGAAGTCACAGCTTGTTTACTTTCTGTACAGAGGTCTTTACTGACGACGGTCTCGGCACAGATCTTATACCACGACCAAGCACTAGTAGAAGACATGATCTCTGAATTATAGGCCGTCATTCGTTCCTTTTTCGTGATTATTCCCATTTTTTTCTGTTGGTCAATATTTATATACTTGGAATGGTATGCCAAAAATAACCAAGGCTACTCCTAGTATATAAATAGTAACCAATTGAATGAGTGATAATAAGCAAAAACGGTCAAAATGAAGGCCTGTTTACTTTTTACAGTTAGGTCTCATATTATAGTCGATGGTCACGCTTATACACTGGAGACCGGACATGATCGAATCTAAACGATAATCCAGAGATCTCTCAAAATGCGCTTGTAAACAAGAAGTCACTGGTTGTTATCGAGCTCATCACCATTTGAAATACAAGACAGTCACATTATCCTTAATCACTATGTCCCATATAAACCCTTAAATAAAGCAATCAACTATTTAACACATTGAAATAAGTAGGCCTAGTATGTGCTGTCATCTTGATGTGAACCTTGAACTTCTCTTATATTTTCTTAATAATACAGTTTGAAATAATCAGGACGAACTTGCTTAGATGACTGAACGAGGTGACAGGACCGGGGGCGGGGGACTCACTACGAATATACTTTATTGCCCTAATAACAACATATCTTTGCAACTTCAGCAATAAAACTTTCAATCTCCGGCCCTCAAACACAGTAAATCTTTTATTTCCGATAAACAAACTGAATCTTTTATCGCGTTTGCCGTTTTGGACAAGTTGATAAATCTGAGATTTGTACGGTGACTTCCAATATCTCATGACATGAATTAGAATCTTTTTTAAAGGTAAAGCATTGAAAAGAAAACCAACAGTCTTTTCTCAGGGACAGAAAGGTGACAAAACAATAGTGACAATGTGACTTACAATGAGGCCCCTAAAAGACATGATATGTGTCTGAGTAGTCATGATCATTAGGTATTATATCCTGAACATGATGTAGCAGTCCTCACAACTTTTCGTAACCCCTGCCGACTTTCAGCAAATCTTCCAGATTCTATGAGTGTCATATATCTTGCGTTAATTTCCTTCGTGGCCTACCACTTTTTCGTTGCCCTGGTATAATTTAATTCATTATGGGTTCTAGGCCGTTATGTCATGATGTGGCCGAAATATTGCAATTTTTAAAGAGAAAAAACCTTGTTATTTAGCCATTTTTGTTTCACTTTCACTACTTTCAGAATGTCCCAATTGGTGTTTTTTGTTCCATGGTGATATGACAATTCGTCTGTGATAAGAAATATTTTGTATTAAATGCTGCAATTTTATTTCTCACCTTATTGGTGATTGTCTAAGATTCACATCAATATATTGAAATTGGACTAGGGGGGGGGGGGTTATGCACAGGGTCTTGCATTGCTCTGGTGCGAACCCAGGTTTAGCAGATAACCAAAATCCTAAAAGTACCTCCTCGTGGTGCACTCTGGAAATAAAAATACAGCAGCTCTTGCTGTCTTCCTGGCTAACACTTTTAGACTCGTGTCCGTGGATGCTGTAGATAGATTGAGAATTGCCTGCAGAGAGACAGGAAATATCTCCGAAACCTCTACACCATTATTTCCAACATATGCAAGGCATCTGTGCGTTCCAATGTGGCCGGCTTAAAAAGCAGACGCATTAGAGGGGCGACCAATGTCTATGTCCCTAACATACGGTGATCTTACGAGTACACACCGAATCTGGAAACGGTAACAGACGCTAGAGGGCAGCGTAGTGTACGTTAGTCGATTCAGTGGCAACGGAGTACAATAGTCCAAAGAAGACCGACTCGCGGAAGTGCTGTTCATGCTCGTGAACACACAGAAGTCCTCATGTCTCAGCACAAATGACCCCATTCAAAGTAGCAGTCCTGACTCAGGTATTGGATACGTCAA
Source organism: Meghimatium bilineatum (assembly GCA_034231615.1). Classification (NCBI taxonomy): domain Eukaryota; kingdom Metazoa; phylum Mollusca; class Gastropoda; order Stylommatophora; family Philomycidae; genus Meghimatium; species Meghimatium bilineatum. The sequence goes on from CM067299.1 coordinate 78,982,689, forward strand.
CCTGAACATGCACTCATGGGTATGGAAGAAAGCTTTGAATACAGCTCCCCATTGAACAAAGGACAAGCATTGAACAAATGTCTGGGAGCGAGTGTTCAAATGTCTGACCGAAGCAGAGTTGAGACTTGGAATTTTTACACTGCGGGCAACGTAGAGGGGGGTGCAGGTCTTTAAAGATACAGCAAACGTAGCCCAACTCGACTGTCGGCCGTTGCCCAACACAGCTCGTACAGAGAGAATTGGGATCAGTACCCAAGGGCCCACTGCAAAGCTCATCGTTCAATATTTGTATTTTATCTACCTCTTTGGGTAAATATAGGCAACGGCGAAGAGTCAAAAAACACAGACAGCGCCTGGCGATCGATTGGAAGGCCACCTCAAGCGGACGAGGCGAGTGCGTGAGAACTGGGAATATCAAATCCCATGCCAACAACGTGTTTTGCAAAGCAGCACCTCGTCTAGGAAGGTGTATCAACCCTGATTCTAATTCGACCGTCGCCGTTATCCAACAAGGCTCATATGGAAGAAATTAGGTCTGGGACCTAGGGGCACAAAGGGTGGTAATGTAATGATCTTCTTACACGAGGAACTGTTCGCTGGCTGCGAAGCGCCTCGCCAGAGGATAAACAAACAATAGGTTACCCAAGCAAACTATCAGATTGCTCCGTCTCGTCTCATGTACCCCCCCCCCTTTTTCCTCAGTAGAAGGCTCCTTCAATAGGAATTGCACCAAGCCAAAAGATGAAGTCTTCTGGGTATGAAACAAAGCTCAGAAACTTCCCCATTGCACATAGGAAATAACTACGGGTAATTCCTGGGGTTCCAAACAAATAAACATTGAAACTCGGAATATGCAGGTTCCAAGGAAAGTTATTTAGAACGTTAGGGTAGCTTGATATGGATTTAAATACCCATCCCACTGAACATTGGTCCCGAACGGATTTATAGTTTTATGCCCTTTAATGTCGGGAATGAAAGTTATGGAGATTAGGTGAATAACTTGGGGGGGGGGGGTCACGAACATTCCTGATTCGGCCACAACAAATTCGCAGTAGGACATTACTTGGAAAATATAGATTTCAATTTAATTTCCAAGTATTGAAATATGTTTTACCTTGAATAAGATGTTATAAGGTAAATCACATTGAGTACAAAATAAAATGTCAACATAGAAAAAAAAATCACACAAACAATGCACGACATATAACTATAACGTAGTGGTATATGGTTGGAGGGAGTTGGTTAAGGTGGTAGTAGTTGGAGGTGGAGCACACATGATCATTTAACTAGATATGAGACAGTGGGGAAAAGGATGAGAACCAGTGTCATGGAAGGTTAGCCCCCCTCCCTCCCTATAGTAATCTAAATGTGTCAAGCTGAAATCGGTAGACGCGTATTTCGCAATAAAACTGCTGCAACACACAACAAAACACGTTATAATTATCTCTCCTTTAAATCTGCGAAACAGTAATTGTGTGTTGTGTACTTGGGATGATGTGCAGCTTATCTTAGATAACTCATTTCTGTCATGTCCTTTAGTTAATCTCTTTACCGGTCAAACCACACCCTTCATTATTTTTGACGGTCACAGCTCTGATATAACCAAATTGGACTAAAGGTCGGGATTAAAAGGGGCGTCTTACAGCATACGGGATACAGTTGTTCTATTCACTTGACGTTCTCCCGACTACATCCTGCTAAGTGACAAGTTTGGAAAAAATAAAATAAAAATATACAGTAACTAAAGTAACAAAACTATGTTCTGAAATCTGGTATACTAGTCGAGAAGCGCAGATATCACATATTTTATGTAAGCTAACAGCACGATGTGCTTACTCTGAAATCACAAAGAGGAAAAAGTGGTTATATTAGAACGATTGCAGACCAATAACAAACCCCTAAATTATAAGTTGGTCGTATATTATACGACATATAGCACAACAATAATACTTGTGTATTATCGGACAGACGGAAAAGTCCTGAATTATTAAGTTATAATGTTAAAAGTTATGAACCAGAAAACACTAAACGTCTATACAAAATTAACATTACTTTGTTTTAACACAATATACGTCCATGATCTGGCACATCACAATTTCATTTCCGTTCGCATCTCCTTCCACCATTTCTATAACTAGATCACACATAATCACAACACAACACAGTGTCGTATTAACAGCTAGTTGCACGATCGTTGCATTATGTATACCGGTAAGATTATACAGTTTTCATTGCAACATAACTAGCATTAATATTTTCAAATAGGAAGAGACAATCAAGAGACAATCCCATAGCGAAAATGACATAACTAATAATAATAATACATATAACCCATCAGGGTGGTAAGAGTGATACACTGGATACACAAAATGCCCACCAAATAGCTCTGCCATGAGTCATGACAAAAGATTTTAGCAAATGACAATCAATGAAGTCTACATCAATAATTTTAAAATATACTTTGTAGGCTGTATTATGCCAATGTTTTTAAAAAAATTGTTTGCATCTTGCACAATTGTATTCGCAAACATCTTAACAGTGTCAAGATTTAGTGGATTTGAAAAGGAAGAAAATAAAGAAATAATAAAATATTATCAACAGCTTCTGAAAAGTGCAATATGAAAATCAGTAACATCTAAGTCTGAATGAAGTTAGTAAGATCAGAAAGTTATCAAGAAAGTTACCATTTAGTATATCTAAATACACAGAACGCGAGCAACTTTGTAAAAAAATGTATTTCTAAACTCTCAACCGAAGGGGGGGGGGAATCCCCCAAAGGGGAATATTTGGTATTTCGGGGGGGGGGGGGGGGTAACTTAACTTGTTTAAGACGCACACTTTTTAAATACAGAAATATGACTCAAACTATCCGAGACACCTGGACAAATACATTTTTAAAATGCGGCGACGCTGATCACATTCGAAACTTTTTGTGATTAAAGTACATTATGAACGAACCACACAAAAGTGTGATGGTTTTCAAGAGGAAATGTAGTTGAGCGCATATTTGAGCTTAGCGATGAGCTGAAAGGATTTCTTGAAGAATAAGGTAGGATATAACATATGCTGTGTTTTATGATAAGGAATGAATTATAAGACTTGCTATACGGTTGATTTATTTGAGCAGCTGAATTATCAGTTAGGAAAGAATACAAACATAATACTGTATAACTAATTAATTCATTGAGCTTGCATGAGCAAGATGGAAACTGAAAGGGAAAGATCGAGATAGAAAAATGTTGCAATATTTGAGAAATTATCATCCATTCTTATTTCTAGTGTCAAATGCTCCATTAACATGCAATGGAACGCAATCCATTTATGCAGTCAAAAAGAATAGCTATTTGCAGTCTTTGAAGAAATGAACAAACAATTATTTTTAGATTGTCTCATGCCACAACAGGCTCAAAAAAACACATGTATGAGACGTTTGGAGTTGCTAAAACCGTTATGTTCCCCTGTGCACAATCTCCAAAAAATACGAGCACATTTTACAGAACTACCCATTGTATATCACAAGAAAAAGAAAACTATGGCCATCTGAAAATGTTCTGGTAGACAAGGTCTATAGCCTTGTCTCTGAGCTGGTGAACACAGAACAGATCATTGACACAATCCATATCAGCATCTGACTTCGACTGAAGAGTGAGGAAGAAGAAGAACCCAGTGGCAAAGTGCTTCCAGAATAAAATAAAAATGCACAATTTTATAGTGATGAAAAAATTTATGAACTCGGTGATTGACTTAGTACAAAATCCGTAAAATTGTTTGTTGAATAAAGGTTTCTAAAGATTGTTAGAATGAATTTCTGTAACTTTAAGACTGATTCGAAAGCTAGAGATATGTTCAATGAGAAATAAGTCAACGAATTTTGGCCATTGATGTACGATTCGCACTCAAAGGTTGCAAAAGGAGTTATATATCAAATGTTTCAATTTGTGATGAAACATCTTTTGATGCAGGATTGAGTCTCTGGTGCAAGTGAAAATAATGCAGGAGGTAGATAGTAGGAGGAAAATTACCTGCAACGTGCCATTTCAAATACTACTACACTTATTTAAGAATTGGTAAAGATCAAACAGTCTCAGGTGCTTGATTAATTGCTGCCTTAAACTGTTATGATTTAAAATAGCCTGGGATTCTATTGCACTGTTAGTTAAAGTAAGACATGTTGTGATTTGTTTGTTAATTAATATACTATTAACTGCCGAAGACTTATCTGGGACATTGGTGAAAGTAAAATGGAGACATAGTGCATTAGCATTCTCTGGACCATATCCTGCTGGAAATCTATTAGGACCACTGGTTCTGCAACTAGAGAGATCCAGCTTTCTGTTTTTGGAGATTCTGAATTGCTATGTTAAGTTCTGATTCGTGAAATGTTGCGGTTATTGTGTCTGGACATTTTTTACAAGTTTTTTTCTTTCTCGTACTACTTCAGCAATTCTTGTTCTTATTTTACTTGTGCTTCTTCAGCATAGGAGTCTACTATACCATTTGTAGTCTGTGTGCCAATGTAAGATATTCACTTGTCTTCAACGATCTTGCTGATATAATCATTTTGTCAATGATAGGTGGTCGATACATTTTTGTTGAGCCTTTTTTCATGTTGAAGGTTTTTTCCAGGATCTAATGCTGTTTAGCTTTTCTCTCCTGAAAATAGTCTTTTGCGTTCAATGTTGTTGGTTTCCGTTTGTCCAGTTTTCATCTGTGCAGCGCATGCATGATTGTGCATTTCCTGGAGGTATTTGTTCAAGAAGGGTTTGTAGTTTTGTCTTCTGCCTCTAGATATACTCTTGTTATATATCACGAAATATATATACACGTTTCGTTCTTGTTCTAGAATGAGTTTGTAGTTTTATTTCTGTAAGGCGTCGGTAAGTATCCCAGTTTGACCTTTTGTAGTTCCAGCTATCGTTGTTGTGCTGCTGGTTTTCTGTCACGTGGGTCCATTTTATTGTTAGTATAATATATTTGTGGTCACTCCCATCAAGTTTTTGAGTTACTACTCTTTCTGTCACACGTTTGGTGTTCTTTTTTGCAATAGCAGTATCTGAAGTTATGTGATATTTCCATCGTCTGGAATAAAAGATTAGCTCTGATAGATGTTCATTTATAAGAAGTAGTCTATTTTCTATTATCAAATCTATTTCTTCTCGTCTGGTCCAGTGTTGGATATCCCCAGCATAAACTATGGGAAAGAATATATTTAAAAAGCATGAGCACTATTCTTCAATCTGAAAATTTGTATAACAATATAATTTCAATGAGAATACCAATCATACCGACATCGGAAGAGCCGTGGTTTATTGACACTGATCTAGGACCAGTCTGAATTCACATAGTCCGTGTGAAAGCTGTAAATAAATGCTAACATTGGTGCGTGTTGTTTGTAAATAGTATATCAATTTTATTCTCTCGATGCGTTAGTGATGCATGATACGTATGTAAATGTTTCTGTCAATGATCTAAATCTTATGAAAATGTTAAAATGTTCGATTGTCAATACAATTTGACAGTGTTTGAACTGTTTCAAAGTGAGAAATATGAAATGGGCTAGGTAGAACAAAGCATTTCCTCTAAAACGTAAAGCACTTTATGATATGTAAGTAGGTCAGATCAAAGAACATATTTCTAAACAATATAAAAGAATATATAGTGGAAGAATGGATTAAACCTGAAAACTAGCAAAGTTATTGTTGTGGGGAGATCTGTAGTTTGAGTCCAGTAAGACGTGCTTTTAAATATACATTTTAATTAGCAAAATTACGTCTTCTTTTGATGATGTACATGTCTTTCAACTCGTAGTAAGCTCATTTTCGTTATATCAAGAACATGAAAAACAATGCAAGTTGCAGTTCACATAATCCTGAAAATAATCCTGATTGTTTGAATATTCCTTTTTAATTCATAGTCCATATATGAGTTAGTCCTCATTGAGAAAAGCCACTCAGTGACAGAGATGGTTGTCAAAAATTAATTATCGAACAACACACTACTATGTCTGATTCATTATAATCACACGCCAACGAATTAATCAACTTACAACTTGTCGCCTCCATGTTAAAACTCTAGTCCAAATAAAACAGATTGCACCATATACTAAATCTTAAATGCTTTAATACTGGCGAAATGAGCTACGATATCGACGAATCTGTAGCGGAATGTAGCTGTCACACATATCGTATGTAAACATATGTGACTTGAATAAGGACAAATTCTTGTAGCTGTAACATGTGTAATAGGGTTTCGCAGCGAAGTGTGAAAAAATTTGCCAGATAGTTAGATCTGGTCGTGGCCAAATAAAGTTACAAAATTATCAAAAACTGCTGAACTCTTAAGTGTGTGTAAAAACTACCGAAAACGTCATAATCTTTATAAAATGATGTCTTTAAATCAAAGGTTGACTGCAATGGAGCTACATCATTATCTTTCTTCTATCTTGGTGGTGCACTCCTCTACTCTGTAGGCCTATATTGTTCACTTCGTTATGTTTCCCTCCCATTTGTATCTCTAAATAGCAAAATGAACAAAAATAGGTATAAGCATTACCAAAATAAGTAGATAAGACAACCTAACAACGAGACAGTGATAGACGACGTTTCGATTAAAAAGCCTTCATCAGGACAAACAAAAGACTGAAGTAAACAAATCTTACATAGAGACACACATGGTGGTGATAGGAAGGGATAAAGAGGGAAGAGGGACAGTAGTGAGAGGACGGCGGAGGAAGCAAAGATATGACAGCATGTTAGGGGAAAAGAGGGTGTGAGAGGAAGATGAAAATGATAAGTAAGGAGGGGAAAGTGCACAGAAAAAGTGGAAATAGACAAGATATAATGCAAATAAAATAAAAATAAAAATGACTTAGCTCGATGTTAGTCTGCGGTGAAAAAGGAATATGAACTAGAGACGCCAAGTTAAATAGCAAAGATTGATACACTCAAGCCCACGACGATCTGCCACTTTCACTTCTGTTCTTCTTTCTCGCCTCTTTATTTACCCCCTTTTTGTTCTCCTTCCTCCTCTCAACCTCTTTCTCTCTTTTTGTCTGTTATATTATAGGCTCTTTGTTCGAGCCACGGCTACGGATACCTACACCTTTTGGCTACTACGGCTCTGTTTTACGCTTAGGTTCTTGTTTGCCGCGCGTTCTCTATACTCCATGTTTCATCAGGCCTTTGTACACTCAAGCTTTATTGTCTATAATAGTACGTGGATGACTTTTCGCGCCTCTGCGTCCTTGAAAGTGTAGTAACAGGCCACTGTTTTCTATATCAGGAATTAGTAACATATTAGTAAATATATAGGCTCCAGAGGGGAGCAAAGAAAAGCAACACTGTTTACCTTCCATGCATGTCGTAAGAGGCGACTAAGGTGGTTATGTGGTAGAATCGGTTGTGCCATCCTATATAGGGTCAAAGTGACCCAAAGTCATGCGGAATTCAGATGTCAGACCAAAAGGCGCAGATATCGCAGCAATTATGTAAACAATGACACAGCGCATTTGGTAATTCGGACTACATCCTGCTAATCTGCAGGAGTTTGATAACGAACACAGAAGAAGAAACATAGAAATTCCTGGTTATAGTTATAATTCAATAAGTATAACTTGTATGCAAAAACCAAACCAGTCATAACAATATTTATATATGCCAGATCATTGGGGTATTCCCGAAAATAAATAAGCCTATGAGTTAGACGGGACCGGGAATACCTAGTCCAACCTCACAAAATGACATAGATTCAATGAAGCAATGATACTGTTGAAATAATCCATGAAAATGAGATGTAAGATTCGCTCAGTATGGTCGAGACCCGATAGCGGAACAAAGAATAGTGGCACTGTAAAGCATGCCGAAGTGGCGAATAAGAAGGTATTGGGGTGGATTTGGCTGTCCTATCAAAATAGGATCAAAATTATCCAGATGCTATACTGAAGTCGAATGTATATCACGACTAAGCTGTAAACTGTGACACAATGCAATATGTTTTCCGGAGTATAACTTGCTGCTCTGCATGAGCTTGAGAACAGACAGGAGAAGATGTCGAAGTGGAAGGAAAAAGCGGATGATACAAACCGGAGAATGGCTACTTAAACAAAGAGGAAAAATTAAAGCAGACACAAATATTTATACGTGGAACAGTATACTACAGCCTCAGGGTACACCCTTCCCGAATGAATCTCAGAGACTACCTGCGCATGTGGAGTAGTCTCCAGAGCGTATCTTACAAGACTACTACAACTTTGCTAGTCAGAGAAAGGAAATGTGGACCAGTGAATACCTCAAATGCGCAGGCGTGTTTACGGACATGTCGAAATAATTACATAAAGCTGAAGAAGGAGAAATGAAAATCATAAAACAAGGAATTATCAACATTAAAAACTTTCATTGTGCTTTTTATCGCTAGGTGCATGCATCTCCTCAAAAGATAACATAAAGAAGGAAATAAATCATTCTTTGCATACAGTTTGTCAAGTTAATTAAGAGTATTGACATATTTACATACTTTTAGTGTGGTGTATGACCAAAAGATTAGCGCGTGGGGGGTCTCACCTCCGTAATGTCCAGGGATTGACTCCCAGTAAGGACTGAGTTTCTGTTGGAGGGTAAATTAAAAACTCATCTTGCAAGTCAAGTGGTAACAGCATGAGCTTACGACCTTTATTTTACAAGCCATATGCACCACCTCTAACGGGAAACATGCAGCATATACAAGCCACATGTACCACCTCTAGCGGGAAACATGCAGCATATACAAGCCACATGTACCACCTCTAACGGGAAACATGGAGTATATACAAGGCACTTGCACCATCTCTAGCGGGAAACATGCAGTATATACAAGGCACATGTACCACCTCTAACGGGAAACATGGAGTATATACAAGCCATATGCACCACCTCTAACGGGAAACATGCAGTATATACAAGGCACATGTACCACCTCTAACGGGAAACATGCAGTATATACAAGCCACATGTACCACCTCTAACGGGAAACATGCAGTATATACAAGGCACTTGCACCATTTCTAGCGGGAAACATGCAGTATATACAAGCCACATGTACCATCTCTAACGGGAAACATGGAGTATATACAAGCCATATGCACCACCTCTAACGGGAAACATGCAGTATATACAAGGCACTTGCACCATCTCTAGCGGGAAACATGCAGTATATACATTTTATAAAATATCTTTAAAAAAAACACCAAAACAAACATGTTTAGCATTTTAGTTATACATATTTAGAGATTTTCTGTCTTTCGACGTGATGGTAAATTCTGACAAATTGTTGGTCTTCTTCTTCTTCTTATTCTTCCCATAGTTACTGTTCAGAAGAAGAAGATACGCTTGAACACGATGATTATCAGACTGAAACAAATAATAGTATGAACATTTTGTTCGTCTGAGTTCAGTCTCAAATCCTACAAATATATTGTTCAGAGACGGAATGAGTGAATGCTAACTTAAATGCTCGTCTGCATATATTCCACCAACCTTAATCTTTACCTTATAACATGATTTCCAGCGAGCTATTCCTTCTTTTTATGTAACCAACATAAAGTAATTCCGATGAATTGGCATCTTTTTTTATGTCAGCAATATTTATTTATGTTTTTCATTTCCAATGTAACCAATGCTTGTCAATTTATTTGTTTATTGTGGAAACAATAAACGTTGCTCTTGAAGTGTGTTATATTTCGTATTATATCCACACATCAAGGACCTCAACTATCTGCTCTAAAGTCATGTTGATTATTATTAATGTTTCAAGGTCATACAGTTCAATGCAATAAATAAATTGTCCATCTGACGGATTGTGAAACGATTATAATTATTAGTTATGAGCCAACATTACTATACAAGGGCAGACAATTACATTCTGTCTCCAGAAGATGTTCAAGTGTAGACAGGCGTATGATTCACAAAGCGCGAAGTGTTATTATTAGCACATTTAATACCGAATTACCACTGTCTTATATGTGTCATCGGGGAGCCGCGTTAGCGCAGTGGTTAGCGCACTGCGAAGGCATATGAGTGGTCCTGGGTTCATTCCCCAGCTGAGGCAGAAATGTTATCAGATCGCAACGGCTCCCAGGTCGACCCAGCCCAAATTTAAATGGGTACCGGATTAATCCGGGAAGTAAAGACTGCGAGGGAGAGGAGATGGCTACCGCCCTCATTTGCAGAGCCTGTGAAATGTGAGATCGCTGAACATCTCACACCCCTACTGCATTAATAAATGCTATGGGTTACTTTACTTACTTTACATGTGTCATCGATCCCGGTGTACATATCCGGAATAAAATCATAAAGCTGCTTCAGCATTCTTCCCTTATTTTGTTAACTTATTGTCTAAAGATGCCGAGAGTGCAAGATTTTCAGCACTTTCATTACCTCGTATGTCTACACGTCACGGCGATAAATCAACTTTATACTCATCATCATCATGTGGCATTCTTTCCAGAAAGTGGTCTCCCTTATGTATTCTCTGAGCACTCCGCAATTCTGGGCGAGTTGACCTGCCGCAACTAGAGACTTGTTTAAACAATCTGATACATTACAGCATAATCGTCGTCTTGGGCGCCCTCTTCCCTGTTGTCGTTAAATCTGCCTTCAGCTCTTAATCTTTCCATGTTGTTATGTATATGTCTCAAAATTTAAAAAAAAAGCAATAACTCAACTTTCTTGTTAAGGAGCCAGCCAAATTCGACGTTTGTTGATATTAACACTTCTTGATTTGTCTGTTTAGCTGTCCATGGTATACGTATTCTTCTGTGGCAACTCATTTCGACAGCAGCGATTCTCTTTGCTACTATTTTATGTAATGTCCATGCCTCAAAACCGTATATTTCAATAAAACATACAAATGTTCTGATCGTACAAAGTTTGGCTATGCTGCTGGTACCTTACCAAAGATTTTACATTTGGGCAAGTTTCATACTATGTGGTTGAAATTAAATTAAATTTAGATACCATCCATCCATATTGATATCGGAGGATGTCCGACAAAATGGAAAGTGTCACAGTAACCAGACAAATAAATACGAAGACAGGTAAATACGAAGTTAATTATAAATGTTACTGAATATAACTATCAATATAGATAAATCAGAAATAACAATAAAACAAAGAACAAAGACAATTTTCGAAGTGTCGGTCCTATTGGGATATTTGTCAAAAAACAAAAACCAATTAAGACAACACAACTATAAAAATACAACAATGCCAAGACTTGGACAATGGTTCCCATACAAAAACCATTGCCGAAGTGGCCATTTTGCAATAATTACTAATAAATCTAAACTAAATGAAAATGAGAAACAACAGCAAGGGCAAGCGAAAGGTAGCGGCTAGAAGACAAATAAAAATAAACCAAAATATCGGAGGATGTCCGACAAAATGGAAAGTGCAGTAGTAACCAGACAAATAAGAGATAAATACGAAGTTAATTATAAAGGTTACTGAATTATCAGTATAATTTAGTTTAGATTTATTATTAATTATTACAAAATGGCCACTTGGGTAATTGGTTTTGTAGGGAAACCATTGTCAAAGTCTTGGGAAGTTGTATTTTTATAGTTGTTTTGTCTTAATTGGTGTTTGTTTCTGACAAAGCTCCCAATAAGACCGACGCTTCGAAAATTGTCTTTGTTCTTTGTTTTATTGTTATTTCTGATTTATTTACATTGATAGTTATATTCAGTAACATTTATAATTAACCTCGTATTTACCTCATATTAATATCGGCTGTTTGGATATTCGAAGCATGGACTGACAAAATAACAGACTTAGTTAATAATCACAAAGATCCATGGGTTTAGGAAGCGGCACCTACTTCAAACTTCCTGTAGTTCTTCTCTATACTAAATTATGCATGTGAAACACTTAATAACAACTCGTATACTTTGACCGACATTCTCATTTAAACACTTTGCATTTAAGAAGACCAGACACACATTCTATCCTTAAAGCCCAGATTTTGTTTATGAAAATAAAGTGACAACATGTTTCTTTATAGTATAGTGATTGCGTGTTAAAAAAAAACCAACACACAACAGATATCTATAATTTAATTTTAAAGAGTAGTGTAGGGCTGTAGGTCATAGTGATGTGTATTGTTAATCATTGAATTCAGGGGTTCTTAACATAAGAATATATGGCCTCAGAGATATTCCAAGGGTGTGGGTGGAGCTACAGAAAAATAGTGAAATTGTGAAGCCATATACTTGTCTGGGAGACCACAGGTCGCTGATTGTTAATGGTATTTAATGAGATACGCATCAACAAGTCGTGAAGAAAGTTAATAAACTTTTTGTTTCGGCTCCAGGAAGACTTGGAGTAAAGGTGTTGAACATTATATTGATCGAAGTTATAGCTACGAACCATCTAAAAATATCCTGATTAGTAAAAAATTGTTTGGTGATACTGTGACCATCGGCAACATAAGACATATAGGCTAATGGTAAAAAATATGTGTTTTGAATTGTCTCATTTGACATTTCCTTGATTTTCGTCATTGGTTGTTATTAAAGTATATTCATAGTGAGCAATGAAATTACAGGAATATTCAAATAAGTAAGTAAGAAAGCTTATGGCGATGGTCAATGCGTTATATTTTATTAGTGTTTTTGTATTCCACATTTTCAAATTGAGATGTTCCTTTGAAATAAAAAGGAGGGGGGGGGGTGTGTTAGTGATCCTTACTCTACTGTCTACCGCGCTGACATTAGTCAATCTGCTAATGCACGAATCTGTTTATTAATAACAGAAAGGTGTTCAAAGTGTGCTTTGTTTTTTTTTCGTTAGAAAAAACACGATGTTTAGACCATTTGTTAGCAACCTGTAAAATTAATGATCAATAATGGTTAGCAGAGTACGGGATTTCAGCACCAATATTTATACTTTGTTTACTCTACGAATGAAGTGGGTCAAAACACACCATAATATTACTCCGGGACATCAGGTGATTTTTAAACAGCCAAGGACGCGTTAAAAACAATATTGTTTAAAACATTTTAAAACAATTAAAAAACAATATTTAAACAACATCTAAAAAAGCATTTTAAAAATTTAAAAGAAAATATTGTGCACTTAGCAATCGATTAATGCGTTCTGCGTCCAACAACCAATCAAAAACACTGACCCACTTCATTCCTAGAGTGAACATAGTATACAACGTCATCCCCCTAACATACAAATATTTATGGACAGTCACTTTAAGGCTAAAAATATGTCGGCTTTGTAATTGAAAGTCACAATCCAAGACAAACCTGTTTTGGAGATCCATGATCGTCTGTAATTGTCAGCACTTCATGTGATGAAATTGTATTATTCACGTGAATATAGTTCTCTCTGCTGTGCATAAGAATAGAAGAAAATCGATGTTAATCTAACACTATATTGTAACGAAATGTTACAGCAACAAACATCGGCCATATTGCAATATAATTTTCTGTATCATAAACGGTTTTCCCGATTATGGAAAAAAACCCACTAACAAAACAAACATTTAAAGCTTGACTGTCACAGTCAAGTGGTTGAAGTTACTCGGTAGAAATTGGTTAGATTAGCGATTCATAAACTGTGGTCTGTGAATCCATGAAGGGTTCGCTAATACTGAAAAAAGAGTACTATGAGCCTTTAATATATCTTACAAATTAAAGAACACATCGGGGGGTGGGGGGGGGGGGGGGGTGGAAGGGGACGTGATTCGCCGCCAGATCACAACCTCCATTATCTTGTATGTGAACTGATATCACCAATGTGAACTGGCGTTTTCGATTGAAAGAATCGTACCTCATACCCACAAGGTACTATTTATTTAAACAAAAGTATTTTGCACATTTCTATCCCCGTTCTCAAGTAGAATTTCCAGAACTATAGAATATAACTTTGAAAGTATGCATGTCTTTCGTCACAACATACGTGTATAAAAATATAAATCATTCTATGTTCTCGTTATCTTAAAATAAGTATAGAAGTCGTTTGAAAAACGTGGGCCCGTATAATATGTAAGAAACTTGATTGCACTAACCGCATGATCGAGGCTATTACATACTCTTTGCTGATCTGACGTACCCGTACTTTCTGTTTTTAAATTGGCTAACTATAAACAGTGATCTACAACAAAAATAAATCATTGATATCAGCCAAGAATTGTGAAGCTGTCAGGGGTCATATTTAAACTAAAGTCAGTAAAGTTTGATAGCTACATTGTGAACAAGATATGCAAGTATTTGTGACCTTTTCCGTCTTGCAGACGGCTGTTAAAAAAAAATTAGGTGCTTGGTGTCTCTAATGAGTGAACCCTCTATACGACCAAGTCATAGCCACAGAAGAAAGACCACGTCAATTTGAAACATATTAGAGAGCATGGAATTTTTTCACTCAGGAAATCTTAGTTCAGTGTGTGATTGTTCTTGAATAAGCTATTGGATATGTTACCAACACCGCGGTCATGGTTCAAGTGTTATGTATGTTATTTTGCCATTATGTTGTATTGCATCACTGTAGATGCATACGTTGAATCGTGACATTCATTAGACAAAAATTCGAAGAATATCAAGCTTGAGCTAAAGAATCGCACACCATTTTTGAAAGAAATCCTGAACAGAACATGTTTCTATTACACTGGAGAACACACTTTTTTGGGGGGGGGGGGGGGGGCTTCAAATTTTATAACTGTTCAAAGCGAATTTGGCGTGAATATCAACTTTACGAGCTTACGAGCAGAATCAAAACAAGACTTCAGACGTAAATGCATACCTTCATTTTCGTTGGTCAGTGTTGTCGGCAACACAAAATGTATACACTGGAAAGCAGAGAAATAATGGAAAATCGTCAGGCATAAAGGCTTGTGGTTGTTCTCGTAGACCTTTACTGTCGATAGCCACAGTTTTTGAACGACTTTTCAATTGAATTAGTTTGAAATCCTGCGACGCATCAGAGCATAAGCAAATAAAAAACAATAGATTGATAGACAGGATAGTATATATTAATTAGTAGGGCTCGGATTTTCATGAAATGTCATATTTTTTTCCTGAAGCATATTTTCAGTTTTAAGTTAATTTCTACATGTTTCAAGCATTTCTGAACAATTTTAAGCTGTTTTTATTTGTCATATAAATGCATATTTTGACCATAATTTTGATGAGGTCATATTTTGCCTGAAATTGGAGATTTAGGTCGTATTTTGGTCATATTTTGCATATTTTCTGGTGTACTCAACGTTCTGGTGTACTCCGTTTGCTTATCATTGTTAGCACATCTTAAACTATGTTTAGAAACAAAAATTCAAAGAAGAAGCTCCTCAACTACCACTTCCTCCACAACCTATCCTTACACGTTGGGGTACATGGCTGGACGCTGTAAAGTATTACTGTGACAACTATTCAACACTAATTAAAATATTTAATGCCCTAGACAAAGACGACGCAACATCAATACAAGCAGTGCAAAGTTTATTTTCTACCAGACTATCACAAAATCTGACTTATATAAAGTCAAACTTTTCGGCAATTTCAAAAGCAATAAAACGTCTGGAAAGCGAAGGGACTGCACTTTATGATGCATTAGATATTGTGAAACAAATTCAAACAGAAATAAATGGATCACATTGTGAAGTAAGCAACAGGATTAAAGTAAAATTAGAAAGTGTTCTTCATAGAAATTCTGGTTATT
The DNA here is from genome assembly GCA_034231615.1 of Meghimatium bilineatum. Lineage (NCBI taxonomy): Eukaryota > Metazoa > Mollusca > Gastropoda > Stylommatophora > Philomycidae > Meghimatium > Meghimatium bilineatum. The sequence goes on from CM067299.1 coordinate 78,998,384, forward strand.
TCTCATTGTGCAAAATTGCAGACATACTTAGTGGTAAACATGCAACATTTCAAGAGGATGAACCTGAACTTTCAGCAAATGATCTGACATTATTTAGATTTGCCCCTGTGACATCATGTGATGTAGAACGAAGTTTTTCAAAATATAAAACAATTCTCAGTGACAATCGACGATCGTTCAAATTTGAAACTCTAAAAATGCATGTTGTTGTCGGTTGCAATTGTACAAACAATGAAAACTGAGGAATAAATGTGGTAAGTGTTTTTATACATGCTTTGTTAAGTATTACTACTATGTAGGTACTATGACTACTATGTAATGCGTAAAACATGCAAACAATAATAATTAGCGTTTTTTTGTGTTCATAAATGAGAAAAACCTTATGGTCATATTTCGGCATATTTAGCATATTTTAGGTCATATTTTGCCTTTTTTAGGTCATATTTGCATGTCATATTTCAGGATTTTTAGGTCATAAAAATCCGAGCCCTATTAATTAGTATCAATTTCGCTGTAGTTCAAGTCTGAAGAAGCACCCAGTGAAGTAAGGCCTAGAGTAGGTTAATTCACCATACTATCTCCGCTGTGATGAAGCCTGCTAGGAGGGTATTACGTCTTTTATATGCAGCATGAGTCTAGTTTAATAGAAAGATACGACACAGCCCCTCTTCAAAGTATGTCCTGACGATACATACTAGTCATATTGAGCAGAAATCATGTAGGAATTGCAAAATGAAAAAAAAAATTTCATATGAAAGAAACTACACGAGAGACACCAATATGAAAGTTAACCCCACTCATGGTTTAAATTACAATAACAAACTGGTAGTTCATCGACGTACTATCACATAAGTTATTATAATCATCACTGTATTAAGCATCACTATCATCATCACAATTCAACCAAATTAATATCATTATAATCCATATTCAACCACCACCACAAACACCGTAATCATCATAACATAATTACTATCATTATTATCAATATTCACCACCACCTCCATTGTGGTTGTTTACATCGTCATCAGTATTCAATAACCACTACCATTACCACCATGATCAACTCCATCGTCATCAGTTAGTATACAGCCACCATCACTACCGTCATCATCATCCTCCTCCTTCTCATCAATATTCAAACACCACCACCATTACCATCATTATCAACAATATCAATATTTAACCACCACAACCGACACCGTAATCGTCATAACATGAATACCATCAACGTCACCAACACCACGTTTTTGAGTCATCATATATATTATATCTGGAAGCCTTCAAGTCTATAAACTGGCCTTTTATAGATAAAAGATTCATAAATATCATTATTTATAGACTGATTTAATTTATATTGAAATGTTTGAAAAGAGTCTCACGAACTCAAGATACATTTCACATTATTTTGACGTCATGCTCCAATTGCTACCTTGTCTTTGATACAATTATAGATGATGCCACTTTTACTTTACCTTTGGTGGATAAGACAGTGTTGTGTAATTCAAGAGTTGTGTGTGTCATGTTTCACGCTTCTGCTGTATAACTAACGCATCATATGGAGAACCAAAACCCCTGACCTATGTGTCGCTTGCGGCACGAAATGAACAAACTAACTAGCTTGTTATAAAGCGTATTTGTTGTAACTGAATCTAATTTTGTTTACATACTCGTATTTAAGATTTTTTGGTGGTTTGGTTAGGTATAACGTACATTTTTCAATCGCGGACGGTATTCAGTTTGTTTATGTCGGAGACTTACAACTAAACACAATAGTGGAGATCACAATTCTGGTCATCTGGTCAGCACGACCTCCAGAATTACACATAATGTATTTAAGACCACTGCTGTGTTAGTATTATAGAATATTCACTTGCATCTTATTTATATAGAATGCCAACCAACAACGCTTTGCTTTAAGAAAATGATATGTCTGTGGGAGATTTATTTTAAAGAAAAGCTTCTAACCATTTTCTCTGCGTATGCGAGGATGGAGGTTTGAGATAGTGCATTGACTCTCGGCTCACATGTTAATTATGTACAGTTTCTGGGAATTTCGCCCGACATAAGAAATTATTTGCTCTCATGTGTCAGATTGCTGTTCCAAAAAATAACATACTGAGTGCATTTAGTGAAACATGAGTACAATTAAGACATTCACACTTTGTGCATTTAGTGAAACATGAGTACAATTAAGACATTCACACTTTGTGCATTTAGTGAAACATGAGTACAATTACGACATTCACACTTTTTATATGTAGTGAAACATGAGTACAATTAAGACATTCGTACTTTGTGTATGTAGGGAAACATAAGTACAATTAAGAAAATCATACTTTAATGAACTCATATATACAAGAAACGATCGCAGATATTTTTGGAAGCCGTGGTGACTGGATTACCACAACCTGATCTCCACTATATTGTTGATGCCTACAAACTCTGTTATAAACAACTTAAGACTAACTTTTGCGGTTGAAAGTAGTTTACCTCAACATAAGATGTACTTATTATTTAACACGGCACTGTCTGGAAACAAACTCTATGTACAGGGACGAAGGCTTTTTGGGAACATAATAAAAAAAGATGGACAAAATGAAACTACGTAAACTAAAATGTTTTGTAACTGGGACTTGATCGCATCCATAGTGTTTATTGGTGAAACGGCTAAACTACATATATAAATATACAAATGAACAGGAAAAGGTAAAAGTGTTACCAATATATGTAAAAACAACAATCTCGCAACAAGGAACAGTGACAGACGATGCTATACTGTATAGTATTCATCAGGACAAGCAAAATAACATAGAAAACAAATTTTACATAGTTGTGCTATGTAAGAGGAGGAGTTCACACATATGGTGGTAGGAAGACAAGAAGAAGAAAACGAAGAGAAAATGGGAGAAGAACAAGTAGATAGGCATGACAAGGGAAAAGGTATGAGAGGACAAAAATGGTAAGATGAGAAGTGCAAAACACATGGGAAGACAGACTGAAATAACGGATGGAAAGAAAACGATAAAATGATAAAAAAAGGAGAAATGGATGGAATGCAAATAAAATCAAAATATACATAACTGAGTGATATGTTTGAAGGGTAATGAAGAGGTCCAATAACCGAGCTTAACAGCATAAGGTGGACATGTGACCAGTGATAATAAAATTACCTGTTCACACGCTAAGGATCTTAAACCTATTGTGTCTGCATGCTTTTGCACTACTGAGCATATCTCAGTGTTCCTTGATGGTGTTTATCAACCTATTGTCGCTTCTCTCCCGACGAACCTCAAGGACACCAACCATGAGTTAACCACATTCGCATCGGTTGAGCTGCTCCCTCACCATACCTATCACCTCGTCCTTCTTGACGTTGTCTTTCTACACTTCTGTCCTACACAACGATGGCCGCACAGCCCTTCAGTTCTTTCTTGACCGATACCCTTACCATTCCATTGCTATCTCTACTCTGGCCTGCCTGGTTGAACTTGTCCTTACCTTGAACTTCTTTGAGTTCAATGACACATTCTTTGACCAGATTAGGGGTGTAGCCATGGGCATCAAAATGGGTCATATTTAAATTAATTTGTCTATTCATGGGCAATCTTGAGCACTTTATCTTTTCCAGCTTCTAAAGTCCGATTCCCCAGTTCTACCGCCGCTATATTGGCGATGGTTTTGGGTTCACGGACATACCTGTTGATGGCCTTTTAGTCTTCATCTAATTCGTTAGTAACTTCCATCCCTCTATCAAATTCACTTCCATCGTCTCTGCTTCCTCTATCACGTTCTTAGACATCTCTGTCTCCATTGGTCTAAGTTCGCTCCTATAAATATATCGACTCTCATAGACTCTTTCTTTATTCCTATTCTCACACACGTTCATACCGCGACTCCCTTCCCTTTTCTCAATTTCTACGCCTCCTCGCCTCTGTCAGGACGATTCTGACATTCTTCAGCATGCCCATGATATGTTTGACTTTTTCCACAGCCGCCTGTACCCGGAGAATGTCCTTCTCTCTGCACCGAGTCGTGTCCTCTTTATCTCCTGTGATGATACCCTAAAATGCAATCTACCTCCCACATGCCCCAAACTGATCCTCATTTTCCATCCCCACAACATCCCAGCCCTTAAGATCCTCTTCCGTAATTTCTCGATCTGACCCCCTGACCACAGTGGCATTTCCCGCCACACCCCTTGTGGCTTTCCGCAGAGACAGAAACCCATTACTCACCACCTACACTGATGCCCTTTTCTTCGGCACCTCTTCCCGCGTCTCTCTATATCAATCTTTTCTTATACCTTCTTACAACGCCCATTTCCGTGATGGCTACCCCCTTCTCAGCTGTTCCCACCCTTTGTCCATTGAGCCCTCCCACCTACACATTTCTTCATTGTGTGACGTATCTCCGTTTTAGTTTGGGGCTCACGTAGATCTACCTCCTTCACTTCTCTTCTTCTTTCTCGCCTCTTTATTTACCCCTTTTTATTCTCATTTCCTATCTCAGCCTCATGATCTCTTGCTATTTGTTTCTATAGGTCATTTGTTTTGAGTCATGGATACTGATTACCCTCCTCTCCCACGTTTTTTGCTTCTACGTCCCTGCCTTATGCTTAGGTTCTTATTTGCTGCGCTTTCGCCCTGTCTTTTTGTTCGACCTTTGTCTGATTTTATTTCCTCTATACCTTAGATACTCAATGAAAAAGAAATTTTGAGTGACACTTTCCTGTTTAGTTGACAGACAATGTTTGTGTGTCTTTATGTTACTACAAAGTTATTCTTTTTAGATATCTTTTATTGCAGACAGAGCATGTCAATAGTTAGCTAACAATAACAAGTAATGTCCAGCATATCCAGTAAGACTAATGTTTACTATCACCGGGTTGCAGAGTGCTGTGTTCGAAGCCATTCCCGGACAAAAGAAAATCTTGGTCGTTATTTAAGTTCCATCAGTCGACGCATCTAGAAATACAGAAAGGAAGGGAACTGGCCATCCTCACCTAATAGTTGCTGCGGCTAGTACATAAGGAACTATCTTCAATCTTTGACAGCAGATTGCTGCCATGGAACCTACCTTTACCTTTATCCCTTATTATGTGGTAAGCACTTTCAACACCGCGGACATTTGATAAATTTGCACAGTTGTTCAGGGAGACTTTTGAGGACACAATTATTCCCTAACATTATATATATATATATATATATATATATATATATATATATATATATATATATATATATATATATATATATATATATATATATATATATATATATATGTTATATAGGGGGGGGGCATCAGAATTTTAGGAAGACTTAGACGGGGCATGGATAAAAAAGGTTGAGAAACACTGCTCTAACGTTATTACACAGGGCTAAGTCCCGTAACTCTATATAATCTATTCGCAGGCCTATATATCTATTGCGGAGAACATGGTTTCGCTTGTCGTATTATTTACACCAGCGCAGAGAGCAAATTATCATATCAAAAACATGACTCGGGAGAGCAATGCTATACCTTTATTGAAAATAAAAATAATCGTGTAACTAGAGTTCTTATTCATTTAAAAGTGTTTATATATTTCACAACAATATTTAGTGTTTCAAAGATTTTGTTTATTTACTTAATACTGCGCATTGGAATCAAGAAGTGCCAAACGCATTGGAATAGAGAAGTGTTAAGCGTTGAAAAAATTGTTGCAACTAAGTTGTTTGATACATTTATGAAAAGCTCTTGATCAAGCATTCTTATTTAGATGATTTAAAAAAAGAAGGAATACTCACTAATGCTACATTGTGTGCACTCACTGACGCTATCATGTGTGCACTCACTGACGCTACATTGTATGCACTCACTGACGCTATATTGTGTGAACTCACTGATGCTATAAAGTGAGTACTCACTGACGCTACATTGTGTGCATTCACTGATGCTACATTGTGTGCACTCACTGACGCTACATTGTGTGCACTCACTGACGCTATAATGTGCGCAATCACTGACACTACATTCTGAGTACTCACTGACGCTACATTGTGTGCATTCACTGATGCTACATTGTGTGTACTCACTGACGCTACATTGTGGGCACTCACTGAATCTATCACATATGCACTCACTAATGCTACATTGTGTGTACTCACTGACGCTATATTGTGTGCATTCACTGACGATATATTGTGTGCACTAACTGACGCTACATTGTGTGCACTCACTGAAGCTACATTGTGTGAACTCACTGACGCTATATTGTGTGCAATAACTGACGCTACATTGTGTGCAATCACTGACGCTATATTGTGTGCACTCACTGACGCTACATTGCGTGCACTCACTGACGCTATATTGTGTGCACTCACTAGCGCTACATTGCGTGCACTCACTGACGCTACATTGCGTGCACTCACTGACGCTACATTGCGTGCACTCACTGACGCTACATTGCGTGCACTCACTGATGCTACATTGCGTGCACTCACCGACGCTACATTGCGTGCACTCACTGACGCTACATTGCGTGCACTCACTGACGCTTTATTGTGTGCACTCACTGATGCTACATTGTGTGCACTCACTGACGCTACATTGCGTGCACTCTCTGACGCTTTATTGTGTGCGCTCACTGACGCTATATTATGTACACTCACTGACTCTTTATTGTGCGCTGTCACATTGATGCCACATTTTGACGTCTAATGCTAATATTGTATAAGCAAGTGTTAGGAACACAGGGGGCGTATTGTCTGGAACCAATGACAATGGTTCCTTGATTGTGTTATTCCTCAATCTCTCTCACTTGATCTCTCGTGTAGCAGGATGGTCTTCATAGATAGTTAGTAGTATGTAGTCCAGATGCCCAGAGAAATAAAAATACTACAGGTAAAAAATGCTGGGTTGATGGTTACGTCATGAGAAGGATATGCTATCAATTTTATCTAGTCCAGAGAACGTAATTTGTTATGGTGCCGTTTTATTTGCTCCAATGGCACAAGACATCAGACTTCGGCGGGACAAGCGTCCTAATTGACACACACACATATGAAATGACGAAGAAGAGAGTAAGCTGATAGTATGTACTATTCGGGACGTCAAGTTCCACCAAGCCTTATTTGTGTGGCGGTTGTGGTTTCCTATGCAATACATATACGTTCTGTAGGTTACCATTGTTTTCTGAATGGTCCTGATGCACACTTGCTTGCGACTGTGCTTGAACCTGGTACATTGTCCATCAGAGGCACACTGTACCTTTCGGTCACGAGATATATAAACTATATTAAATATTAACTACTGGGTATACACGTATGAGAAAGAACGTAAGCTTTTAGCGCTGAACATATTAATATAATACAGTTATTTTTGTGTTAACAACAGTATCATCATCATCAGGTGACATATTCTTTCCAGAACTTAGTCTTTTCTTTCCTATGATCTCTTGAATTCCCCGCGGTCTTGAACATGTTGTCCGCTTCTTTTAATGACAAGTGCAGGCACTCTTAAACTTCTTAGTCCAACGACATCTTGGACGGCCGTGCCCCTGTTGCCTTCTATCATCCCCTACAATAACACCCTCTATATGCCGTCGTGTCTCTTAATGTGATTAAAAAAAAAAAAAAAATCCAACCTAATTGTTTTTCCTTAACATGGTGTTCAGAAGCCATCCTTCATGGACGTTAATTGTTCTTAACACATCCTGGTTTCTTTTCCTTGCTGTCCATGTTATTCTCAGCATTCTACTATAGCACTAATTCAAAAGATGTTATTCTCTTGGCCACTGTTTTATTAAGTGTCCACGTTTCACATACATATTTCGCCACAGGAAACACATATGTTCGTAGTTAACACAACTTCATTCTTATGTTAGTATCCTGTCATATTTTCTTTAGCTGTTAATTTTGACAGTGTCGATGCTGTACTTCTCTTAATCTCAACTGCGCAGGTCACCCGCTATGTTTATATTAGTTCCTAAATAATCAAAATGTGCGACTTCTTCTAATTTGCAGTTCTCTATAACAACAGTATTTATAGCGTAAATTGTATAGTAAATTGTAAAGTGTATTTATAACTAAATTATAATCAGGTAAATCTATTGTGTGTCTGCACTACGCAGTTAGTAGATTATATTTTACTGAACGAATTATACAGTTAATGACTGTTTTATGTTTGGTTTTTGGCTCCTTTTCACGAATGCTTGATTTAGTTAGTGGATTATTTTCATGATTCCTTGATTCAATAGTGAATAATTTTTGTGAGTGTTTTATATTTGTATTTATAATATTTTTATGACTGCTTTATACAGTTAGTGGATGATATTTTCATGAACCTTTTTTACAGCTAGTGGGTTTAGTTTTCTTGATTGCTTTATACAGCTTTTGGATTAAATTTTCATGATTGTTTCACCCATTTGTTGATGTTTTCGTGATTACTTTTTGCAGATTTTTATTATGATTTCATGATTGCTTGTTACAGAAGTACATCGTTTACGTGTTTAAAACAGATCATGTATTATGATTCCATGAGTGTTTTGTTCAGTTTGTGGATTATGTTTTCAGGATTCTTTTTTTTTTTTTTTTTACAGACTGTGTATTATTCCTCCATTAGTCTGTTTTACAGAGTCTGAGTTATTTTCGTGGTTGTTTACTTTATAGTTTGTAGATTACATTTTTATGTGTGTTCTTTTTGACAGATTGCGGATTATATTTTCTTGAGTGTTTTTTTTAAATTTTTAAATCTCGTGAATTTATTCGTGAGTGTATTTTGACAGCTTGTAAATAATTTTTCATGAGTGCGTTTTTAATACACTCTGTTTTTCATAAATTATTTACATTGAGTGTTCAACAGCTTAGGTTGTGTGTTACGTAGTAGTTTTTACAGTTTGAGGCTTATGTTTTCATGAGTACTTTCTAAAGTTTGTGGAGTATGTTTTCATGATTGATTTATAGTTAGTTTTATTTTACGATTGCTAAGCTAGCATGTTGTATTTAACGATTGTTTATGTAGGTCGTAAAACTCCTCCATTTTTCATGCCTTAGTTACGTCTAGATAAATATTTTTAGGCGCCTGTTTTCAGCAACCAATTCATACATAGGAAAAGTCTGATCAGCATCATGCCAGTTTCTGTTACTTTCATAGAAAATATGGTATTTTTTTTAGTTTAGGCCGACCTTGTGATTTAAAAATATTTAAAAAAGAATATAGCCGATCTGGATATCGATCTATGTACCACTCTGCTAGTAAGCCAATGTGCTAGCCGGTAAACTGCAATAGCTTTTGTGTTTTTATGTGTCAAGTGCTTAAACTAGATTGCTGATAAATTAGTCCTCGCTGGTGGCTGATCAATCATTATCATCATGTGCTACAAATTCGGTACAGAATGTTGCTTCCTGTCAACATCATCGCCATGATCATCATCACCATTATAGTTTTTGCATCCTCTGTTTCCGTTTCGTTGGTACACTTTTATATACTTTATTGTGTCCATCACATGATGCTGCCCTCCATCTTGTATTCCTGCATACCTCTTGTTCGGCGCCCCTCAACGTTATCTTCCAAAAAGGTCTTAAAAATGTGGTTTCATGTCTTTTCATATGTCCACACTATTTTATTGTTTAATTTTTATTTTCTGTAATGTTAATGTTTTTCCATACACAGTATTGCTAGAAAATTTTAGTTTTTTTCTTTCCATCCCATTTCCTCTTATTCTGTATATCCACATTTAAAATGCATTAATTCTATCTTCTCGCTATTTGTTCATTGTCCACAACAAGAGGTGGTACTTGAATAGCTACTAATCAAAATCCAAATTCAACCAAATAAACAAGAGACTGCTGCCATTTATTGAACAAATATATAGTTACGTTTGTAGCTTATTCTATTTATAACGTAGAAATCAACCTATAATTTTTGGCTGCAGTGATTTTTATAAGCAATTTAAATACGTTTAGTAGGTTATTATTGATTTATGAATGGTCTATATGCACGGTTAAAGGATGAATTCTCAGTGTTAGGAAACATCCTAAGGTACTAAAGATGTGAAGACTGGTTCAACATAGAGTTATGAGGGGAAAAAACAGAGATACATATGGAGGGCGTGTTGCAAAAAAAAAATATACTAACGACATCAGCAGAAAGAAACCAAGTTTCGACTAAAAAGTCTTCTTCAGGAAACATAGAAACAACAAGAAATGAATATTGCATGCACATAATCATACTGTAAGAGAGGAGCAAAAGAATGTGGTAAGGTATATGAGATTAGGGATATACGAATATGAGAGAAAGGAAAAAAAGAGAAAGTGGAAATTCGGCAAGAACAGAAGAGAGAGTAAAAGGAAAAGCAATATAGGAAGTATAATAAAAGAAAATTATAAGAGATCAAAGATAAAAACTACATATCTGAAATCCAGTGTAGTCGAACAGAAAGGTTGAAGCAAAAGCTCCTCAAATATCCATTTCAACTTTTCAACTTTTCTGTTCGACAACACTGAATTTCAGTTACATTTTCTCGTCTTTAATATCTCTTAGATTTTTCTTTTGTTATACTTTCTCCGTTTCTTTTCCTTGTACTCTCTCTTCTGTTCTTGCTGTATTTGCCACTTTCTCCTTTTTTCTTTCTCTCATCTTTTGTCCCTTATCATATTCTTTTGCTTCCGTGTTACATTATGATTCTGTTTACAATATTCATTTCTTGTTGTTTGTTTTTGTCCTGATGAAGACTTTTTAGTCGAAACGTCGTTTGTTTCTGTTTATGATGTTAATGTGTTTTTTGTTTGGATTTTTCTTTTCAACACTTCATACGTATTGCTGTTTTACCTCCTAGATGCCTACTGCAGCGTTGAACTTGGCACATTAGGCGTCAGAAAACACCCCTGCACTACTCCGCCACAGATCCGGACCTGGAGAAATGCCACTTTTATAAAAGACATACTATAGAGTATTGTTGGAGATGGCGAGAAAGATAAAACAAAAGTACACATGGGAAGGAACATTTAAGATATACCGGTACATCAGCAGTGCAAGAGACACGGGGTTGAAGATATATTGCAGCTAATATATGTAACATAGCGACCTAATTCCTCCAGGATCTTCCAATGGGATTGTATTGAGAATCGTAGTTCAGTTGTTCATAAATAAATATTTAAACAAATAAATAAATAAATAAGTATATATATATATATATATATATATATATATATATATATATATATATATATATATATATATATATATATATATATATATATATATATATATATATATATATATATATATATGGCCACACACACACACACATATATTTATATATATGGTCTAGGAAGATGAATATATAGGATATTTTGAATTTCCTTTGGAAGAACAAAATGGACACTGTCGTAGGTTGTGCATATAGATTATTATAGACTACAATTTAACTATTTATATAATACGCTTAGCACAGATAGAACTGGGAACCTGCTGGCAGAATGAGAAATGTGTTTGTTCAGTGAACCACAGGAACCATTAGCATATTTACCATTCGACTACTGTTAGGGAGAATGATAACTTTTAAGTATGCCTTGAGTGCAATGATGTCAATTAATAATCAATAATAAACACATTTTTCTTTGATTAGATAATTTTAAATTGCATATATTTTGCGTAGACCGAAGACTGCCAACATTGGATTGATTGTTGTACCGCAGCGAGACGATGCTGTAAGTATCAACTGACCTCAGAAGTATTGGATACTGACAAACCCTTCTGTCCCAGGACATGGGATGGATTCAGCTGTGTTAAATACACTATGGGTGGAGCTACTGCCATCTTGAATGCCCGTAATACATTGTAGGGCAGACGTCTTCAGAAGGTAAGCTATAGATCTTTGTGGTGACGAGTTTCTAGAAGAATTTAATGTATTTCATTATATAAAGATCAATGTAATCCAAAAGCCGCCACGCTGTAGTGTGATGTATCCGACCAAACAGCGCAGATATACGGCTATTATGTAAACCATAAAGCAACGTATTCTGTTGTCTGTTCTACCTCCTGATAACTGGCAGGAGTTTGAGAGCGAACGAAGAAGAATCTACCTTTACCAGTTCACTATTTTATAGAAATGACAGTGGAACTGATGTAAATTCAATTACCTGCAAGTAATGTCCTCTCAAAGAATTTTCATGTGCGTTTGAAAGCCATAGAATCATATGCAGTCATCAGGACAGGACTGAAGGTGCAAATTGCTCTACAAGTGATATCAAGGGCGATTTAAAAAATAATTTTTATTATTTAGTAGGAAATATTGTTTTGTGAGTTGGGTACTACATTTTCTCAGTATCATTTTTTGTTGAGTTTTTGGATTGGTCAGTCGTTCACTGTTGAGAGAACATAATCAGCAAGTAGACTAGTTGTTGAAGATAGAGATTATCCCAGCTTTGAGGTTCGGTAATGTTCCCTCGCGTTAGAATATCACAAATTTGAATCACCAGTGAGACTTACCACAACTGTTCAGCATATATGCAGAAAACATCATGAGATATGTACGAGAATACTCACGGTATGAAGAATTTCAACCCCTGAATATCGGAGGAAACGAGATCCCAGAAATTATGTATGCATATGACATCACACTAATATTAAGGAACCCCACAGGTTTAGAACACATGATTATGTCAATCAAGCACCAGAGTGAGGAATACAATCTTTTCCTCAATGAATAAAAAAAAAGACAAACATAATGCATATTAGCAGAGATGAACTCACCATATTGTCTCGATTGATCCGTTCTGGTGAATTTGAGTGCACGGTTTGAATGGCTTGGCTAAATCGCATCTTTTTTTGTAGATGCGGTTAGTCAAGTACGGAAGAACGCGTATGCAATAGTTGCTATGCGATTTGGTGCCGTTGAACGGACTGGTTCAATACCCGTTAGTCTTAAGAATTTTTACAAGTTGTCCTCTGGCTTCCTACTTAAATTTACGTGTATAAACAATTATTCGAAGCAAAATTGTGTTGTCTATATATGTTATCCATGTTTACAAGAAGACCTATCGGCCGTTGTATAAGTAATACGCATATTATATGTTTGTTTTTACAGCGGATATTTTAATACCTGTACAGGATGTTTGTTGTTGTTGTAATAGTCCTTTTCTCGATTGGTCCGTTCTGGTGACTTTGAGTGCACGGTTTGAATGGCTTGGCAAAATCGCATCTTTTTTTTTGGAGATGCGGTTAGTCAAGTATGGAAGAAGGTGTGTGCAATAGTTGCTAGGCGATTTGGTGCCATTGAGCGGACTGGTTCAATTCCCGTTAGTCTTAAGAATTTTTAAATATTGTCCTCTGTCTTCCTACTTGAATTTACGTTTATTCACAATTTTAGAAATCTTTTTATTATTAAAGCAATGTAATTTGTGAATAAACAGTATTGTTGACGGTAACTTTTGTCAGACCTAACTCGCCCTAATTATTGACGTAACTTATTGACAACTCCTATACTGAACATTTTAGTTGTCAGCAGCAGAGACGTGCAACTATTTTTTTGAGTGGCAGGAGATATTACGTTTTTATTATGTATTAATTAATGAGTCTAAAACCAGTTTTGTTTAGTCCGTTGGTACACAAAGTGGTATTTCTTTTTAGCGCTGAGGCCCAAGCACACAGTACGTTTAGCGCTGAGGCCAAAGCACACAGTACTTTTAGAACAGCTTGTCGGATCAGAAATAATAGTTTGGATGTGAATGTTTTTCCCACCACTGCAGTACACAGATTTGTCAAGATTTATTTTTGGAATGTAGTCTACTAGGAATACTACTCAATAGAATATGTCTGTTCATATCTTATGCCAATTTAAAATGAAATTCAAAATTGACGTCCCGAACAGTCAATGCTTTGTTTAACACTGTCCAATGTGCTGTAGCACCACATGCAAAAAATCCGTTTCACATCACTGAGAAGCATGAAATTGCAGAGGAGAATAGAAAACTATTACTATAAAAGACAGAGCAACAAAGATACAGCTAGATATTCAACTTTAATTACACATGTCCCAAATATTATAGGGCGTTTTATAGCAAAATTCGAGACTTGGTCATCCCTGCAAACAACATAGTAATGTCACAATGGAAGGCTGACACTTCTCATGGTCACATTCGATGGACGACTATTACAATTGCCAATAGTATAATCTAGGGAGCGACATTTACATTTTAGAATAGATTAATAGAAAATTAGATATAATTATTAGTTAATATCATTAATCATGTCGACTCTGTGGCAGAGTGGATGCGGGGACTTGCTTCACACATTTAACACCGGCCATTTATCTCGTGGTTCGAAAACTGATCGTCCATATTGTACTGGCAATACGCTTGAAAGTGTCAGTGGTACCTCAACATTCAGCAACAATTGTATAGCAATGTCCTGTACAGGATACAATTCAATTATTAATTAATTAATTATTTTTATTATTGATAGAAATTTATTTTCTAGCCATGGCTCAGAAATTCTGTACTGAAAATGGAACGTGGTACAAGACACAGAGCACAGGAACGGAGTGGACAGATTACACACCTTGTGTACAGTTAGAGGTATTATCATTGCTATAATTCCTTTTTTCAAAGACACGTGTTTGTAATACATTTGTTTGTAATACAATTGTTTGTAATACTTTTGTTTGTAATACATTTGTTTGTAATACATTTGTTTGTAATACATCAGTTTGTAATATATTTGTTTGTAATACATTTGTTAGTAATTAACGTATTTGTAGCATATTTTTTGTAATAATTTGTTTGTAATACATATGTTTGCAATACATTTGCTTGTAAATATATATTGGAAACAAACTGCATCAATAAGCTGTGAAAACATCTATTCACAATACATATAAATATAAAGAGGCACAAGACAAGAATATATGTTTTCACCAAGCCTATTTAATATTTACACAGAGAATATTTATATAGAAGGAATGCCATGACTTTAGATCAGTGAAAGAATAATAAATATCTTGAGACATGCAGATAACAGTGTCCTATTAGCAGAAAGTAAAGAGGGACTACAAAGACTGATAGATCAAGTCGATAAATCAAGTAAAGTATACAATAGCCAAATGAATATTAAAGTAAAAGAATAAGTAAAGAATATGGACTGGATATAAACATTCAAAAAACTGCAGAAACCATTATAATCAGCAAAGTCACAGAACAGGTACTAAACAGAAAAATACATAGAAATTACAACAAGTAGAACATTATCAATATCTCTGACACATAATCACAAATGATAATAGATGTGAAACATAAGTCACAAGGAGAATTCGAATGGCTAAAAGTAATTTAAACGACATGAGGAAAATATCTAAACAAATTACAAACAAGCAAATATGAGAACTATAAAATGTTACATCTATTCTATAGTAATGTATGGCACCGAAACATGGACAATATACAACAATTATAAGACATAATTGATGCCTTTGAGATATGGATATGTATAAGAATAGGGAGAACATCATGGAAAGAGAAGAAAAGAAACACAGAGGTTCTAACAGCACTTTGTATGAAGAAAGAATTATTAAATTAAATAGAGATGAAGCACACAAAAATATTTTGGACATACGAAAAGACATGACATCTTGCTGAAAACCTTACTTGAGGGTAAATTTGATGGGAAGCGAGCAAGAGGTAGACATAGGTACAAGTGGGAGAGTAACATTACGAGATGGCCATGCTACAACTAGTAGAGTGCACCACCATGACAAAAATATGAGATGTTGGAGGTCTGTTGCAGCCAACCTTCGTTGCGGAAACGGCACTTAATGATGATGATGATGAGCTCCGGAGCTCCGATATAAGACAGGAGTAGTTAGTGGCGACAACATGCATACGTAGAGAGACGTACTTAGTGTCCATTCGCTGCAGCATACGTTGCTCTCGAGGGTACATCCTCTACCCTAGGGCGAAAGTTGGAGGTGAAGCCTTTAGGAATAACACGAAGATGATAGCATGTAGTAATGAAACGTCTGTGAGAAAAATATTTGGATTTACGAAAAGTAGTAAAGACATAGTTGATTGCCGTAAGGCGAGTATCGTTAGAGAGAAGACTGAATGAAACGATGGCGTAGTATCGAATAAAGTTCTTTAGACAATCAGAAGAATAGTAAAACATTACATAAAAACAGTAAAGATGTGGTTTTATAGAAGAATGCTGAGAAAACCATGGACAGATACAAGTAGTGATGAAGATATTGTGAAATAAATTACGGTAATTAAAAAATACAGCTGACTACTT
This sequence comes from Meghimatium bilineatum, assembly GCA_034231615.1. Lineage (NCBI taxonomy): Eukaryota > Metazoa > Mollusca > Gastropoda > Stylommatophora > Philomycidae > Meghimatium > Meghimatium bilineatum. The sequence continues at coordinate 79,014,650 of CM067299.1, forward strand.
GCATCAGAAGGCGACAGTCGACTTTTGTTTTAGACACACCAAGAGATGAGGAAATAAATGGGAAGCATATCCTGACAATAGGCAAGTTCTATAATTACCAAAAACCAGAGCAGATCTAACAGTCAGGTAAGGATCGTAGCATTACCTGGGACATAGATACTATTACATTAGAAGTGGGGTGGGGTGGGGGAGGGAGAAGGTGTAACATAAAGGAAAAAATGGAATTCGTATGCTTTCTTGTGTCAATTATTCCTTTTGATGAAAAATGTGATGATTTTTTTTAGTGAAACATCGATAGGGCAAGGGGGAGTTGGCTTCTTCCTACTAGTTCCCAGTATTAAAAGTCATGTTCCGATTCGCCAGGGGGTTGTTTCTATTCCTCCTTCCTTTTCTATGGGCCTGAGTAATACAAATATCAAAGTGATAATTGTGCATAAGTAAATATATATAAACTACCATTAAATAGATGATACAAATAATTATAATAATATTATAATAAATACGAACGAAAACGGTTGAAGCTTAGAAAAAAAATCATATACCTTTGTTCAAAACTTCAAACGTTGTCGTCCTCATTTATTTTATTATAATTCTCTCTTTCATATTTTTATGAGAAACTGTAAGTATTCTATTAAGTCAATATTACATGGCAACTCTAAGAAGTTAACACACTATATGTAAAATATATTTACTTATTCATCATTATCAATATGCAAGATGTAGAGCAAAATCGGTTGGAGCAAACCAAGAATGAAAATACTGGACAGCTGTGACATTGTGGGATGGGAGAACATCCGTATCGAAAATGATTGACAGCACACGAATAAAAAGCTGTGTGCAGACATGATAACCAACCCCACACGACATCGAATATAAGAAGGAGATGAATTGTTGTTGAAACATAAATTTTATCGATAGGAACTGTCTAGTAAACAAAGAAATGGCATAGAATAAAGTTGAACTATTTTTGTTGTGTTATGTTCTTAGTTCCATAGAAACAAATTTCACTTGAAAGTGGATCACAGCAGATTCAATTTCAGAACCACTACTTTGATTACTGTTGTATTGGAGGAAATCAATGTAAGATCACAGGCTAAAATATCACTAAGAATATGTGTATGGAAGATGGAAGTACCTTGGCCAAAGAAATCAAAGGATAATGTATCATACACCATTTTATACAGGTTATCGGTGATAATGAAAATCTATTCAATTGTATTTCTGTTTCATATCGCAAAGCACATACTAAATCACATACTAAATGACACACTAAACCACACACTAAATCACATAACATACAAATTCACACACTAAATCACATACTAAATCACACACTAAATCACAATGATTCACATACTAAATCACATACTAAATGACACACTAAACCACACACTAAATCACATAACATACAAATTCACACACTAAATCACATACTAAATCACATACTAAATCACACACTAAATCACACTGATTCACATACTAAATCACACTCTAAATTACATACTAAATCACACACTAAATCACATACTAAATCACACACCAAATTGCATACTAAATCATGCACTAAATAACATACTAAATCACACGCTGAATCACACACTAAATCACATACTAAATCACACAAAATTGCATACTAAATCACACACTAAATCACACGCTGAATCACATACTAAATCACATACTAAATTACACATTAAATAACATAACTGAATTACGCACTAAATTACACACTAACTCACACACTGAAGAACACACTAAATCGCACACTAAATCATACACCAAATTACACACTAAATGACATACTAAATCTCGTATTAAACCCTGTACTAAATCACCTGTAGCTAATATTTCTATGGTATTTCCTCACATTTATAACACGAAACAATATGACTGTATAATCTGTATGATAATAGAAGGGCCACTGGTTTTCGTATTGATCTACGTTGGCATTCGAATTTATCATGGAGATAAAGGTAAGTTTGATTTAAGATAGCTTGTGTATGGTACTTTAGTGATTGTTGTATTTAATGGGACACAAAATGTTTCATTGTCTATACACTAAACACTTTGTTGCCTTTCAGCGTCAGGGGTAGAATAGTTTTCTGGAGATGACCCTCGTGTGTTGGTATATTGTGGAGTTTGTCGCCTCTTTTATTTCGGTGGTCCATCGTTTTCGTGGTTGACCTCTAGGTCTGCCTTCACTGTATCTGTGTAGCATAGCTTGATGTGGTATGCTATCTGGTGGTATTCTGCTGATGTGTGCAAACCATTTTATCTTTTGTCTCTTAATATATTCCAAGATTGAAGTGGTACCGGTTCTTTGTCTAATGTCTTCATTTCTCACTCTGTCTCTTATTGATATTACTAGGATTCTGCGCAAGCATGCCATTTCAGCTGTCACAAGTTTACGTTTATCTTGTGCTGTCGTTGTCCATGTTTGGCTTTGGTGACACATCGTTGGTATAATAATTGTTTTGAATAGTGTGTTTTGGTGTTTAAATCTACATTTTTCCCCTGAAGATTGGTGTCATTTGTCCTAGAGATTGGTATGCTTTCCTACGTCTATTGTGTTTTTCTATGCTGCTCCTGCCGTCTTTTGTTATATTGCATCCTAGGTATGTGAATTCTGCCACTTGTTTAAGTCTGTTGTTTCCAATATATATGTTAGTGTTTCTTTCTGTTCTTCCTATCCTCATTACTTGTGTCTTCTCTCTATTTATCTTCATGTTAAAAGTTTGATATGTTTAATGTAATCTGTCTATTTGTCTTTGTAGTTGCTCTTCTGACGATTCTACTAGTACTTGGTCGTCTGCAAATAATAATTCCTTTAAGCTATCCTTCAAATTGTTTTATTATTCTGTTGTCTTTGCTACTTTACAAATGTGATCTGTGTATGTTGTGAACAGTGGGGGGGGGGGTGTTACACATCCCTGTCTCAATACAGAGTGGATTTATAAATTATCCGATGTACCAGTTCTCGTTATTACTGCGCCCTAACAATTGTGGGGCCCTATGCGAAACGGATTGCGCGGGGCCCAGTCTGGGTAGGGAAGAGGATAATAAAATAAATTCTCATATGAATTTATTGGCCTATGAAAGTGCCGGGCCCACTGCGGCCGCATAGGTTGCATTGTCCTAAGACCGGCCATGATTGGCGTACATGCTCTGGCATTGCGATAATAAAAACCTGCTTATCAGATGTTGGGGGACTCCGTATGTAAATTTACTTTCTTGTTTTCTTTTTCTTTTGGTGTTAATTATTACTAATAGTCGTCTCCAGAATACTCATCATTTTACTACCAGTCATTGTGTTCTCACTGACGGTTTGCTAATCCTGTCTCCATGTTGTTTCATGAAATTCACATGACTACACCGTGATCTCTAACACATACAGAAATAAACCACATATTTCATGCGAATAGTATGTTTCTTTGTGTGCTTCGAAAAATACCCACTGACAGGCACTTTGGGTTATAAAACATTGTAATATTAGATTTATCTGGTTAAAGATGCAAGTATCAATTTAATTTTAATTGCCATAAAACCTGCTAAAGACTCGCGATTATTTAACTGAAACATGAGGATGAGGTTTCCCCTTCGCAAGCGAGGAAGAGTATAGCATGAAAAACAATAAATATATGTTGCGAAAAAATGAAGAAAAACAAAACAAGCAAAAAACATTGGTTTTTGTCTATTTTGGTTTAGTGTTGTGAGTTCGCAGATGCCCGAGAAGCCCGAATCGTGCCAGGAAAGATCTGTTGCAATGCGTGCAGAGGGTTCTGAGTAAGAACTTATTCAGAACTTTCCTTCCCTTTCTATTTCTGTAGATTGCCAGCAGTGTTTCTTCCTGTTCAAACTTTTTTTTATTCTAGCGGTGATCTGAGTGTGCCAAGCTGAGGGATCAAGAGCCGTAGTCTCCCAGAGGTTAGGTTCAATGCTACAGTGTTTGAGGGAGTTCTTCAAGTAATCATTGAAGCTCTTTTTCTGCCCCCCTCCCCGCGTGAAAGTTTACCATCGCACATCTCCCTGTGAACAATCTCTTTGGAACGCGCTAGCTTGGCATACGAACGGCGTGCGGTCAAGCGGAGTTGGGACCTAATCAACAGGAAATGGATGCTGTGCATACGGGACTTTCGAAGAATTTCCGTGTCTGTATTTGATCCTGCAAACGCACTCCCATGAGATTAGGCACCGAAGATAATTAATGAGGTTATGAAGGATGAGAAACCATGATTTGCGCGATTACAATTTGGATTAAAATAAGGGAAAGTTCCGCAATGGTGTCTATCTCACTCTCTCTTCATACACATTTGGTCTCAGTGGCATGAAGAGTCAAGGAGACTGAGTGTATGTAACTGAAACATATCCTGTGTAACACGTTGCTGTATAGGATATTGCTTTGTATTCATTATTTTATTTTATTTATTATAATTATAAATAAATAATACATATATTATTATTATATTAATTATTTCATACTCGGGTACAGTTAATAGTTCAGATCAAATTACTATTACGTTGTTTGTAGGTCGGCTTTGAAACTAAAAACAAGTTCGAGAGAGTTGAATTTGAGAGACAGGTTTTTATTTTTACCACCTATGTGACCGTACTTATACTCATGGAGGAAATCCGCCCTTTAATTTTTAATGTGCGCGTGAGTTTTCAAGAGATTCAAGGCATGCATCCTCCAAAATGGCCGATGATTATAATATGCAAAGTTGAAGAAGAAATCTAACTCGACTATTAGTAGAATTGTTTGCATAATGTGAAAACACAAGAACCACTTTCAAATACGTAATGGAATATGCAGGAGTTGATGGTAATGAACGAATTGACATATTGGCGACACATTACATTATTAGAAGATACAACAGTGAGCTGTGCTATCATTATCAATACGCTGAGAAGTGTCACTTCCCAGACTACAAGGTATTGTAATGAACATACTTGTGTCATTTTTATGTTTTTGGCCATACTTTTCTTTTCAAACTTATCTACTGTAAAATATTAATTTGCTACAGTTTGTTAAAAATATATGGTGTTATCTTTTGTAAATACGAACTAACTCGTATAAGTACTATTAGAATATATAAATGTATAAATTTGATGATAGAGTATATATTTCACACACGTATTTGGTAATCCTTTTTTCAAGATGTGTTACTGAAAGCTTCGTTATGATGCTGGGACATAACACCGCAGAAAATCGAAACTTTTTTCTTGATAGTAAATGGCACCAGATAGCAGAAAAGACAATAATTTACTTGTCAACTAATTTGCTACATAGAGAAAAGTAAATATTATATTTTTACTATGTTTTTACACTCACACGCGCACGCAAGCACACACACACACATACACACACACACACAGAGATAGAGAGATAGAGGGAAGGCAGCGATGGTGTAGAGATAGAGAGAGAGAGGGAAGCCATCGATGGTGTATACCTCTCCATTGAATAATACCTGGGTTAAAATATAGAGGCCATGTATTGCCCATGCAGCACAATCCCTCTGCTTGTCTTTTTCACTCGAAAGGAAAGATAATATTAATACCAATACACATATACGCTGCATGAGCTGTCGCATCAGCAGAGCTGTGCTCTATCTGTCCGTCTATCGGTGCTTCTAACGTAGACGAACTGCGAACCAAGGCTAGCGTTCTGGTTTGTCGTGCCATACCATTTGGGTTCAGGTTGCAAGTACTTGTCCTAGGTAAGGTAGTATCTTCCCATATACGTTACTTGAACCAACATATTACTTAACCATATAATCGTGTGCTTTTAATAGTTTATAAACAATTGTAAAACGTGGGGGAATGTTTATCACCAATTTATCCCAATAAAGCATTTGTGTATACGTTTATTTGTTCTATACTACACTTATATATATGATTATGTGTTCAATAACACTCTTGTTATTCTGTGTATTTATTCATAATACTCATGTTTCTCTGTTTATCTGTTTAACAATAGACTTTTGTCCATCTGTTCAAAGTATGTATTTGTTAATCTGTTTGTCTGTTCGATAATCATGTGTTCATCTGTTAAACAATATTCTTGTCTAACTGTCTATCCGTTCAGCAAGACACTTGTCTATCTGTTCAACAATATACTTGCCTATCTGTTCAACAATACACTTGTCTATCTGTTAAGCAAGACACATGTCTATCTGTTCAACAATACACTTGTGTATTTGTTTAATTATACACTTGTATATCTGTTCAACAACACAATTATCTATCTTTTCAACAATACAATTGTCTATCTATTCAACAATACACTTGTCTATCTGTTCAACAATATTCTTGTCAATCTGTTCAGCAAGACACTTGTCTATTTGTTCAACAATACACTTATCTATCTGTTCAATAATACAATTGTCTATCTGTCCAACAATACACTTGTCTATCTGTTCAACAATACAAATGTCTACTTGTTCAACAATACCCGTGTCTATCTGTTCAACAACACACATGTCTCTCTGTTCAAGAATACACATTTCTGTCTGTTCAACAATATTCTTGTTTATCTGTTAATCTGTTCAGTAAGGCACTTGTTTATCTGTTCAACAATTCGATTGTCTATCTGTTCAACAATTCGATTGTCCAAACGTGCCTCTTTGTTTATCTGTTAATTCTCTGTTTACAAATTAATTTATATTTTGTTTTTACGTTTGCTAGATCTACATACATCCATTACAATCCAGGTATTTAAATTTTAGAATGAAATCCATCACTTCTTGCTAATTTCCTCATTCTTGAGTAATTTATGTCGCTATCCCAAGTAACCTAATACATCAAACATGTATGACACCATTATTGCCTTTCTCAAGTATTTTTCTACTTGAAATATAATGGTTCACTGTAATATAGTCCAGTGTGTTGGCAGGTAACGTAACGGAGGCTAAGAATAGTTACATTGTTACCTGCCATATACATCGTAAGAGGTATTTGAGGAGGGTTTTAGGGTTAGATTTAACTGTCAGATTCGATAGAGGGTTAAACTGACCCAGAAGTTATGCTGAAGTTGGATGTTTCTTACCGATAGGCTCAGATATCGCAGATAAGCTGTAAACCATAACACAACTCATGTCGTTCTTCGGAGTTCGTCCTGTTAATCTCCAGGAGTTTGAGAACGAACACAGAAGAAGGAACTTGTAATATAACGTGTTGCTGGTAGTCTGGGAAATTGTTTTTTAAATGTAACTTCTGAAGTTATATCAAAATGTTCATTCCCTGTTTATATTGACTATTGATATATAAAAACATAGAAATAAAATAATTAACTATATTTACATCCTAGGCTACATCATGACATTCAATAAAGTCAAAAATTAAAATTAAAATGCCTTCACGCAATAAGCATATACGGGGAAGACTTTAGACTGATTACTGATTGGAAATATAGATATGGGAACAAACTGCACCAATAATGTGGGAAACAGCAATTTATACATAGAAATAAAAAAGAGGCGCAAGACACAGATGTATTTTATTATTCATCCTATTTGACATCTGCACAGAAATTATTTTTAAACATATAGAAGAGCTGTCAAGACTCAAGAGTAGTGGGAAAATAATAGGGCTAAACAGTCTACAATATACATATGACACTGTCCTTTTAGCGGAAAGTGAACATGAGTTATAAAAACGAATGGATAAAGTTGATAAATCAAGTAAAGTATACAAAAACCAAATGAATATTGATTTTATAGATCAAGAAAAAGCTTTCGACCTAAAAAATAGAAAACGTCTATGCAGTATTATAGAAAATTATGGAATAAAAGGACCATTATTAGACTGTGTAAGAACTATGTACAAAGAGAAAGTGCAGTTAGTACAAATGCATGGCGTACAAAGTTATTTTTAGTAACATCAGGAGTTAGACAAGGATGTGTCATATCACCATTATTTAAAAAAAACGGTATATGGATTATATTACCAAAAAACAGTAAAAATATCCACAGATGCTCACCATCCAAATGATCTAACTGAACTACTCTTTCCAGAGTAGGTAGGTAGGCACTGGTAGTGATCAGCACCGATCAGTGCCTACTCCATAATTGAACAACACATTGATGGTTATATATTTTGGGGAGCAGTTCAAAGAAAAATATCATCTATTCCTGTCCAGGTTCAATATTTATCACTCTTCAATGTCTAGATCGGGTTAGCGTGTTTTCAAATGTTTCCTATCCACTGAAAAATGCTTGCATCATTTGAATAATACCATTAAAATTTGCATAGCTGCTCTGCATAATAAAGATTTTCAGTTGGGTTGTTTAACTTGTTGTTAGGAAATAAGCATGATTTTATATTCACAAACAAGTGAAGGTTGTACTATTGGATGTAGCTGTGTCTCAGGGCCGCGCGTGACAAGGTTGCTCCAACATTCTCCCAGCAGAAAACTCATGAACGTAACAAGGTGACCCCTTGTATCAGGTTTACAAGTTAAGTCAAATACACAGATGCTGCATTTGTTTTATATGTAAAACTGAATTTTAACCATTGTCACGTTGATTTAAGGAGATCAAGCATTTGGGAAACGAGAGTTACATAATTGTCAAATTATTTTCTTTACGCCAATTATGAGGATGAGTACTCGTGTTTTATAAAACATTTCTAACGCTTTTCAGACTACAGAATATGCATTTGATGGCACATGATTACCGTTAGCTGTCATTTGGATGTCCTATCTTACAGTATTGTAGAAATTGATGAGTTGTAAATGTGTTATAGAAATGATATATGTACATGTTAAGATAACGTGAGAACAGAATATAAAGAAAGACTGGATATATCTATATTTCAGATGCTGGGTGACTATGACCGGTGGATACGAATAGTGGATATACACTCCACATTTTGCGATACTATTTGTAAAAACAAATTATATAATATGGCATTTCTTTGAAATTATTGAATTATATAATAATTAGTAATGATGATGTGAATAATAAAGTATTCCCTTTAGATGTGAACAAGTAGGGCTTTAAAGCACGTAGCTTTTCTGATAACAGTACTCGTGCCCTCAGTTGAATAGCTGAGGTTAGACTAGCGCTCATGTAAAGTTTGTTGTCTCAAAGGCATGTTTGGGTTGAGGGGGTGATTGTTACGGATGCAATTTAATCCACGAAGGGAGTCATTTCATTGTTGCTGGTTCTCCGGATTAATACGTCATGTCAGGAGTGTAGCATATTTTTCTGGGCCAATTAGTTCATCATTCTTCTGTCTGATCTGTAGATCCATCTACAGTGATGGCACACTTATAATCACCTCCACCTAGAAGTTTAAGGGGGAAAAAAGGGACAAAGATGCATTGTCCACTAGTCTGAATATCTTCGTCATCCATGAGGACCATTAAACAAAAGACATAAGTAAGAAATCGATTCCAGATATGCATTGACAATGAGTATTTTCCCACAGATGAAAAGTTGTCATCATATTCCCCAAAATGTATTAGTCGCGACCTACGGCATGCCTGGAATGAAAACATATTCTTTACATCATTAAAGAGAAGTCCAGGCCCCGGCTGCTATAGAGGCAATAAGAACCAGTGTTGTGTGTTGTATCAGCAGGTATACGGTTGTATCAAAAGTAACTAAGCATACACACTAACATATCAAATATAGAAGAGCTAAAGCACGATTGAGCTATATAGTTATGCTCATACATGAAACATAAACTTTCGTTGCTGCATCTTTCCATGTTAGTGAGTGCAGTGATACTGTTTATAAGCAGTGACAATAAAGCAGCCGCCACGACGTGTACAAGTAGGAATTTTAAATTTTACCTCCGAAAGGTAACAATTCAGATCAGATTCAACCGTTGTTTTGAACGCGATTCTTCATGGTTTTGAGATTGACATTCTAGCCATTCAAAGAGGTGCTCTACTTGAAACATATAATCACAAAATTTCAAGATAATCAATTCTTTTTCTTCATCGATCTTTAGTCACCAGGTTACAACACCAATTAAAGACAGAATTTGGATTGGGCAGTCATCTGATCGACTGAGCAGCCCTATTCAGGATAGCTCTAATAAACCCTTTAGCACTGGAAGGACTAGAGAATGTGCCCTAAAGTAGCCCGACTCATCTGACCTCATCAGCACACCGCGACTGGAGGGTGCCCAACCATTACGGTCGAACTACAGAAAAAAAACCAATAATCAAATCTTAACTGATGAAATCATGGATGTCTGCATACTGACAGATATAACATCTGTGATGTTATCATGGATGTCTGCACACTGACATAACATCTGTGATGAGATCATGGATGTCTGCACACTGACAGATATAACATCTGTGATGTTATCATGGTTATGATGGTTATCATGTCTGCGTGTGTTTTTTTCATTCATGCAAAGAAAACTAAATTTCTATATGTTTGATTATGTGGATAAGTTATTTTTCATTATCTCTGCAGGCGAACATGGGGTCTTTAGCGTGGATCATGTACTCGCTGACTGCGGATTCCCGTTCATACAAATGAGCCAAACAATTACAGGTTGTACATTTTTGATCTATTTCAACTGTTTTTTTTCTTTGCATTTAGTACTGTTAAATGTATCTTCACTTATCTGATATGTATTGTGTGCAATCAATGGGAAGATCTGATGGTCTCACTAGTAGCCCTTTAAAGCAATAGTCAATCTCTAGTTACTGAAATGTATACCATAGTCAACATCTGGTTTATGGCATACAGCAGTCAACCTCTAGTTAATGACATGTATACAACAGTCAACCTCTAGTTAATGACATGTATACAACAGTCAACATCTAGTTAATGACATGTATACAACAGTCAACCTCTAGTTAATGACATGTATACAATAGCCAACCTCTATTTCATAGATTCCCAAACTTTTTCGGGTCACCGCCCACTTTCCAAGACATATATATTGTAATCCCCCCACCCACCCAACCAATTATATCAATTTAAGGTGTTCAACCGTTTCAATCTTTCGACATAAATAGCAACTAATGATACATTATAGAGTTTATACCGTTCAATTATTGTAAAAATTACAGTAGTGGTCAATGTGTGCTTTAATATATTGCTATACCGATTTTCATGAAACATAGCCATATGCAAAGATTGTAAAGTTTATGCTCGAATAACATTATACTCAGTTTTATACAATGGTTTACATATGAAAATTCTGAATATATATTAAGAGATTGCCTTAAAAAGTAAGGATCTTATTGTAATAATTAAAACACGATAAAATATATGACAACATTTTTTATCTTGAACTTATTAAATAAGCATACAAAGCAAACAGTAGAAATTAATGTGTAGGATGAGGCTGATACATTTCAAAAGTTTGCTAATAACGGGTTCAACTTTCGTTAAAAACAGTTGCAATATAACGAAAATATAACCTAATAAAATGAAATATAACGAATATATATGTTATTGTAAACATAACTTATATACATGCTCTATATTCTCATTGACATAGAAAAATTAACAGCAGTTTCTGTCAGACATGATACATTTTCAAATGATTAATTTAAATAGAAACTGATGAAATATTGATCGTGTAAGACAGGTTTAAGATGAGTTAAAATGCAGAATTTAAGTTTTAAATGATTTTCCAATCGCAAAATCACGGAAATAATTAATGTTTAAATATATAATATTAATTTATTCTATAAGGCGCCACGGACCCCCAGCCGATTGAACACCCCCCCCCCCGGGCCACAATTGCTTCTGAACCCACTATTTCTGCCCTAGAAGGTTTTAATGCTCACTTGGGGGGAGGGGGCCTTGTCCACTTTGGAAACCCATGTTCTAGTTAATGACATGTATAATAAAGGCAACATCTAGTTAACGACAAGTATACAAAGTCAACCTCTAGTTAGTGATATGTTTACGTGTATAAAGTTAGTTAGTCGTTGGATCATCGTCACTGCACTCCGGACAAGTCCATAGGTGCTCAGATCTCTCCTTGAGTATAGCCGCTATTACACGTTGACTGATGGTCTCAGTACGCAGTTGATTGACCATCATTCTTTCTTGCCCACGAAACCGCTCTTTTCTAGAGACACGACATTTCAAACCAAATTTCTTTATTCTAGTCATGGAACAGGAGTCATCGTCACTTATACAGTCATTTGCTCGTACGTTTACCCGTAGGGCGTTCAAAATATCTGCTCGATCCATCGCTCCATTAACAGCCGTAATAGCAGCGTGTACGGCCAACCTATCTGCTCTCTCATTACTCCGGACTCCCGCATGTCCCGGCACAAAAATGAAAATCATTTTACGCATACATGAATTCTTAAGTGCATCCAGCCACTGTTCCCGAATGTATCCCGCCTGACTTTCACAATCATGTTCATCGAGTCACTGAGTATGCAGGAATGCTCGCAGATAGTCTGCGAGTAGACCAACTGCACAGCTTTGGTGTATAAAGTAAAGTTTTCATATTATGAAAATACCGCAGCAATTCATCTATACAATTATAACTTTATTCTGTGAGATCGTGGCTTATCAAGAAGTATTACACACCACCGTGAGATAAACTCTTCTGGATATAAAATGAAGCGAAAATTAGAGAAACTTCTCTATTGCACAAAATGATATAAGAGAACTATTGATTATTTAATTATAATTACTGAGTACAGAAAATCATGGGCAGATACAATCAAGTTCTGGACAGGTCGGGATTTTTCTTCACGTGTCCACATCACTTAATATAGATATCGATGCAGGACTGGGTGTCGATGTATACTATACGACACTGACTAGTTATCCGCTTGTGGATACAAATGGATGTATACGGAACAACCGAATGAGAGAAGTTTAAATCATTTGCAGTGTTATCACGCATAGGATGATACATTTCTGTCGCAACAGTCGAAAGCGACGACTGATGATGTGACTATTTTGATCCATGCAGCAAAGTAGCCAGCATGCAATGGGAATATACTGGATCACCAGAGAGAAGAAAATTCAAATACTATTTTTCTACAGGAAAGGTTATGCTTGTTGTCTATTTTTGCGAAGAAGAAGTCTTATTTTTAGATTCTAAAGAACATAGTGTGAACATATTTGCTATCGGATACAAACATACGCTAGCAAACCGCGTTCATCCATCAAGAAAAAATACCCCGCCATACTGTCGCGCGGCGTTATCTGTTGCAGGAAAATTATTGCGCGCCTGTCGTGATAGTTGTGTAGGAAGGGTTAGCACGGAAAGGATGGGGAGTTCTGACACATTGACATACAGCCCTGATCTATCAACATGTGACTTTCATTTGTCTGGACCCTCAGAGAAAAATCCTAGGGGACAACAATTCTACTGCTATGGCAGAGGTGACCAAATAGTTCAATGAGCAATCGAAGTCGTTCTTCGCAGACGGAATTTGCCATCTACTTAAACAGTGAAATACATGAATACCCGGTCTACTTAAACAGCAAGATTCATGAATTCACAATCTACTCGGTGAGATACATTAATTAATCGTCTACTCAATCAGTGAGATACATGAATACCCGGTCTATTCAAACAGTGAGATACATGAATACCCACCTACTCAAACAGTGAGATACATGAATACCCCGTTTATTCAAACAATGAGATACATGAATACCCATCTACTCAAACAGTGAGATACATGAATAACCATCTACTCAAACAATGAGATACATGAATACCCATCTACTCAAACAATGAGATACATAAATACCCATCTACTCAAACAGTGAGATACATGAATACCCATCTACTCAAACAGTGAGATACATGAATACCCATCTACTCAAACAATGAGATACATGAATACCCATCTACTCAAACAATGAGATACATGAATACCCATCTACTCAAACAGTGAGATACATGAATAACCATCTACTCAAACAGTGAGATACATGAATACCCGGTTTATTCAAACAGTGAGATACATGAATACCCATCTACTCAAACAGTGAGATACATGAATACCCCGTTTATTCAAACAGTGAGATACCCGGTCTTCTCAAACAGTGAGATACATGAATACCCATCTACTCAAACAGTGAGATACATGAATACCCCGTTTATTCAAACAGTGAGATACATGAATACCCATCTACTCAAACAGTGAGTTACATGAATACCCATCTACTCAACCAGTGAGATACATGAATACCTATCTACTCAAACAGTGAGTTACATGAATACCCATCTACTCAACCAGTGAGATACATGAATACCCATCTACTCAATCAGTGAGATACATGAATACCCGGTCTATTCAAACAGTGAGATACATGAATACCCACCTACTCAAACAGTGAGATACATGAATACCCCGTTTATTCAAACAATGAGATACATGAATACCCATCTACTCAAACAGTGAGATACATGAATAACCATCTACTCAAACAATGAGATACATGAATACCCATCTACTCAAACAATGAGATACATAAATACCCATCTACTCAAACAGTGAGATACATGAATACCCATCTACTCAAACAGTGAGATACATGAATACCCATCTACTCAAACAATGAGATACATGAATACCCATCTACTCAAACAGTGAGATACATGAATAACCATCTACTCAAACAGTGAGATACATGAATACCCGGTTTATTCAAACAGTGAGATACATGAATACCCATCTACTCAAACAGTGAGATACATGAATACCCCGTTTATTCAAACAGTGAGATACCCGGTCTTCTCAAACAGTGAGATACATGAATACCCATCTACTCAAACAGTGAGATACATGAATACCCCGTTTATTCAAACAGTGAGATACATGAATACCCATCTACTCAAACAGTGAGTTACATGAATACCCATCTACTCAACCAGTGAGATACATGAATACCTATCTACTCAAACAGTGAGTTACATGAATACCCATCTACTCAACCAGTGAGATACATGAATACCCATCTACTCAAACAGTGAGATACATGAATACCCATCTACTCATACAGTGAGATACATAATGCCCCGTTTATTCAAACAGTGAGATACCCGGTCTTCTCAAACAATGAGATACATGAATACCCCGTGTACTCAAACAGTGAGATGCATGTTTCAATATCTATGGTGTCTTTTTCTGACGATTCCTGGGGTATACACTTTCCCTAATAGTTGATTTACTTAATTGTAACACAACGGCTGATGTATATTTCATAATCTTGAAATAATAAACCCACTTGGGCAGATTTAATTTCAAGACTCCTGGTAGTTCTTCAAGTCCACGCTTACCCAATAAGATGAACACGATGACCTCAGTTTACGAACCGCTGTGTTCGAGCATGTTTGGAACGTGATGGGGGATAATAAATAGATGAACACAAAAAGGGAAAATGGAAAACAAATCCCCTAAGAATGAATGCAAAACCCAAAGAGGCGAACAGAATAAAGGACAGAATTAAAATGAAAAATATAAAAACATGAAAAAGAATTACATATCGTGGGTTATATCGTGACCATTGACAATGTATGACCTACTGACTAATGGGAAAACAAGTAATTCAAAATGACTAATTTGACTTTTCACTTGATGGTGATTGGCGGTCACACACAATATACACATATGGATCAAAATAGATCAATGGAATATAAGCATATTCATATATAAGAAAATATAATAAATACGAGTGTTCTCTTAAACAAAACTTAAGAGAGATGTGAAGAGTACAAGACTTACATTTTTTTGGGTCTTTTTGTTCATAAATATCTCCTTAGATCAGAATTGGACAACCTGTTTGGGTCAGTTTTTCGGATAGAGCTTTTTTGCGTTGGATGGAACCAAAGCTACTTCATTTTCAAAGTATACAAGTCCATATGAATGTTAGATATTGTTGTCTAAACTTATGGGATAGTGCATAAACTACTTTAAAATCAAATTGTCTGGTCAATAAAAATGGGTTGATGGGCTGGATTTGGCATGTGCGCCGTATTTTGCCCATCACTGCCTCAAATAGAACGTAATTTCCTTCGTTTTAAAAATGTATTATTAAATTTTTTGTTAATATGAATAAACCTTACCTCTTAGTTCCATACATATTCCAAATGGAACGCATTTTTCAACGGCGAACTTGAGTCCAATATGTTTATGTCAGAGCATTTGGCAAAAGAAATAATAGATGTCGCTCGGTTTAGGTAATCCTGCCATCACAAGCGCTCCGGAGATCTTAATTTTGTGTTTCCTCCCTGAATAATTATATTTTAAAAATAAAATCACTTCACATTTCGTGGAAGAATACTCAATCAAGTATCGATTTCTGAATGTGTGTGTGTGTGTGTGTGTATGTAGTTGAAAGTGAAATTAAGAAAATAATGCAATAGTCAAAAAATGCCACAATTCCCATGTTATTAGCCTGTTCCTATTAAATTGTCAGATTATTCAAACCTGGAGCAGGTCATACATTTCTCAACCAATGAATTAAAGATGATGCTATTTCCTTTAGCCAAGATGTCTTGAACTTAAATTGAAAGACATCCCTATTTTTTCCCACTAGAAATCTCTGCTGAGGTTGACATGCTCCATTGTGAAGACCTGCTGTTAACTGTCATTGAAATAATAATAATAAAAATCATCATTCCTGGATTTCAAATTTATGAACAATGTTGGAGATTTTAGAGCGGATAGTTCGGGAACCAGTTCCCATTCATCTAACTGCTACCAGCTGTAGAATAAGTTAAGATTTCTAATGAGTTCAATCTGCTTCTTATTCTGCGATATATACTACGCTCACACGTCTATACACTAAGGAGGGTCACTTCCATGAATTAAGTGGTCAGCAGGAGATGTTCACGTATGTTCTACAGCTTCACTTCCTGTCCTAGTCTCTTGGCGGTGATGTTTTAGTCCTCATATCTCTCAAAGTTTCTCTAAAGATATTTAACATTTATGCCACATCCTAGAAGTCTATCGTTCATAGTCGTCCAGCGGGGCGCAGTCATACCAGGTAAGCTGTTTACATTGCTAAGAAGCATCAGATCTTAGAGGCACAAAGATTACATACTGCCAGAAAAATATAGACTAATAAATACACAAGTGCTCATCTTGACTATACGTACCTAAAATGTGGAAAGATATTGTATGTCAGGATTGCAATTTTCAGTCATCTCCGCACAAACCAAAGATATACAGCAAAACAAGTCTGAAGCTGTTGTCATCATCACATGCAATCCCCGTCATTGAAGACTATTCCTGTCATTGAAGACTAGTCCTATCATTGAAGACTATTCCTTTCACTGAAAAATATCCCTTTGGTTGAAGACTATATTTTTCATTGGAAGCTATCATTCCCAGTGAAAGCTATCTCTCATACTGAATACTATCCATCGCACTATTCCTTTCATTGAAGACTATGTCTGATTTTTCTTAAGCAACTGAGGGAAAGGGCGCCCAAGACGATGATTGTGCAGGGATATATCACATTGTTTAAATGTGTCTCTAGCTGTGTCAGGTCAACTCGCCCAGAAATCACAGTGTTCAGGGAATCCATAAAGAAGATCACATTCTGTAAATAATATTTCACATGATGAGATTATTAAGATTAAACTCAAAAAGAATTACCATCGTAGTAAATGCAAACGTCTGAGATTTGATTTAAGAAAGCTTAAATATACCAGAAACTGGTAATACACTTAAAGCAAATATTTTGTGAGGAAAGAGGTAGGGGTTTGGGATTCGCAGCAGTCAATTTCCTTGAGGGGATTGTTAACATATTAACAGACAAAATGAATAATGCTTTTCTATATACATCAACAACAATTCTATGTGAAAAAAAAGATAGCGCGCAATGTTTGGGGCCATAACACACCGAAACAATAATAGCGATAAAAACTTATTCCCTGGATGCAGATATCAATAGCGATTAAGCTATATTCCTCTGTCAAGAAATAACATTATCGATAAATCCGTGTTCCCTGGAACAAATAGCAATAGTGATGAAAACCTATTCCTAAGGGACATATAGCAAAAGCGATAAAGCCGTATTCTCCGGGGACATAGCAATACCGATAAAGCCGTATCCCCTGAGACATATAGAAATAGCGATAAAATCGTATCCTCCGGGACATATAGCAATATCAATCAAACCGTATTCCCCCCCGGGACATATAGCAATAGCAATAAAACCTTATTTTCCCGGAACATAAAGCAATAGCAATCAAACCGTATTCCTCTGGGGAACTAATGAAAAAAAGACATGTGAAGTATCCACTGTTTCAGATAGTTTATAATGTGATTACAATCAACAGTTTGATAATGCGGAAAGTAGTTGAGAAGACCCGTGTATCATAGGGCCTGAAATAGATGTTATGAATAGCAAAAAAGTTGAGAAGACCCGTGTATCATAGGGCCTGAAATATATGTTATGAATAGCAAAATTAGGATCTGCCAAAAATTTCATAAAAGACTATTAAGTAAGTATTGCGGCTGAAGTTGACTGTTTCATCGTATAGGTGATCAAGTAACTTGGAAGTTATGCCGAAGTGGGACTATTGGGCCGAGATGCTTCGATACTTCAACTAATAAGCTATAACAATGACACAATGTATTTCTAATATATCCTTCTAAACTGCACGACTTAGGGAATGAATGTTGAAAAAGAAGTGAAAAATTTCAGTTCTAAGATACGGAATGCTATTTGATCAGAATATTGAATCCACAGTTATTTTAAACTGCCAAACAGAAGTTATTCCTAACTGTTGCAACCTGTTATATTGGTCAGTATAGTGTTCATTTACCAACAGCACAGTGGTAAAATCAACATTTAAAGTAAAATTGGTAAAATCAACATCAACTGCACATCAACTAAAAAGTTAGTCCAATTGTGGATCCAGAATGGAGTGCTCATTTTCTGATTGGGGATACACTATTGCATTACACGTAAGAACACGAACGTTATATTTCATAAGCATGTGTTTAGGTCCGGTAATTGCTTTAAATTGTTCATGCTATCGCTCAACATCTACTCACCATTGGTAGCAACAGTTTAATACTTTGGATGTTGTGTACAAATATTGCTCTGTACAACACGCTAATAGCTAGGGAACACTGAAAACGTATAGGATTTCTATACAGTCACTACGCACTGATGTCACATAGATCTGCGCTAAATAATAACAATTCATATGACGTGGTGTCACCACCACTGTAACTGAATGCGTAGTAACTTTATAGACACCCTGTATTAACTAATACGAACATCCAAGACAGACTGCAGGTCATTGTGTGTTGGTATAAGACGTCGTCGCACATACTTTGCCAGGTTACGAAAATGAGCAATGAATAGCAACACCCTGACTAGTCAACAATAGACTCAGGAAAATTAAGGTGGTGTTATTGTTTATTCCTATAGAACAACGTTACTATAAAAACCAAAAAAACAGAAGTCATGCACCAAGCAACATCAAATAGCCAACATACTGCTACTTCCATCATCGTCAATCAGGAAAAACTGCAGGTAGTCGACAATTTTACTTACCTTGGAAGCACTCTCTCTCGCGATGTCAACATTGATGTGGAAATTAACAATAGACTGGCAAAAGCTAGTACTGTATTTGGCAGATTACGCAAAAATGTATGGGACAGAAGAGGTATAAGAACAACCACCAAACTACAAGTATATCATGCTGCTGTGATACCAACCTTACTATACGCCTGCGAAACGTGGACAGTGTATGCTAGACATGCAAGAAAGTTAAATCATTTCCATCTTACCTGCCTACGTAAATTACTAAACATCCATTGGTGGGACAAAGTACCAGACTACGAGGTCTTGGAAAAATCAACCTCAATAAGCATCCACACAATACTTATGAAGGCGCAGGCACGCTGGGCAGGCCATCTTGTGCGTATGGAGAACTCGCGTTTGCCAAAACAAATATATTATGGAGAACTCAAGGCAGGATTTCGAAAAGCTGGTGGACAGAAAAAGCGTTTCAAAGACACGCTCAAGTCATCCTTGAAACATCTTAACATTGACGTAGGCGCTTGGGAGAGCCTCGCTCAGGATAGAACAGCATGGCGTTACAGCATTAGAACGGGAGCACTAGCGGCAGAAGAATTCAGACAAGAAACTGCAAGACAGAAGCGGACACGTAGAAAAGAAAAAACATCTCAACCTCACACAGATACCTTCTATTGTTGTCAATTCTGTAAAAGAACATTTTGTGCGCGCATTGGACTTGCTAGTCATTTAAAAACGCACTATTAACTTTATTATTTTATTATTTATTGTTATTATTATTATGGTTGAGTTTTTGGTCATCGTCGATCACGACGGACGAACATCAGAACAACGTTACTAAATACTATGATGAAGACTGATATAACTGACCTAAAGGAACATATTTTGTAATCTAGCTGTAAATGATCATGACATAACGCATTACATTCTCTTAACTATGTACTGCTAATCAGTAGGTGGCTGAGAACAAACGCAGAAAAAGATAAGAACTTCCCATGAAAGTTAAACCTGAAAATGTGTACATAATGTGGTGCTATATGAACACTTAGGCAGTGAGGACTAACTCCCAGGTTTACCATTGAGGAACAGTACACTACCACTATAACAGGTTGCAACAGCTGGAAATAACTTCTGTTTGGCTGTATCGTATTGTCGTAGGCTATAATGGACAAACAATGCATAACTGCTATAACAAGGTCTTGCCGATCTAAAGCAATTTATGGTCGTTGTTTATATTTGATATATTTATATTTTCGTAATGTTCTTTACCAAAGACAAGTATACGTGTGTCTTATTGGTGGTTATTAACACTCACACTTGGCTATCTCTGTAGCAAAATGGTTAGGCTATATGTTTTTGTTTTGAATATGCCTTGTGATCGCGAGGTGGAATGTTTAAAATCTAGTTTCAAGATATCGTTTACAGTATAATTTTTTCGGTGGTTCAAGGGAACCTATGTTGAGAAGGACGGAGTACATATAGGAAAACTCGAGTATGATGAGGAAAATCATTTTTTGTCCCTGTCTTTCACATTCTATTGAAAATTATATTTCCACATACAGCGATATCTTAAGAAAATGTTTATGTTCAACAAATATATTTTAAACGTTTATATTCTCTATAGACGAACGTTTAAAGCCATGACATTGCTAACACCACTGTTCGGTCTTCAGATGGTATTTGTCATATTCCGCTTGAACAGTAACTACCACAACCTGACACTTAATGTAGCAGAAGCTATTCTCTAATACTCACAGGCAAGTGTTTTCTTTCTGTTCATAAAAGTGATGTACGTTTAATATTTATTCTCTTATCTTGATTTACCTCTACTTTTACCATTCTCACATCTATTCTCCTTTTCCATTTATTCATTTGACAGAAGTTTGTCACAATATTATGACA
This sequence comes from Meghimatium bilineatum, assembly GCA_034231615.1. Classification (NCBI taxonomy): domain Eukaryota; kingdom Metazoa; phylum Mollusca; class Gastropoda; order Stylommatophora; family Philomycidae; genus Meghimatium; species Meghimatium bilineatum. The sequence goes on from CM067299.1 coordinate 79,036,012, forward strand.
TGTTATCACATTTCTTTTATTTTAAACTTTATATTTTTAATGCTCCATCGATTTGAGAAGAACCAAATGTGCAATTTTCCATAAATAAAAGTTTCTTTACATCCAATATTTTCACAAGTTGTAAATTGAATGTTTGAAACATTTTAAACAAGTATTGATTCTTGGAAACTTGAGCTCAAGGTGTTAGAAATAGGAGGCATTTAATGACTGAGTGATAATTGGTATTATGTGCTCAAGAAATAACCAAAATAAAATATATTAAAAATAGTCTACAGTTCACAAACTGAACGAATCGCAAGAAGTAATACAGTTAACCGTTCACAAAATAGACCGAACCGAATCAACGTTTCGATCAACAGTTTAAGACATAAAACAATAATAATAAATACACAACTAAGGAAGGACATACAATAAACATATACTGAAAACGGACTTGATTCTAATATACCGTTAACAATAGAAAACCTGATTGTTAAATATCTATAATCTAATTCATTGTTGACCATTAAAATAGTTTCTAGAATACTCTGATTATGCAAACATCCATGCATTTCTAGATATCTTATTCTCTTTTGACATAAAGCAAACTAATTAAACATTATAGACTATAGAGTTATAAGTTATGTGATTTCAGCGAGAGATGTTTTTAAGACATTTACATAATGATCACTGAAAAGCTGTAGCATATTTCGTTGACAAATTCAAATTAAAAAATAATCATTTTCAATACACAAATCTCAATAATAAATGTTCATTAAGCGGACACGACCCGTGACATCCTCTCTGGCCTATCTGCATCTTCAGGAGATGACACAAAATGCCTCTTGAGAGTTTTTAGTCCAAGAGATTGAAGGCTCAGAAATTCATTAACATTTTTCCTGCGATTAATTTAAAGAAAGGTTCTAAATTCCTAGCTGTTTTTGGAAAGGCAGTAATCTCAGTTAATTTTTATCCTAAGATAGCAAAGCAGTGAACCCATCAACGACTATATTATAAATATGTTTCTTTTTTGTTCTCCATCTGATACCTGTGGTAAAGTTCAAAATACCTGCATTTTAATTTATTACAGAGATGGAACACACATTTGATGTCTTAAATGATAAACCTGTTTCTGGGTATATTTGACCTGCAAATTTAGCATATATGACATCCGTTTTGTTCTAACAGGTCTAGTTTTACAGGCCCACAGGCACAGACAAAGGCACAACCATATAGATCTCACACACAGACACATACACACACGCACACACACTCAAATTTTCAAAGGTCGTAGACAGGACCATACCGTGCTGTGATGTAGCTAGACGGCCACATATGGCAGCACCGTAATGAGGCAGAATAAGCTGCGAAATCAAAATACAATTTGAGCCTTCCAATAATTAAAAAAAAATTTAAGATGCGGCATTTCTAAGACCTGCATCATACTGAGAAAATCTACCGTACGCCCCTGGACGTAGAGAATTGACTTAATTGTACTTCGATTACTCAATATGTACTCACACATGGAGCTCCAGAAAATTCGCCTACTTTATACACAAGGTGACGCGAGTTGGATTCGAACCGGCGACCTCTTAGCACAAAGCGAACTACTTACCCACTACATACACATTTCAACATACATGCAATGTAACTGTTTGTTAGTGATAAATAATACTGATAATCTCAAATATATTTGATATGATCTGGTATTGTAAGACACTGTGCTTCTTTTCAATGATATGAAGGAAGTGGGACAACTAATCAAGAACACAAAGTAATACAGAAAAAAAATCATGTCAATAGATATAACAGTACAACAATAAAAAATTTCGAATACTTAGGAGCTAACATCAACCCTGAAGGAGACTAGATGACAGAGATAATGAAGAGATTGGCAATAGCATATTGTAAAATAATACCTTCAAATACCTCGGATTCTAATACCTTCAAATATCTCGGATTCAGTATATGCAGCGATGGAAAATGCAAAGCAGAACTAAAATTAAGGTTAGAGATGGCTTTAGCGCCCTTGTCACGACTAACAGTGATTTGGAAAAGCAGCATCAGTGTTGCAGCGAGTCAACTATAAGTCGCTTGTGCTTTCTGTTATGCTGTGTGGTTGTGAGAGTTGGACATTCACTGCGGACATGGAGAGAAGATTACAGGCTTTCGAGTATAAATGTTACAGACGAATTCTACGAATCTCTATAGGGAACATAAGACCAATGTGTACGTAAGAAATAAAGTAGAGATGTGTGCAGGTGTTCAGGAACCAGTGTTTTCAATAGTGAATCGACGAAAATTAGCATGGTTTGGACATGTATGCAGGCATGATTCCTTGTCAAAAACAATACTGCAGGAAACTGTTGAAGGGCGAAGAAGCAGAGGAGGACAAATAAAGGCATGGACAGACAATATCCAGGAATGGACAGGACACGATATTTCCACACTCATCTGCATCGCTGAGGATAGAATTTGCTGGAGGACTCTGCGTGCTGAGGCATCCAATGTGGTACCCCTACGACCGTGAAGGGTTACTGGTTTATTGATTGATTGTAAAATAATAAGTTGAAAAAACATATGGAAAAACAGCAGAATAGAGACGAAACTTCTAATGCTAAGAACTTTTATTTCTCCGGTTGCAACATAAGGATGTGAAACATGGACCCTAAGTCAAACAGTGCCAAAGAAGAGCAATGTCTTTATGATGAAATGCTACAGAAAGATACTTAGAGTATCATGAAAGGGGAAAAAGAGGAACTCAGATATACACATTTAAGATGCCTGAGTGTTGATACTAAACACAATAGGAAAAAAATAAACCTACACCAGTTTGGTCATATAAAGAGACACACATGTTTAGAAAGACAAATACTAGAAGACAGAGCACCTGGGAGGGGAAAGGGAGGACACAGAAGACGATGGAATGAAGCCATTACAGATAACATTAATGCGTCATTGGAAAATGAAAGCCGCATGGCCCAAACCAGAGAAGGGTTCAAGGGGTTCATTGGGAAGACGACGTTCTGGAGAGAATACGTCACATGACATTGCTTGAACTCTTACCATTGACAAGTTCACATCATTACAAAGCAACATGCTATTTTTAATTAATTGACATATACTGGCTATTATTACATTTATTTTCATCAAATTATTGAAATGTATGATTTCTCCATTCTACATGGATCTGTAGTGGCGCTGATATTTTGTTATTCTTCCAATGAAGTTCAAACACAGGTATGCAACTAGTTTGTATCTCGCTATTTTATGCTTCTCAAATTGTGGAACTATATAACGCTATTGGGAACATTCTTTGCAAGGATTTTCTGACACGTATAAAAGTAAGGAGTAAAGAAGATTAAGATAATACTCGAGATGGATATGACTGCCATGGCAAGGTGGAATATGATTGGAAAAGTAAGATGAGTATTACAACAATGATCGATTTATTCAAATCATTAGTGATTTATGAAGTACACTTTTTTTATACGGATGTGAAAGCTGGACACTAAATGCAGACACAAAATGAAGCATTTTCAGACTTTTGAAAACACGTGTTGCAGATGTTTGTTAAGAATTAGGTCTGTATAGAACATGAGACAAATATATTTGTTCTTAGCAAATAAACAAACTTACTTGAAATCCAGAATCACTTTTGTCAGTGGTGAACCTGTGTAAACGTGTGTGGTTTTGACATGTAACACGACACGATTCACTTACAAATATTATTTTATAAGAAACAGTCGATGTTGAAGGAGAAGAGGGAATAGGAGAAAATCCTGGATTGATATCATAAATTAATGGTCTGGGCGTGACTTTTCTACACTTCTTTTGATGGCTGAGGATAGTGCTGTGTGGATAACGTTTTGTACTAATGTTTCTAGTGTGAGATCGTTACGACCCTGACGGGTAATAGGGTCTTATTTTTTATTATATAAGAGTACGGTACGGCTCTTTTGTCTCGTTCTGTGTCGGGGATGTACAGAGCGCGTCCCGAACGTGAAGATAAGTGCAAACTATGCAATAGGCAAGTGTTCATCCGAACCGTTCAGAAAACAATGACAACCTACTGGACGTATTTATATTGCCCACAAAATCAAAACCACAAAAACAATGCGGAGTTGGTAGCTACATACTGAATAGCCTGAATCATAAGCTACCATCTTTTAAAGAATAAGGTACTAGACAAATTCTATACTTGGATTAATTGTTACACATAAGAATGTATTCACTGGAACGCTTTATGATTGGATTAATTGTTACACAAAAGAATGTATTCATTGGAACACTGTATGATTGGGTTAATTGATAAATATCAAAATACATATCAACAAAGGTCCAGTATGGTAGCGTACTAAATGTTAGTGGCAAACAATGTCACAAGTATTTCGTATTTTGATCATTTAAGAAATCTTCTTAAACAGGTATTCATATTCAAACACATGTTGGACATATTATTTATTGTAATATTTGATTCCTATGTCTAATCAACTCATACAATCTGTGTCTGAAGTAGAAAACTGCTTTTTCCGAGACACAATCACGGCAGTGCCGTGTTATGATGCAGAGTGGCGGCCGCATCAGGTGGCAACAATAAAAATACATTGTCTATCAATATATTTGCTAAAACCCTTTGTTGCCTTTCGGCGTCAGGGGTAGAATAATTTTCTGGAGACGGCCCCCTTGTGTGCTGAGTATATTGTGAACATTATAGCCTCTTTTATTTCAGTGGTCCATCGTTTTCGCGGTCGGCTTCTAGGTATGCTTTCGCTATATCTGTGTAGCATAGCTTCCTGTGGTATACGGTCTGGCGGTAGTCTGCTGATGTGTGAAAACCATTTGATCTGTTGTCTCTTGATATATTCCAAGATTGGGATGGTGCCGGTTTTTTGTCGAATGTCCTCATTTCTCACCCTGTCTCTTAGCTTTATTTCTAGAATTCTGCGTAAGCATGCCATTTCAGCTGTCACAAGTTTACGTTTATCTTGTGCTGTCGTTGTCCATGTTTGGCTTTGGTTGCACAGCGTTGGCATAATAATTGTTTTGAATAGTATTATTCTGGTGTTTAAATCTACATTTTTCCCCCTAAAGATTGGTGTTATTTGCCCTATGGTCAACCAAATGTTAAACTTAAAGGAAGGTGAACCGACTACAACAAATACAAGAGAACCATACATCCAGAAATCCGAAATTGAAGCTGCAGTTAAACATGCACAAACAAAAAAGTAGCAGGAATAGACGGCATGCCTATAGAACTAATAAAAATGCTAACACCAATAGGTATAAATACACTGTCGAAGACTGTATTTCGAAGAAAACCCATTTAAAGGATGAGGGGGGCAGCATTTCGAAGATTTGCATCATACTCAGAAATTCTACCGCACTGCCCTGGACACAATAATTATTATGCCAACAAAGATCAAAATGATTTCATTTGTGCATAAAAACAGGGCATGATGCACAAATATAACGTGTACATTTATAGAGTCTAAAGAAAAATAAAATCGTATGCAAAAAATGGCCTTAATACGTTAGACGGACGATTACTCGGATATCAACATTTGTTTGAGGGCAAAGCTAGTGAAATGTGCTTGACTAGGACACTATATGTTTGGATTAATGTAATATGTATAAGAATACAGTAAATGTATCATTGTATGCTTGAATTAATTGTCAAAATATATAAGAATATAGTAGTTGAAACAATGCTGTTATTCAATGTCAAGTATAAGAATATAGCGATTTGAACACTGTATGTTTGTAATAATTGTAAAGTAGAAGTTAGTACATGGAACACTGTATGATTGGATTAATTGTGAAGTATAGGAATGTAGTAGTTGCAAAACTGTGTTCAATAAATTATCAAGTATAGGAATATATTATATGGAAATAGCCCGGCTCCTAGGTTTGGATCGAATATAACATTAGAACATTCTAAGTTTGGATTAATTGTCGAGTATATGATCATGGCAGCTGTAACACAATGTTTATATTAATTTCGGACATAGGAATATACTCAAGGAATACTCTATGTTTGGATTAATTGCCGAGTATAGAAATACAGTAGTTGTAACATTATTTTTGGATTGTTTGTCGAGTACACAAGAATATAGAAATAAAAAATCAGTGTCACGAACACAACAAAGCACTGGAAATTTTGGGGATGCGGTAACACAATACGAATAGGAATATAGGCCTACACGAAAATAGGATGAAATATCAAAAATAATAAATGCAACATACTAGCAACGAAACATAAGAACTGACGACGTTTTGACTTAGAATCCGTCATCAGGACGGACAATAATTCTTTATTTAAATCAAATATAAGAACACATCAATTGTAGCACTCCATGCTTGAAATAATTGATTATCATCATTAGAAATTGACGTGCAGATTGACAAATTGATCACGTATCTTCTCAGTACACTACCACTATTGTGACAGTGTATGCACTTAAGAAATCATGATAGAAAATATGATATGTACAATGCAAGCTAAGAGTGCGCTATATCCAGTTACTAAAATCGGTGAAACTTGGAAGATTTACATACGCAAAGGTATGGATGGGCTTTGCTTGCTCGTTGTACATAAAAACACAAGAAAAATAAAAGTAAGAGAAACTGAATAATTGCTCTTTCGAAACCGGTTGTGTCGGCACTCAAATAAAATGGCGACACAATGCATTTCCATTCTCTGGATTGCACTCCGCTGGAAATTTAGTAGGATCATAATCCTGCTACAAGAGTGATCTAGCGGGAGTTTGAGAATAAACTTTGAATAATAATAATAATAATAATCATAGCTGTCTGCCACACAAAATGGCGTACTTGTAAAAACAAATTTCCAATGAATGTTCTACAATAGTCTTGCTCACCGTCGTTGAACATTTGAAGAGGGACCTGTATGATGTTGGAATCTGACACATGTCTAACACGATAGCTCGTGAGTCGAGTGTACAGATTGACGGGACCATAAGATCTTAGGCGATAAGAGTCGTGTAGATGCTCCAGCTATACATAAAAACCGAGGATGGTCGATTAATTAGTCAGAGTTCAGTGAGCATTTCTTTTGCTGAGTGCTCATCGGTCTCAGAAATGTCTTAGTTGCTGACTTGCTGAGAGAAAGTGAGGCCTGATCAAAGAGTTCTCATTTGAGAGATTCTTTGATCGAAGTTTAATAATTACGAATTTTACCTGATCTTGTTCTTAACTGACTAATTGAGTTGAGTATAATTACTTCCAAGTTGTAGGTATTGACGATTTGTTCCAATTCAAAAGTCTGTATTGCTTAGTCAGCTAAATATAATTGCTAGTGAAAGATCAATCAGAATTAATGCGGAGAGTTGATTAGCGACTTGTGTAGTTATTACGTTTTGATGGACGCCGAAATTGTCTGCTTTGTTTATTGAAACTAGGGGACAGGTGTCAAATATAGCTAAAAGAGAAAGAATATATTCAGACTAGGTAATCATCTATACATTATGATCAGTGGATTACTGGAATTCAATAGAATAGACATGAAGACGTGTGCTATCGAACCAGGTGTTGTTAAAAGTGCAAATTATCGTCGGGGTGTAACATCGATGATTTATTTAAACAAGTCCACGATATTCCCTCAATTAGTACTAGCGGCATGTTTGAGTTATTTAAGCTTAGGAGGCAACCAGAGAAAAGTGTGATTGAATGAGACAGTAATATAATATTATTGATGCATACGTTATTTTTGAACAACCATTTTTTTTATATACCCATCATGGACTTGTATTACCAATCTATATGTTCAGCCCACCTAAGGTCGCCCTCTGGGTAAGCTTTAAAAGTGCGCTGTTTCGTATATCTGCCATAATCTCGGTGTGTTAGAGGGCCCGAAAGGAAAGCATAGAATATTAACAGTGTCGCTGACAAGCATGTCGTTAGAGGCAGCTAAGGTTTCTGTGTGATAGTTTACTACCACGTCTCATGATCTTGCTGTGACTAGACCTGGAACATTTCAAAGAAGCCGAAGTCTGTTATTGAACAGAACCATCGGTGTATATATTCAAATCATTATGTACAGTGCTGTCAGTTATTAATACTTTATAGATACACTTTTCCATTGCATCACTCCCTGCATTCAGCGGCTAGTGATAACACATTGGTTGTACAACCATCTCGGGTGACTAAATCGATCATATGGCATAATTACTAAATCATCACCTCTGCCAATCATTGAACTTCCCAGCAATATAATGCCATTTAATAGTATTAGGTCAAAGGGCATGAGCCCATGGACCGCTGGATCAGCAACCAGCCAATCATTTAGTTAACATGTTAGTATGTAGCCAGGGCCGTGTTACTTACATATTGATGTAGAGTATTTTAACCAACCGAGGAAATAAAACAAGTGTTTCATAATTGATGTGCGTCATACGTGTAGTAAACGAGGACACTCCAGTGCAGGATTACATACACAGGTATATAGAATTATTCAAGAAACTAATAGCTATACCTATGAAACTCTGGAAAGTGAAAGTTGCTCAAATTTTAACGAAACTAAAAATACCGGCGGAAAATGCTGTCGAGAGAACAGCCCAAATAATGAATAATAGTGTTGTCGATTTACCAGTTTTTGCTCATGCTTCACTTCCTATGACAGAAGCAATACGATGAAAACGTCGAGAGATGATATTCGAAAATGTTCTTCAGGAAACGACGTCGACTACATGACATTCGTCGGTGAATTTTGGGCGGCGAATCGTCTTAACTCCTCCACTACATGCTTACATATCACTCCACGTAAAGTAATCTCACACTGATGGGGTGTAATAGGTAGTGCTGCCCTAGGTTTTATATGACCAACGACATATTTAGACATGGTCAGTATCACGTCCTCCGACTTTACTTTCTCAGAAAGTTACCCAATTAATTAGACTGAGCAAAGCTGTAATCCGCTTGTGGTCTAATTTATTTTCACCATTCCAATTGGATGATGAAACATATTGGATCCCCCGATTTGCAAACTATTGGACTAACAGCTGAGTTGCAAATCAGTTAAAGGGAATATTACTTCTGTTATAAAATACACTTAAATAAACAAATATATGACGTGAATTTCTCTTACAGGCATGGCTGTACTTTAAAAGTGTCAAAGATTTGCTAACCGTACGAAGGATGTCTACAGCAAAACTAGAGCACGACAAGGTCATCGCAAGTGCATCAAATCCCATAACTTTCCTGCCACTTATAATCAACAAACAATACAGATCTAATGGTTTCAGATATATTGAATTGTGTTAGTTAATCTCCTTTTTTATTATTTTGTTTTGAAGATTATAGTCTACGTGGCTAGTATATAGTCTACGTGGCTAGTATATAGTCTACGTGGCTAGTATATAGTCTACGTGGCTAGTATACAAACTACGTGGCTAGTATATAGTCTACGTGGCTAGTATATAGTCTACGTGGCTAGTATATAGTCTACGTGGCTAGTATACAAACTACGTGGCTAGTATATAGTCTACGTGGCTAGTATATAGTCTACGTGGCTAGTATATAGTCTACGTGGCTAGTATATAGTCTACGTGGCTAGTATATAGTCTACATCGCTAGTATACAGTCTACGTGGCTAGTACATAGTCTACGTGGCTAGTATATAGTCTACGTGGCTAGTATATAGTCTACGTGGCTAGTATATAGTCTACGTAGCTACGTAGCCACGGAGTTGTCTCTGGCAACCGTGGCCAGTTTCGAACCTACGGTAATATTGAAGCTAGCTAAAATGATGTGACACCTCAACACAATCGGGTACAACCTTCTTCTATTGGAAGCAATATCCAAAACACAGATTCATTAATTTTGTTGGAGTTGTGGATCTCGTCAAATTTATTTCACGAACTCCATAAAAATAAAAAAACAACCAGTTTACAAAAGTCTAACACCTCCAAATATTTGAATGCTTTAGCGCATACAAAAATCGAATGTTAACGAAACAGTTAACAGCAATCGAAATACATATTATTACTCCATTCGACACGAGACTTCCATGTCCCCTAACATGTCCACATGTCCCCCTAAATACAGCAGCAGCTTCTATTTCAGCACTAATGCCTTGCAGTTTTGCTGATTGAGTAACTGAAGTATAAACATTATAATCTTCGCCCTATTTCGGACAATTCCAACGCCAAAGTAATAGTTACCAACAATCAGAGCCCAATGATGGCCATACCTTCTCCTTGTCGGCAATTCGTACCGAGACGCCGACGAAACAATACATGACTTCCAAAGGCTAAATTTTCCATTTGATAACAATTTGGAATGTTAGAGAATGATCATTCTTGAATGATCTCCTTGGCCAAAATCAAAGGTTGCCTTCATTTCTCTGCTGCCATCTTTCGCCATCACGCCATGTCTTTCCGTCTTTGTAGCACAGATTGTCTTGTGAGTTACATCCATCATCGCCATTGATCATGCCTGCTAATATTTTCTTGAACATTTCTGTGGTCTTGAGTTGAAGTGGCATCTCTATTTCTCATCGTTTTTTCTTCCATCGATAGTCCTGTTGTAGTTCTGCACATGTAATGCATCTCTTCGTCTAACAAATAATATTCTGGGTGATTTTTACTTTTATTTTTGTCTGATATTTTACCTAGAATTTCATCTGTTACCTATTGTTTGTTTGTTCTTCGATTTTCTCGCTTGTAACATTAGTAGTTTGTAAAATTAGGTGTTTGAATACATTTCATAATGTTATCCCATTATTGTCTATTTTAACTTCAGAATTCTCCTCTCTGTATTGTTCCATTCACTCCTTCAGTAGGTGTTCATATATGCTTTTTTAAAACCAATGTATACCTGTTGTATATCTGGTTGTCTTAACGCAGATGTATCTAGCTAAGAATCTGCATTTCATGTAAGCCGTGTCTTATTATTATTATTCATTATGTGTATGTTGTATATCATTAAATTGCGGTGTGTGCTGATATCAGCTCTAGGTATGTCTTAGTAATTATTACACTATTTATAAATATGGTTTTTGCTCATAATAAAATATGCCTTATTCCTCTTTCTGTCTCCAGGGATTTCCACGTCTGTAGTCTCCTTTTTCTTGGACAAAAATGCGCTGCATATGATCACGATATTACGTTCATAGAATTGTACATGTCGTTTATTGTTTCTAATCAAAATTTTTGCCTACGTTTTCTTTTCCTACATTTGAATTTATGCCCCTGTGACTATCAGAATGTCCATTGATTTTACTGGCTTAACCGCATGTAAGTCTTCACAGTAATTTTCTATTTATTGTTTTAGTATGGTTTGTAGTTTATGTGTGTATAATATTTAGAAGAAATGGTTTTACTTGTGGTACTTAACATCAACATTCTATCATTATATTTCCAGTAAAATCTGATGTATTTGATATAATCTCTAACACTAAACATGAAGTTTGATATTGAAATAGTGAAACATAGTAGTAAATCTATCAAGATCATGAAACCGCCAGGACATTGGCAAAAGTACAAATATACCGGATACAGTTATTTACTCAAAGAAAAACTATAAAGGAGACAAATTAAATCTCTAAGAAGATACGTCAGTATAGCTCCGTATAGTCTAGTCTTGTCGGACTCAATAAGTGCCAAATGTAATTCGTAACTGAATTCGTACGGATATATCGGAAGTGGGGGGGGGGGGCGTAAACTAAAATTATTTTTAAAAGATGATTTTACAAAATGTATTAAAAACAGCTATGCTAGGGTAGAAACACACATTATATTATTGATTGTAAAGTCTCCGTCAGCAGACACACACACGCACTCGTGCATACATAACCGTGCACAATATCCTGAAATTTATGAAACTAAACATGAAATTGATAAATCTATTTCAGGACAAACACAGACAAAAATAAAGAGCTGTTTCTCTGCGTTATCGTAATGCAGAGATTCATGGCTGTATATAATTGGGGACGAGAGTAGGGGTTGGGGGGGGTGGAAGTGTTTGATATCCCTTCGCTTATTACAGGTAAGCGGAACATCTATGTAACTTTCCATCTGCCTTCAAAACAAAAAGGTGGGGGGGGGGGTTAGTAAACCTCTCCAACCTCCTATAATTCAGTAAGGGGATAGTTAGTAACCCTCTTTACCAGCCTTTAATTCAGTAAGAAGGAGAAATAGCAAACCTCAATTCAGCAAGGGGGAGTGTTATCACACCTCTCCACCTGTCTTCATTAGCAATCATCACTGCATATGGTGATGATTAGTAACAGTATTAATGCTATTAAATAGCAACAATAGTCATATATGTATATTGCTTTCCAGTGTATCGTTATATGGCGTTAGTTTTCCACTTGAGAAAAATGACTCTAGGTTACCAGTAATCTCTTTATTTTAATTTGTTTGCTTATTGATTCTACTTTCTATTGACAAAGAATCAAGAATCAAGAACATTAAAACTACGTACGCCAAACATGACTTGTGTTAATAACCAACTCATCCTGTTGCTCGATACCTCGAGCCAGCGGGCCACTAATACTAAAGAGAAATAGCACACTAGTCTCGATTTTAATTATATTTGCTATAATGCGTCTCAAATGTTTGAAATTTTTAAATATAATATGTTTATTTGTGTGTGTGTCACCATTAATGTCTTCTTGGAAGAATAATGCGATAGTTTCTCGTTGTTTTCCACATCCATGTGGGGGATATTCATTTATGTCAGGGTAAATTAGTGCCAGCCAGGATAGTCGGAAATTAGAAACAGTAGAGATGTTGTTCTACAGAGGAATTCTGAGAATAACATGGCGTGTCAGAAAAACGAATGTGGTGTTGAAAAAGTCAAATGCTAGATGAAGCTTAATCAATAATTTAAGGAAAAGAATTAATTATTTGGCCACGTCATGAGACAGGAAGGTTGGGAAAACATAGTTACAACAGGAAAGATTAAAGGCAAGAGAGACAGGGTGACAATGTGAGAAAATATTGGATAGTTTAACAAACTGGCCAGGTATAGAGTCAACAACGAGCCTAATAAACAGTACTAGTGATAGAGAGCGGTGGAGAACCATGATCGACCGTGTCAAGCTGAAAGGCGCATATATAACGAATTCTGTAAATCATTACACAACGATTTCCGTTCTCCGAACTGCGTCCAGCTAATCAGTAGCAGTTTGAAAACGAAGAAGATGAAGAAGAATGTAATCAAGTATAGTGAAACATCATTATACCGTGAAAATCCTAAATAGAGTACCCGTTTAAAAAACATTTAATATTTATCAGCACTTTAAAAAATCTCCACTTACATTGCTTCTTTACTGTTTGTATTGTATATCATGAATTGATATTACTTCATATATATTTCATTGGTCTGCACCAAGTGGTCATAATGAGATTTGAATGTAGTTTTCATTTAGTCACAAATATTATAAAACTTCGCAGCACACTGACACAATGCGGTATACTGTTATTTTTACCACAACATTTAAATTCTTCCGGAATATATATCACGGATATTTGTAAATATCGTAAAACTCATTTCTCTAGAGCTCTTTCCATGCCATGAAGACTCACACTCTCAGCAACAACTGCTATGGGACGTGGCACAACTGCTATGTGACGTGATAACAACTGTTATGTCACTTGGCAACAACATTTATGTGACGTGGCAATAGCTTTTATGTACCATGGAAATAACTGTTAGGTGGAGCGGCAACTATTGTTATGTGACGTGGCAACAACTGTTATGTGACGTGGCAACAACTTTTATGTGACGTGGCAACAACTTTTATGTGAAGTGGCACATGCTATAACTTATCAGTATATCGAGAGACTCATTGATGAACTGAAAGGTCAAAGGGCTTGACATCTATAATTCCGATTATAAGTATGTACTGACGTAGCTACACACGGGAATAATGATGGATGCGATTTAATTGAAGTCAGTACGCATTTCATATTTAAAGCTATGATTCATTTTACAAATGAACAATATAAACAATGAAATGTTGGAAGACTGAAGGTTCCGAACATAATAACAGACATAATAAAAAGTTTGGATGACATTTTTGCGGATGCTATCACGTAACTTTCCAATTATGCAACGGATCACATACCTAAAGACTCAAAAACATTAGTATTTTTACCCATTTCCTAATGACCCAGATAACTATAGGGAGCATAGGACAAAATTATTCCTAAGAAATAAAATAATAAAATAGAGGTGTATACAGGTGTGCAAGAACCATGTGCAAGAATGGTGTGGACATATATGCAGACACGATTTCTTGTAAAAAACAATACTGCAGGGAACCGTCGAAGGAGAGAGGAGCAGAGGAAGGAAAATAAAGACATGGACAGACAACATTAAGGAATGGACAGGACACAATTTTACCTCACTCCTCCGCATCGTTGAAGATATAAATCGCTGGGTAACTCTGTGTGCTGTAGCATCCAATTTGATACCCCTATGACCCTGACGGGGTTACGGGTTTTTGTATTGGAATAACCCAGAGCAGTGGATTATACAAAACATAGAACAATACGTTTGATTAGTCATGTAACCAAGTTACTACTTAAGAAAGTTCATGGAAAAATTAAACACTAGATATACATAGAAGTAGTTGAAGAACCGTCTGGTGTTAAGAAAAACATGTAAATTAGAGTAATTATAATTAGTATCAGACTATTAGTGGTAAACATATAGAAGACCAAAAATGTATCTACATTTGCCTCATATTCTACAAAAAGTCCTACAATGAAGTTTAGTAATTTCTTTTAATGTCTCATAGAAATTCATGTCACATACACACACAGAGACATACGCACAAACACATGCAAAAACACGTACACCACAGAGAGAGAGAGAGAGAGAGAGAGAGAGATAGATAGATAGGGATATTGTGAAGTACTGTTGCGAACGAACCTCATCAATAAGGTACCTAACTAATCAATAAAGTGGCTATTCACCATACATTGAGATAAACGAGTAGTATGACAAGGATGTATTTTCAATCGATTTAACACCTACATATAGAAAATCTTGAACATATCAAAAGAATGTCAGTCTTCCAGAGCAGTGGGAAAACAATAACAATCTACGATACGCATATGCCACAATCCTCTTGTATAAGGTCAATAGCAGCTACAAATACAAATATTTGTTCAAGTCACAAATCAGGTAGAGAATATATCGACTAGATATTAACATTAAGAACCAATGATAATCAGCACAACTGAAGAAGATCAACCACTAAAATAAAATTACATGGAGAGATACTGCAAAAAGTAGAACATTACCTGTATATTGGACACAATTACAAATGACGGTAGATGTGAACAAGAAATTAAAAGGAGAACAGGAATGGCTACAAATACTTTCAATGACAGGAAAAAATAATACGCATCCAAATAATTCACACAGTAAATATAAATGATAATTATAAAATTTCATATCTATTCTACATTAATGTATGGCTCAGAAATTTAGATAATAAACAAATAGCTAAATGACCGCATTGTTGTCTTTGTGATGTGGGGATATAGAGAAATAGGGAAAACATGGACAGAAAAGAAAGGAAATTGGAGAGGTGCTGACAACAATTCATTTGAAGAAATCAACTGTTGAAGGAAATAAATTTGAAGAAATGAACTTTTGAAGGAAATAAATAGCAAACAAATTAAAATTAGTTAGTTAGTTAGTCGTTGGATCATCGTCATTGCACTCCGGACAAGTCCATAAGTGCTCAGATCTTTCCTTGAGTGTATCCGCCATTACACGTTGACTGACAGTCCCAGTACGTTGTTGATTGACCATCATTCTTTTTCGCCCACGAAAACTCTCCTTTCTAGCGACACCACATTTCAAACCAAGTTCCTTTATTCTAATCATGGAACAAGAGTCATTGTCACTTGTACAGTCATTTGTTCGTGCGTTTTCACGTAGGGCATTCAAAATGTCTGCCCGATCCATCGCTCCACCAACAGCTGTAGTAGCAGCGTGGGCGGCCAACCTATCTGCTCTTTCATTACCCCGGACTCCCGCGTGTCCCGGCACAAAAATAAAAGTTCATGTACGCACACAGGAATTATTCACTGCATCCAGCCACTGTTCTCGAACGTACCCCGTCTGAACTTTCACAATCATGTTCATGGAGTCACTGAGGATACAGGCATGCTCGCAGACAGTCTGTGAACAGACCCATTGCAAAGCTTTGGTCACCGCCGGAATCTCCATTGTCAAGCTGCTTGTCGTCTGAACGAATGCACCACTTTCCTCTCTGATAGTCACCCCCCACCTTTGAGCCGTGAAAGCCCAGGAACTCCTGATGTGTCTCTCAACCGACCCATCTGTATATATAACAATATCACCTTCTCTGGAATTCTCACTGATCAGAGCGAGTACCTCCGACTCGACCACTGTCGGATACCATTCCCTGCACTCTCTATTGAGTGTTATTACTCCTTCGAAGGCTGTTGGGTAATCCGAAGGTGCCAGACTCCATTCGGCACCAGGTAGTACATCCTCCAATCTGCAGACACTCTGTATAACGTCCTCTGCGCGCCCCATCCACAACTTTCCTCTCTTTAGTTGACTTCCTTTCACTTTGATAATTATCTGGGTGTAGAGGGTGCTCTTTATCAGCGGTGATTTTTAGGTAGTTCCGCGCCCTGCACATTTGTATTCTTTGCTCCACAGTTGGGCAATCAAGTAGGTATCGCATAGCCGAGCCGACGTATCTCTCGTGCACCCCAAAATTATTCGCATTGCTTCATTTTGGATTATATCCAATCTTTCTGTTTGTGTTTGACTCAGTGTCAGAATTGCCAGACGTACTCTACGACCGCCACCACCAATCCCTGATACAGCAGAAATAGCAGTCTATGTTAACATTGAGCAGCAGCCATAACTTTCATCGCCACAAGACCTTTATAAGCCTTTACAACTATTTGGTCAATATGATCTTTGAAACTCAAACTTCGGTCCAACATGACCCCCAAGTACTTCATTGTGCTGGTTCTCTCGAGGACATCCCCTCTCAACGTAACCGATGGCGTGGACGTGTTGACTATGTGATTGTTTAGGGAAAACCATGTTATCGATGCCTTTGATGGATTAACAAAAGCTCCAGAATTACTGCACCATTCTCCTAACTAAAATTAAAATTTAACAAATTAACAAATTACAATACTTTGGGCAAAAGACAAGACACCTTGTTGAATACATTACTTGAAGGTTGAGCGCAGGCGAGCAAGAGGTAGGCAGATATACAAGAGAGAGAGAGAGAGAGAGAGAGAGGTGAGAGAGAGAGGCTGGAGATGAATGTGATACAGTCAAGTATAGTGTATCACCAAGGAAAGAGGCAGAGGATGTTGGATGTCAGTTACAGCTAATCTTCGATACAAAGACGGTATGCGATAATATTTATTAGCTGGTATACATAGTTAAGAAATAACTTGAAAACCGCCGTAGTGTAATGTAACTAGTACTAATAGTTAAGTAATAAAAACTTGAAATCCTCCGTAGTGAATGTTAAGTATCTCGCCATCCCTCCTCCCCCCCCCCACTCCTTTCCGACCACAGATCCGAGTTTCAATTACACTCAATACTTTTTTGTTTTAAGTAAAAAAATTAATTATGTGATTCACCCAATCATCAGGAAGTTGGGTACTACCTGAAGGGGTTACGCTCTGGGAAGGTTGGGTAATGGCGCCATCACAATTAAGCGAGTGCGGTAACGCTAGTCATGCGGTTTCTGGTCAAACACTGACTAGACGGCTAATTACTTATGGGAAAACCATGAGCTATGACGTTGGCTCATAACTTATCTTACCTTTACCTTTTACAGAAGGGGTTGAATATTGTTAAGTTTAATCATCCATAATGGTTCTATAATCGCAAAGCATACCCCGCTATATTTCGATATGTAAATTAAGTTTCTGCTTACTGATTACCAATCTAGACAAAATAAGAAACTAAGAAAATAGGAAAAGAGTTGGTATGATATCATGTATTGAACATATTGAAAGACAACAAGTAAAATGGTTCGGTCACCTTATGAGAATGAACCCAAACAAAATACCAATGAGAGCCAATAAAAAGAAAGCCAAGAAAACGGTGGATATAAAACATCAAGTTAACCTTGAACAAACATGGATTAAATACAACCACGGCGACAATCTGGCCTTGGAACGACAGCTTAATCTCCCACCCCTAGGCTTACGGCAAGTGTGAGCACGATCAACCATCATTCGTCTGGGGATAGACAATAGTGAACAAAACAAAACCTATGGACCAAGCAGACATATTTACTGCTCTTCGTGAGTCCTCACGATCAGAGGATTTTGAGATGAATAAGCATGAGTCAATATCAAGAATACAAGAATTGGGAGTGAGGATGGGCGTGGTCCAAAGAGAACCCCTGACAAAGATTTCAAAAAGAGTAGTGAACCAACACAAAACAGGAACAATCAACCGTTATACCCTGAGAGATTTACTGAAACGGAGATCGGAGCACCTATGGACGTGTCCGGTGTGGGAAGATGATAATCAACATATGTTATGTTATGTTATGTTATGTTACTCCAGGGCCATAGGCGGCGCATAGGGCAGAAACCATAGCCTTCCATTTCTGTCTTTGTGTTGCCAGGTCTTTCAATTGTTGCGTGTTGTTTAGGTTCATTGACATGCCTTCTCTATTAATGGTTCTTCGTAGAGTTTCTCTAGGTCTCCCTCTTCTTCTTACTCCAGGTGGCACCCAATATAGTGATTGCTGGGGAATTCTTAGGCTGTTCATTCTGAGAACATGGCCGATGTAAGTCCAACGCCTTTGTCTAATGAAGGAAGATATATAGGTTTGTTTGCTTTCCTCTCTTATAGTAGTGTTAGATTTAAAGTCACTCCACTTAACGTTCAGAATGGTACGTAGGCATTTATAATCAGCATACCTAATACTTAATTCCTAAAAGAGCAAAGATTCAATGCCCATGTTCATTGGTAGTGCATGATAGTGCATTGTTTTAATTATATTTCACAGTCTAAGAAATTACGTCACTTACGATACTTTCAGTATAACTGCAGGATACTGCTAGATTTTAGGACCCTTAGAGAGCGGCGGGCAGGGTTTGGTATAGGGATGAATACATCTAATGCTAGTACATTTCCCACCCCATCGTGATGAGAGAGACAAACAAGTGTGTTCCTGCATTCCAAAACAATTTAAACTTTTACGTGCGTAAAATTCTCCAAAACCGAACTGGGAGTAATGGGGGGGGGGGGGTATGCACTGCGATTACAGTTCCTAAATAATATATGAGTTAGCCAGTGGATATTAAATATGGAATCAATGAATTTATATATTTTACATTTAGCTGAAGTTGGTTAATAAAATAAAATTTTGCTTGTTTAGAATAATTGGCACAATATACCATAATAAAATGATATGTCTTGTATGTCAAATACGGATCCAGACACAGTTGACAAGAACGTTTCTGACTTTTATAGATCTTTCTACAACTTGTGTCTGCTTGCTTAGTTTAGGATGAATAAAGTATCGGAGTGCAGATACATACGCACAATGATGCACGGTGTAAAGTGTGAGTTTTGAAAGATAATCACAATGACGCAGACGGAACAAATATAAAGATAAATAAGTAAGGGAAACAAAGTGATTCTTCATTTCCTGTATTCCTTCTGAAACATCTGCAGATTATCAGGATGTGTACTGAAGAACCGAATGCGTTGTCATTGTTTAAATTTTGGCTGCCTATCCGCCTCACAAATCCGATTTAGGATTGGCTTCTGGGCAACCTTGATCCTATATTCATTCAACTCCACACCCAAACCTCTTTAGTCGCATTGTGCATCATGCATTGCGGCTAACAGTGTTGCTATTATTTGCTCCCCTTTCGTATCCCAGAAATATACAACGATAACAAAGTGATAAAGAAGAAAACTAATACAATATAATTAATAATAGATATAAATTAATATAATTACAAGATGACAGAAGAAACTATAACTCCGAACACAAAATTAAAGTGAATTATAGAATCATGTAAACTCCAATTCTCCCTAAAGAAACCTTCCACAAATTTAATATATTTCTCCGCATATGTCTGTGAGCAAACAGTATAAGAGCGAGAGAGAGTTAAATATGCAAATATCCATCGATATTAGTTTAGAAACAAATACATAATCCAGTTAATGATACTCAAGACACTGATAATCATACACGTAAAATTGACGTTTCGGAGAAAAGACCGTAGTCAAGAACAAAACGTTATACATATAGATAGATACTTGTAGTTTCTGGTAATTGCCTTTAGTTCGAAACAAAGATTCGTCATGTGTTTTCGGTGTGCTTAAAGTGATTGATAAATTTTCATTACCCTGTTTTCCGTTTTTTTCTCCTACCGCAGTAAATGTTAATGCGGACTCACGTGCTATTGACTGCAGGGTTAGCGAAAAATTCCCGTCCTCGATTGACAGCGGCTTTCCTCACTATAAGATAAATTTTCATGTAAACATAATCCTGTCTCAATGGCTTGTATGTTGTAAAATTAGGAGTACAAGATTACAATTCAATTTGGTGGATAACATGTATTTTAACCCATTTAAACAATCCCAATTTGATGGATAACATGTATTTCAACCCACTTTTTCGCAATCCCAATATGATGGATAACATGTATTTCAAACCGATCTTCACAATAACAATCACAATTTGATGGAGAACATGTATTTCAAACCCAGCTTCACAATCACGGTCAACATTTTTACAATATAAACTTCGCACTTGATTTGTAGGGTCCAAACAGGTAAGTATATAATATTAATAATATATTCTGTTATACATGTTATAAGAGGCAACTAAGGAGGATTTGATATTCAGTGGTCCATTTTTAAGTGAAATGTGTTCACATGGCCAAAAGAAATGACATAAAGCTTTTCATCCATCTTCGTTCAAGGACGTATGTTTCTTCCCAAATGTGTGTTTATCAATAAAATAATGTTTCGGTTTATTTTATTATATTCTGTAATAAAAAGCGCAAACAGTGACCTTACTGTGACCCACCCAGATAAATATGTGGCTCAACAATTGTCTATTTGTATGTGTGGACACCTGCACTATGTTGTGACCCACTTGTGGACCGCAGGACTCCTGTTCAGAAGAATTGCATTAACTTACCTGAACATGCCATTATCATCGGTCTCGTGACCATCCTTTCGCTCCTCTTATGGATTGCTTTCTCTTGATATGTTTCATTACGCGCTTCAATCTCTTCCTCCTACAATCGTTTTGCCATATGTGCTTTCTTATGTTCTTTATATTGCTTTTTTAAATTTGTTGTCTTTTATACTGATGAAAGTGTTTTAGTCGGAACGTCGTCTGCTGCTGTCTCGTTGTTAGTGTGTTATGTTTATAAATATTAGTAACACGTGTACATATTTTCGTTCACTTTTGCGTTTGCCCTGTGTTACCCCGACCGATACCGTCAAATGTATATAAGAACGTCCAACATAAGTAAATAGGACTCCATTCGTGACGTTTTGATCATTGTTAGAATTTCTGTTGGTGACTTTTTATATTCTTGGAGTCGTCTTATCTATTTTTGGCATGCCATTCCAAGTATGTGAATAGTATCAAACCGAAAGCCCAACAATAATCACACAATTTCACGAATGGGGCCCTAATTAATTCTGTTGGAAGCTCTTTAAGAAGACGGTCATGTCCCAGCCGTGGCATTTTCGGTTTGTTTCCTCGATAACGGTGTTGTATCTCCGAGCATGTACTTGCTGAATGAAGATTAATCTGTTAGTTCCATATTGACGCACATGTGGAGCAATTCCACTCAATGACCTCGCTGCTAATATCTCTACTTCTATCTGTCTGTCTATCTGTCTTTGTCAGACTGCGTGAGTATTCATCTCTCTGTACGCTCGCCTGTCTGTAATTTTAGTGTCTTTCTGTACCCATCAATTCATACCT
Source organism: Meghimatium bilineatum (assembly GCA_034231615.1). Lineage (NCBI taxonomy): Eukaryota > Metazoa > Mollusca > Gastropoda > Stylommatophora > Philomycidae > Meghimatium > Meghimatium bilineatum. The sequence goes on from CM067299.1 coordinate 79,057,958, forward strand.
GCCAACTTCAAGAAATACAAAAATAGGTAGGTGTGTTACCAAAATGAAACATAAAACAACTTAACAACGAGATACAGAGACAGACGACGTTTCGACTATAAAGCCTTCATCAGGACAAACAAATGACCACAATAAAACAAGTCTTACATGGAGACAAATAGGGTTATAATGAGGACAATAGCAGATAGGTAATGAGGGAAGAAAAGATGTGGAAGCATGACAGGTGAGAAAAACGTATGGGGAGAAGTTAGTAGTAAGTAGGGAGGAGAAAGTAGACTGAAGAATGTGAGATGAACAAAGGAAAAGATATGGTAGCAAGTAAATTACATTAAAATAAAATAAAAATACTCACCTCAAAAGTGGCAACAGAGAATGAATGCTACAGACAAGCAATCATGATGTAAGGGAAGAGCAAAATGAGATGATACGAGGGATCAGGTGGGAGAGAGAAAAAGAGGCCAAAAACGGCAGGAACAGAAGATAATGAGCAAACAGAAGGAAGAGAATATAAGCAGATAATTGTGATATATGAGAATAAATTGGTAGTAAAATAACTTAACTGATGCAGCGACTAGTCTATGGTCCTCCCATGTGAATGAGCACACGCATAATGGCAATAAAGTAAAGAATGGACAGTGAAAGTCAGATTCCTATCAAGGGTCATGATAGCACGTATTTGTACAGGTTAGAAAAATAAAGACATGCCACAGTAATAGACGGTACCCGAGGCGCTGAACTGAAAAGAAAACACACCCGCGAAAGTGGAACAATAGAAAAGACAATATCCTGGTATGGTCACAGTGCATACCAACTGATGAGAGTAAAGGGGCGTAAATAAATAGGTAAATAGCCATAGAGAAAGAAGACAGAGTATAAGACAAATGCAGAGGTTAAAAAAAAAAAAAAAAAAAGGGACGTGGTGGATCGACGAAATCCCCTAGACGGAGATACGTCACGCAAGAAAGTGAAGTGCGGGTGGGAGGGAGCCCAGAGGACACAGGGAGGGTACAACAAGGGAGGGTATGGGACTATCACGGGGAAGCACGTCGTGAGATGGTATCAGGCTGATATAGCGAGACATAGGAAGAGGGTGCCGGAGATAAGGGCACCAGAGAAGATAGGGAATAAGGAGACAGGAAAAGAAGACCATAGCGGGAGGAGGCAGACCCGGAGTTAGAGCCAAATCATGTGAGGAAGTGGAGGGTCGTAGCGTCGTAGGTGACAAAGTAAGGGTCATCTGTCCACAGTGTCGCAGTAAAAGGAGGTCGGTGTAGCAGAGGTTCCAATAAAATGTGACGGAAGATGGACCAAGGTCACAACCACAACGACATACCTTGTGGGCCAGGTGTTGGGAAATGAGACCGGTCGCATAAGCCGAAGATGATAAAGGGATGAGTTAGCCGCACGTCGCAACCCCTATGTGGGTATTGCTCGCACTGTACACTAGCTCATCTATGGGAACGACGATCAAAGGACAGAGACTCTGGCCACGATACACGATCCCTTGGTTTGGGGCATGCACCGTGGGGAGCGAAGTGTCCGATGAAACGAGGTTCGCATCTGTGTGAGACCAACCGTACGTTGCAACCCGTTTGGGGGCGTTGCCCGTACTGCACGCTGGCTCCATAAATATATATGGGGGAACCACTGCATCCGAGCCATCCAAGTCGTGTGAAGCAGGAATCCTGTTGGCGCTGCAAAGTCTATTTATTTAAAAAAAAAAAAAAGTTGGCGCTGCAAAGTCTATTTATTTAAAAAAAAAAAAAAAAAAAACCACATTTGTCAGTCATCAAACAGTCACCACATACCACATGCTACTTAACTGTATGGGTAGCCGCCCCAATTGCTAAGAAAGTGGCCAGAAGAAATATGATAATAGGTACGTGGTGTCGCCCACGGGCCACAGAGAATGGCACAAGAGAAAGAGCGGACATAGCCCTAAGCAATGGAAATAGAGAAAGTAGACAGAGTATGACAAAGAATCTAAAGGAGAAGAGGAGGATGAAGCATAGGTGAAACAACCCGTAGAGAGAGAGTAGAGTGGGGTAGCGAGGGGATACAGATCAACCATCAAACCGACGTACCAAACCGCAACAGACCCAACCCGGATGAAGCTGCACCGGTCCCAGTCCCATGGCGTAACCACCCACCAACACACCAATCGCAACGTGACATGTCACCGTAGCCCCAAACCCCTGCCACCTTCATAGGTCCTAGCAACAACAAAGTATGATATAATCAAATGTCTTCGCAACGAAGGTTGGCTGCAGCGGTCTCCAACATAATGCCTCTTGTCTTTGTGGTGCACTCTGGAAGACTATATATAATAATGATAAAGTACTATGAAAAGGAAGGAAATACATATTTTTAACATTTAGGGAGTGTAATGGAATTGAATCGGAGAGATGAAATATGCTGGAAGACAGAATATGCTGGACTCGTACTTACCTATATATATATATATATATGCCTTATATTGACTGTGCATCTCACCTACCTATCTATATTCTATCCATCCATATGTCTATCTATATATCTATATGGCGGTCTGCTTAATATACATATCTATGTATATATATATATGTCTGTCTACCTACATGCACATCTATCTATATATATATAACTATATATCTCTATATTGGTCTGTCTATGAACTATATAGTAGTTGGTAGTTAATGAGTTTGCCTCTCTTTTGGAGAGGCGTGCCCCTTTCAACCAGCGGGCAAAGTCCAATTAGGTTATATCAGGACACACTACCATAAAATATTAGAGGTAACAAAGACCCCATCGATATAACCAATGATCTCTAGGATTTCTGGGTGTTCTATGAACTATATGTCTGTCTGTATGCCTATTTGTCTGTTTATCTGTCTGTTTCCAGTGTGCTTGCCATTCTGTGTTTAACTATCTATATGTCTATCTGTCCGCTTTTTGTATCTGCGTCTAATTATTTATATATTTATACGTTTGTCTGCCCGCGTGTTTTCCTATCTGTATTTAACCAACATTTTCGTCAATAGAGGACATCTTAACTGGACACCATTTGTGACGTTTTTATTATTCTTGTGAATCTTGTTGGTCAGTATTTATATACTTGGAGTCGAATGCCAAAAATAACTGAGGCCGACCAATAGATACACATAAATCAGAAACTAAGTCATGTTTACGTTTTAGTCGACAGTCATGTTTACTAAGTCATGTTTACGTTTTAGTCGACCTAAACTGCTGAACAGTCACGGATTATCTATCTATATGTCTACCTGCCCATGTGTTTTCCTATGTGTCTAACTATCAAGACAACTATCTGCTAATGTGTTTGCCTAACTGTGTCTAACTATCAAGACAACTATCTGCTAATGTGTTTGCCTAACTGTGTCTAACTATCAAGACAACTGTCTGCTAATATGTTTGTCTAACTGTGTCTAACTATCAAGACAACTGTCTGCTAATGTGTTTCCCTAACTGTGTCTAACTATGAAGACACCTGTCTGCTAATATGTTTACCTAACTGTGTCTAACTATGAAGACAACTGTCTGCTAATGTGTTTGCCTAACTGTGTCTAACTATCAAGACAACTGTCTGCTAATGTGTTTGACTAAGTGTGTCTAACTATCAAGACAACTGTCTGCTAATGTGTTTGCCTAAGTGTGTCTAACTATCAAGACAACTGTCTGCTAATGTGTTTGCCTAAGTGTGTCTAACTATCAAGACAACTGTCTGCTAATGTGTTTGCCTAAGTGTGTCTAACTATCAAGACAACTGTCTGCTAATGTGTTTGCCTAAGTGTGTCTAACTATCTATATGTATTTCTGCCAGTGTATATATATATATCATTGTCCTCCTAGCATAACTTGTTTTGTTTTCCCTTTTCTATGATTTCGCGGGTCTCAGAATAATGTTTGCCTTGTACATGATTATGGTCGTATCCTACCTATCGATCTCAAGCATTTTTTCTTGAGGTGATGATGGCTACAAAGTATATGTACATGTAATCCAAATTTACTTTATACAAATACATTTTAAATTAAAGGAAATTAAATCAAGTGCAAAATCGTGAATATTTTTGTAAACTCCATTTCTGTTTTGTGTTTTGCAGACACTTAGACTCCATATGGAAATCAAGATATTTTCATATATCTTGCAAATATATATCTGAGATATATATCTTCTGAGTATCATAGGTCCATGAAACGTGATCATCGTAGTGGAAATACTAAAAGAAGGATACAGAAAAAGTACCTCATATTACCAGGAACAATGTCCAATAGCTCATATATCTGACCCTATCTTGCGAAGAGGAAATTCGGTAGCAGTGAAAGGTCGATAGAATGTGGCCGGTAATGATAAGGACTGCTTTTAAGCAGAGAGAGAGAGAGAGAGAGAGAGAGAGAGAGAGAGAGAGAGAGAGAGAGAAAGGCGGGATTACCGCAGAACTGGTTAGGGATGGAATCGAATCGGAGAGATGAAATATGCTGGAAGAGAGAAACTAGAGTAGGTAGTGACCCAAAGTGTGCCCAAGGAAATACCGTGAACTAACGTCACAAGGGACTTTAAGTTGAAACAGGAAATAATGCCGTAGAAGTGAAGGTCAATATAATGATAGAGAGAAGAGTGGTGCAGAAAGAGTGAAATAATGGACAACATGGCGAAGGTAGAGCTGTTAGTGAAGTATTGAACTGTATTGAAACCATATGGAGGATTATTGATTCTTCTTGATTAGAAACTGGCCTCACAGTACGTGGGGCATTCCCATAAGTGCTCCGCCTTCTGTTACAGCAGCCATTCGACTCGATGGTGTTTCGAGTCTAATGTTGCCGAAACAGACGTCGACATCAGGGCACAACTCTGGCCCTTGCGCCAGGTTTCTTTGTTGTTCCACCCACCCACGCCGTGCCCGTAACTAGTTCAAGCACAACGTCGGCCTGTCGGAACAACATGGTAACTGTTATCGAAGGTTACGACTACGGGGATTATGTGGAGGAGGAAGACCAAAATTATTAATCATTATGTATTCCAAAGTAAGGTTGCCGGGGATGCAGCAGAGTAGACCATTGAAATCAGCATCCTTCTTACCTTGATGAAGGAGGCTATAGATATGCACTGCACGTGTGGTACGTTCATGATTTGTAATATACCGCAAGTATTTCAAGATCATATCAGCCAATTTCACCGATATATTTCAAGTTGTTTGGTTGATAATGGTTTATATATGATTACGGGATAAACAGGAGAACGAATCATGGATATGAAATCAGAACTTGGAGGAAACTATATCGAAGAGAATTTGAAAACGAATTGGGGGGCAAGTGAGGAATGGACGAAGGCAACTAGTAGTGCCTGGGATGGATACAGAAGCACAAATATGAACGTGAAAGAGGAGGTTGTGTAAGTTTATGTCCTTACATATTGCTACGAAGTTAGAGTTATAAAAGGCTCGGTATAAAATTGATAGAGCGTTGGTTACACACTTGGACGCAAACTTAGTCATTCTATTCTACGTGTTCTGATGATAATTCTAAATTCTCTAAATCGCAATATCACATTTCCTTATTCTAGTATTCTAATTTAGAAAAGTGCATGTAGATATCTTAATATGTAATTCTTGTCCATAATTAATTCATCTAGTGTTGTGCTTTCGAAGCCAATGTTTCAGCTCTTTTATTTCCACGGACTCCTACATGACCAGAGCAATAAATCCGCATAATTCTCCAAAGATCATAACATGCAATGCGCTAAATCTACTCACGTCTGAGACACTCATTCTCGATCTTTATTTGTGTAATAAATTTTAGACATCGTGTAAATAGCAAATACAATCTTCGTAATGCATGTCTTTTGTGCGTTAACCACCAACAGAGTATTACAAATAACATTGCCAATTTTTTGCGATTTCCTTGCAAAGATTATCACACATGTTATTTTCATGGTTTGGTTCAAAATAGATATGTATTTCTTAAATAGAAGTGATCGATCTGTTTAGTTTATTAACCTATTCATTCCGTGGTGCTGCTCTGTCGGCATAATCTGTTACGAAGGTGATTAGTTGGTAGTTTGGTCTATAAATAGAGGGTTGCGTGCGAAAAGTTGTGTTTGATAATAGAAAGGTCAAAAGTAAATCAGTACTGAGACTTTTTTTGGAATTTCGTTGAAATTATGTTCTAAATAAAATTATATTTTAGTGGCATGTGTACTGATATTGATATTTAAATGGTTAATTGCCATTTTAAACATTAAAATAATTGTATGTGTGGTTCAATACAGGGATCAGTGGCAGAATCATGTTGTAATAGTATCGGTGGTGGCAGACGGTTTGTTTGTACTAATACTGGATGGCAGACGGTTTGTTGTACTAGCGTGGCAGACGGATTTTTTCTAATAACACCAGACGATATGGCTACAAGAAAAGAAGTATTGTTTTCACAGAAAGATCTGACACAAGCTAGTACGCTTTAGGTAAGGCAAATATTAGTATCACCATTCTGCATCTCCCTCGCTCAAATGGAAAGGAAGACGACACAAAGTCTACATTGACGAAGCAGTAAAAAGAGTATTGGTCGCCACCGATGAATACATCCAGGCCCGCATGTGTTATTGACAAGTCGATTACGCAGTACCGAGTGGTCAGACGTAATGAAGTGATGAAAGGATTTGTTGACACTCTGTTTTTCCGTGGAAACGAAATATGTTTAGCATAAAGGCGCAAGGAATAAGTAGGAAGGCGGAGTTTGTATACGACAGAAGTAGGGGCGTATTGCCCACTCAGAGAATGGACGCGTGTTGTTGTATGACCAGAGGGATCAAGTCCTCATTGGTTAGAGATTTTCCTCTGAGGGAAACGGAAGAGGATAGGGGAGACAGAAAACCATAAGTTTTGATTGGCGGAAGTCTTCTAGCAGGAGAGAGATAAGTTAGAAAGACTTAGCTTGGAGAGTCAGTAGTCCCCGGAGTAGTCCCCAGGTCAGAAGTCAGTCTCAGTCAGTGCTTGTCTCCCAGGAGAGACAAGTCCTAGTTTAGACTCGCAGCTGAGACAGTCAGTCTTCGGTCTCCCAGGAGAGACGAAGAGTCAGAGCCAGATAGTTAGTCGGTGTATAATCTCTAAGTCTTAGCTTATAACCCGAGTGAAACAATTCCTGGATGTGCTAGCGTAATTTGTAATCGGCGATTATTATATTATTGCCCAGTTGCTGACAGTTTAGGATTAGTCTGCAGAGTAGAGGACAGACTCGAATAAGACAAGATTTGGACTTGTGACTAGTGTTTATTTGCCTCTCTTATGAGTATGATGCTATTAATTGATGTATATCAACTTGTGTAAATAAACCTCATATTCTTGTGAAGGACTGCTTTGGTTAACTGATTGATGTCGAGCAGTATTACACAGATTTAGACCTGGTCACAGCACCAGTATTCCAGTAAGTCCTAAAAGGCATTTTCTTCCGTCGCACATTATTGTCTTTTTTCTGACACTATAGTCTGTCCAGGACAGACGGTCAACTATATGTTTTCGGTAACAAGTTGTTTCTGTCACACCAAGTGCAGAGCGTGTTACTGTTACAATGTGACATCAGTCCAACGTTGTAATTTCATATGTTATTGCACTGAGAGTGATCGGGGGCTCCCGTCTTCAAACGCATAGAACGTTGTCTGTTTTGGTATATTTGTCTTTATCGGAATTTCATTCCGTTTAATTATGTTAGTTTTCTGTTCGTAGAAACCTGGAAACTGATCATTGTAGAGTACCGTATATGTTAACTTGCATGCTTTTTTCTTTATTTTAATTACCTTGGAAAAAAATAAAACTTTCCACTTTAGATGATTGAGATCAGGATGTTTCATGTTTTGCTGTATTTTCTTGTGAACTAGCTGGTTAATTAGTTAGTTATGAAATTAGCTTGCTAGCTAGTCTTCATATCATGAGTGCACACTGGTTGTTCCATTCAGTGTATCCGAAATCACAGAATGATTGGATTGACAGTTTCATCGTTTAAAACGACATCCAGATATGTCCTCTAAAAGCTCTAGCAAGTGACAAATTAAAAAGAATATTCAAAGTCTAAATATTCGCTATTGCTGATTACTTCTTCATTGGCTTTCGTAAGTTTCTTTGCTGGATGATTAAAGCTTGATCTTTTCTGTAGATTTTTTATTAGTTTATTTGTTTTATCATGCATAATGTACTGTTTCAGGCGTCAAAATTTTTCAGCAATCATTGTGATTTTTCTCATCCCTGCGGTCTGTTAGATTATGTAATGTTGTTGTTTCCATTAACGTTATAGTTGTGCACCTTGTACTTTTTAATAATTTTCGAAACTTCCATTGTAAATTTTGCCCAGCTTCTGGAAATTGGTATTTTCTGCTGTTGCATATTTGCTTCATCTATATTTCAGAGTTGAATTAATATGGCCCACGTACACTTGTCTTATTATTTTTATGTTGGCTTCCCAAACAGCCCCCGATAGGTTTTTCATTATTTGTAGTATGCGTGTCTGAATGTGGCTTTTCTTTGCCTTTTGATATGTGATCCCCATGTACGTCTCTGTTCAAATTTTAGTCTCAAGTAGACTGGGTTTGTTTTCTTTTATAAGTGAGGTATTGTTTAGTGTGAGAGCATGTATCATTTTCAGGTTTTGTGAAGAAGGTGAAGAGTGTGGCGAGGGTCTTGTTTCTTTCTTTCTATTTGAATGCCTTAGGTTCTATCTAGCCAATTCTTTAACCTTAACTATTGCTTCCTACATTCTTAATACGGATATAATAAAAGCATAATAAAACAGTGTTAAGCCTAACACATGTTACATTTAAAATTAATACCCGCTGATAAAATAGTTAGGTGTATAGTGTAGTCGAACTTGTCTACCCCTGTACACAATCAGATAACATCTACCAGATACAGAGCATCAATTATACAAATTTGAACAATGTTGTTTTTTTAAAAAGAAACAGCTCTGCCAAAACTAAGATACTTATGTTTTGGTGAGTATACTATTTTGTAAATGTGCGTTCTTCTTACTTTTATTCTTAATGTATTTGGATTCTATCTACATTTTATTGCTCATACCGTTTGTGACGTCGGTTATTATGTGTGTCCTCGTCTTCTATTTCTTATAGTCAATAATCTTTTTCGTCTTATAGTCGATGCCGTTTTGCGGCGTTAATTATCATATCTGTCCACAGCCTTCTTTCCAGTGTACAGTCAATATTGTCCAATACAAATGTTTTTCCATTGCACAATATAAAGATGCCCAGTTCTTTCTCTTTTCCTCTTGCTCTTAAACCTTTCTATTGCCACCATGTGCTCCATTTTCTCTTTTCTCGTGTGTTTGAAGCATGTGGAAGGTCTTTTTCTGATGCGGGTGCGGACGTTGCGAAAATTAACGTTTAAAAAAGATATATTCATTACACTTTCTATCTTCCTATGGAGTCCTCACTATTTTTCAATAAAATGATATCGCTGCTTCCTCTTATACATTATTTTTACAATTCAGCAGATTGTTGAAGAAGTATGTTTGGTTCTTGTTTGGAACGCGTGCCTACCTATTTGATTATTATATTTATATTTATATTTATATTATGTAAATCCCCAACTCATAATCCTGGCATATCTTGTTATACATCTCATTGTTATTTAATCATATAAATTGAGCAGATAGCGTGGACGCACGCAACACTGTAACTCCCTGATTAAAAACTCCTGCATGTTTCTTGATACTTATGATTGCACTTTCTGTTTATTTAAAACCCTTATTATTTCACACATATGTGTAGCACAGATTCTTCAATTTTTCATTTAATTTTGTGTGTTTCTTCATTGCAAATATTTTAAAATAGTCAACAAAGCAAACATACGTATCTTTTTACCTCGATTATTCTATGTATATTACAAACATTTGCCGGTTAACTAATAAGACTTGATTCTTGATTATAAACCAGCATCATGCCACATTTGTGCTATTTATTTAGGTATTCCACTCTCATTTAAAGCATTCCTTCGTATAAGAGGTCTGGGCCGTTGTTAGATACATTGAGGTACGCCCTTACATGCCTCCTGATATTGTACATTAATAATGGACAAATCTAACAACAATCTCATAGTAAGAATCTTTAGTATATCATAGAACTGTCCAAATAGTCTCATTTTGGATTATTTCCAACCCATCCACTTGTGTCTGTGATGGTGTGAGTTGACCGATGCCATGATCAATGACAGAAAAACGAGTGTTTTGAGCTGCAGAAATATGATTATACAATCCAGTAAGATTATACACACAATGCCAATGGCAGCAGTTCTAGACGCATACAAATACTTGTACCACTAGTTCGCAAACAATTTGTGTATTCCGTACAAATTTACAAAAGCTATTTTTCGTGGTCTTACAGGCACACGCATGCAAATTTAATAAGAAGTTTAATAAAGCACCCAATGTAAGTTACCCTTATACACACACACGTGTGTGTGTGTGTGTGTGTGTGTGTGTGTGTGTGTGTGTGTGTGTGTGTGTGTGTGTGTGTGTGTGTGTGTGTGTGTGTGTGTGTGTGTGTGTGTGTGTGTGTGTGTGTGAATATTGAGGAAGAGAAACTTTTTTTGTCAATGGATATGTGAAAACTGCATTTATTTGTTTGCTTGTGGTCGCTCAGTGGTTAAACCAGTACGAATGTTCTTGGGATTTGAGCTGGTGAGTGTGAATACACCGTGCTGATAATTTATAGCAAAGATGCGATTTTTGCACCTTTCGACCGAGCACATCCGATGTCGGCATACTACATGTATATGGATAATGTTACTATTTCAAAATGCTATTTAACTTTTAACAGCTTGTGTGGAGTTCAAAGGATACCGCATTGCTTTCAGTGGACCCAGGGTAAGCAGAGAACCAAGATCCTAAAAGTGCATCTCCTTGGTGTACCCTGGAAACAGAAAGACAGCTGCTCTTGATGTCGTTCTGGATAACACTTTTAGGCTCGTGTCCGTGAATGTGGAGGCTGTAGATGGAACGATAATTGCTTGCAAAGACATAAGCAATATCTCCGAGACTTCTACGCGAAGAAACCCATTCGCACTGTCGGCACACAGTGACGAAATGCATCTGTGAATTGTGTCTCGTACAGCAGAAAATGCAGAAACATTGGAGGGCCGGCGAATGTCAACGTCCGATATGGGTAGATCCCGCCAAGACGTAGTGAACCTATGAGTGAGCAATGCATTTGGAAAAGGTAACACATGCTAGAGGGTAGCGGTGTGTATGTGAATTGATATAGTGGCAACAAAGCTACAATTGTCTAGCACGAGACTGACTTGCGGAAGTGCTGTTCATGCTCGAGAACACATAGAAGCCACACGTCCCACCAAAATAGGAGGCGTCCCATATTCAAAGGAGGAGTCATGACTCCGTTATTGAAGACGCCAACTCGAACATGTTGTCACTGGGTGTGAAAGAAAGCTTTTGATACAGCCCCCATTGCACATAGGAAAAGCATTGAAAAAATTCCGGGGAACACTTTGTTCAAGACTACTGTCTAAAGCAGTGTTGAGACTCGAACTCTGGGCGCTGTGGGCAACGTAGACAAGAAGCAAGTCCCTGTCTTTATACATCGGAACCTAGCCTACTACAGAGATAATTGGTTTCAGTACCCAAGGACCGACAGTGAAGATCCTCGTCCAAGGTAGGAGTACCCTACCTATTTCATCGAGAAATACACGCAATTGTGAAGAGTCAGAATACACATGCCGCGCTTGGCAAGGAATTGGAAGGCCATCACTATCGGACTAGTCGAAGTGATTGGCACAGCAGCGCCTCGTCTAGGAAGGTGTATCAACACTGAGTCTAATTCGATTGTCGCCGCTACCCAACACGGCTCATACAGAAATTATGCCTGGGACCTAGGGATACAAGGGTGGTAATGGAGTGGTCTTCCTACACCACAAACAGCTCTCTGGATGCGAAGTGCCTTGTCGGAGGAAAGACAAACAATGGGTAACCCAAACAAACTGTCATTTTATAAAATTTACCCACACTGAGGGTATAGGAGTTGAATCAAGCCAAAAGATGAAGTCTCCTGGGTATGAAAGAAAGCTTGTAGAAACCTCCCCATTGAAAATAGGAAGCAAGAGTTAATCGCTCGTAATTTCTGGGGTTCGAATAAAAACAACAACAAACAGCTTGTGTTTCCGCTAGACTAAATTCGTATGTGCTAACGGTGTTTTAAGATTTCTTATAATTTTCGTTAGCAACTATTGTTCAGACATTGTTACAATATTTGAACACAACACAAAGTTACACAAGTAAAGACGACTAAAAGTGATCAATATGATCTTGGACTTTCCGAAAGTACGAAAGAGTTGTTCGTGTAGATGATGTCAAGAAATGTTGTACCATTTTAAAACGAATTTTAACAAAGATAAACCGTGTTACTTTACATGTGTTCACTCACATATATCTAGATGCAAAGGTTTAGAAACGCTTCACACTTAAAATGTACTTTATTCGGGATTTCTCGTATGTACCCAATTTTCACTAGTATAAGCACATAGTTTACACTGAATAGATTGTACTGACTTCTTAAATCAAGTTCTTAACCAGGATATTTTTTCACGCTATCTCATGCAGCGTAAGTTATCTGGATGTATCCGTCTTTTCTCTGCTTTTCCTGGGCTGGCGACGCAAAGTATACGCAAAGCGTGACCAGCTACAATACCATAGTACCTATCTGCAAAAAGTGAACAGGTCTTCATTAGTAGTTTTTTTTATTATTGTCACGCTTTCCATTTATTATTATATATATTTTTGGATTAGTCTTGGCTATTTTTGGCATGCGATTCCAAGTATATAAATATTGACCAACGTAAAACACCGGAATAATCAAGAAAACGAAACGATCAAATCCTAATTAATTCGGAGAACAGTTCGTCCGTCGGTCCATCGGTCGCGACACAAAGTGACCAATGATTCGTCGCATCAGTCAAGAGCAGTGACACGGTGTGAGATCAGCATTCACAAATATTCTGGATAAGAATCTTGCAGATATTGTACGTAAAATCCCGGCTATATTGTGTTAACAAAATACTCTTTTTGTGACGTTTGGTGTGCCCGTTCGATATCGTTATGTATATTTAGATGTTCATGGTTTGGTTCAATTTGTTTCCTACTTAGTGGAAACTTTCATTAATGATTAGGTCATGTTGGGTTGCTGAATAGGCAGCGATGTCGCAGTCTGAAGATAGGAATAACTTCTTCAATATTAATGTATTTGGACAGACACTGCCTTTAGTTTAAATTTTTCATACTGTTAGCTCTAGCAACTGGAAGCGTTGGATTCATCCTCGTAAGATGAAAAAATCATGTTTTCTTTTTGCATTAAATTTCCAAACAGATTGTGTTCTTACTGAGTTTCTAGCAAATTGCAATACCTCCAAATCAGTGTTTCCCAACCTTTTTTTGTTTGCCGTGTCCCTATGTTGCCAAGCACTGTTCTAAATCGTGGAATTTATTTATAAGTAGCAGGCGAGACATAACGACGTCTAATAAAAGTGAAAAAACAGATTTGGGATAATATAAACATCATCTCAGTGTATCATCTCAGTGTATTTTCCTATAGGGATAAAGGAATTACAACGGCTCTCGGGAGACTTGTAAACTGTCAAGAAAATTAAGCAACACAAGCAATATTTATCAAATGACATGAGTACTGTTGGCAATAATGAATATACCTTTATAAGATACTATTCTATCACTCGTCTCATTTTAACATTATTTTAGTGCTATTAGTATTATAGTAACATTAATTAATATACATTAGAAATAGTGTTGAGACTATTATTTATATATCAATGCGACAGAATAAATAGAAACCATTAAAGAACAGTGGACGATGTTAAATGAATCATTGCAGCAAACATCTAACGAGATTCTGCCACATAAGAAACATCTCAATAAAAGAGACTGGATTATTCTGAATATGATTAAGCAAAGAAGACAGATAAAGAATAACATTGAAGACTACAACAAGATGAACAAAGAAATTAAACATAAATGCAACTAGGCTAAAGAGGATTGGTTAAACGCAAAGTGCAGTGAAATAGAAAAATATCATCATAGAAACACAAGCGATACACATTCAGAAATAAAGGAATTAACAGACAGAGGGCAGGCTCACAAGACTGGGTACCTGAAATCTAAGCAGGGGCACATACTAATGTGAGAAAATAAAATTGTGCATAGATGGGAAGAATATATTAAAGAACTGTACGAAGATAGAAAAAATTATACTAACTTAAATAATAACATAAAAAAGAGCGACACAACGCATTTTCATTTTCTGGACAACATCATGCTGGAAATTTAGTTGGACCATTGCCTCGCTACAAGAGAGGTCCTGTGGGAGTTTGAGAATGAACGCTGAAGAAGAAGAAATTATAACAATGATGGTCCAAGTATATTAAAGGCAGAGGTAAAGGAAGCTATAAAACACTTGAAAAACAACAAATCATCGGACCGGATAATATTACAAAAGAAGAATTAGAAGCTCTGGGGGATTATGGTATTGAAGTTATCACCAACATTTTAAATGACATCTACAACAGTGGTTATATTCCATCTGATTTGCTACAATCAATTTTCATAGCCCTACCAAAGAAACCTGGTGCAGTAGATTGCGACGACCATATACAAATCAGAATTATGAGTCAGATGACCAAGATCCTACTGCGCATAATAATAAGTATATGAGGAAAAATAAAACCAGAGATAGCAGACGAACAATGCAGATTCGTAGAAGAAAAAGACACAAGAAATGCCCTATATATAGTAAGAACATTAATGGAGTTGACCATAGTAGTAGAACAAGACCTTTATCTGTGCTTCATATATTACAGCAAAGCATTTGACAATGTGAAGCATTCAGAGATTATAAAACTGCTAGAAAACTGATATACAGAATACATTATGCGAAATATAGAAGATATGTCAGGAATAAAGGGGGGGGGGAGGTGGAATATAAATAACTTAAGATATGCTGGCGGCACAGTACTGATTACAGGAAGCAAACAGGAACTACAAACCCTGTTAGATAAAATAGTGAAAGAAAGTGAAAACAATGGCCCCAGTTTAAACATGAAGAAAACAGAAATAATTTTCGTATCAAAGAGACATACACCACCAAGATGCAACATAATAATTAATAACACAAAATAACACAAGTTGAAAAAGTAAATATCTTGGCACCCTGTTAACATCAGAAGGTAGATGCTCAAGTGAGATAAAGTACCGAACAGCACAAGACAAATCAGTATTCCAAAAAATGAGAACCATTTAGTAAAATGGAAAAAATATCAATGCAGACTCGAATTCGAGTGCTGAGATGTTATATCGAACCAATTCTTATTTTATGCATGTGAAATATGGACTGTAAACAAAGGTTTTCAAAGCGAATTAGAGGCTACAGAGATGTTATTTCTGAGAAAAATGATGAAAATACCAATGGACAGCTAAGAAAACTAATGCAGAGGTTCTCATTGATGCTGGTGTAAAAAGATCAATCATATCATAGATTAGGCGCATCCAGGGCATGTGCTGATAAGAAGATAAGAACATAGCTTGAACACTTAATAACCACTGCGAAGATGAAGGAAAGAAGAGATAGGCAGGACAAAGAGACAAGTTGCTAGATGGACTAGTATTGTGGGACGGTAGAAATTCACCAACCGAGCTTATTGACAACACAAGAGACAGAGAGTCGTGGAGAAACATGATCTCCTACGCCATTTACCATTTCACTTGATTGGTTAATTGTATAAAATAGCGTTATTTGTTAGATCAAATAAGCAGAGAAATGAAGCTGTACATAATTATTCCACGTATATCACAATTCCTGAACAAGAAATTATAAACACATTTAAAAAGTTAATTCATACGTTATGGAGATACTAGAGAAGTCATAGCTGTAGCAGTTGATGATGTGAATCAAAGGTAATTGATCTCAATGAGAACAAGTGTACTAGTTGCTGGTAGGAGATCGTATTCAGGAAGTAACCATCAACTCATTATGTTTTGGCTCTAGAGATATTCTAACAATATTTATGTTCAGTTGGTGGCAATTACTTTGAGAATGGTTATGCTGATCAACTGCATGAAACTGAATTCAAACTAAATGTCAACCTGGCATGAAGGCTGAACCCACCTCTCAGGCACAGAGAAGCAGAAAACGTTATTAGTTCGTCATTTCAGTAGTTCATTCAATAACATGAAATTAAACAAGAGCAGGTAATTTAAATGTCAAGGAAACTTTTACACGTCTGAAAAATGGACCGTGCCCATCGACAATAGAAGACCACCGAGCAGAATCAAAATAATCTGTCATACGTGATGATTTTTATTGTCGGTGCTTGTTGTTGGACACTATGCATATAATTTGTATCGCTTGACAACGTGGATCAAAGAAATGAAAGGAAATAATCGAAAACATGACATAATACGCGTATTTTCATTCTGGAATGGACATAAAGATAGAACAAATAAAACAAAAAAGCCAAATAGATAAATTATGAACTTATATTTTAGATAAAAACAGTTTTATATTTTTGGACCTTAGAAAATTTAATCAACTTTCTTCGAGGATTATTGTTATTTATCTTATTACTCGTATCAATAGATATAATTTTAGATAGGTGCTTTTCTGTGGGACCCCCCCACCCTCGTGACTTTCTGTAATCACCCGGTTGATTGTATGTGACCCTTTGTATGTGTACATTTCTGTAATCCCTCCTTAACCTATATGTGTCTGTTTCCATCAATTATCAATTTTTTTCGTGGCGAAGATAGATAAGCTAATTCGTCGGGCGACAAAAAGAGAGGAGAGAGACGCCCTTACGTTATGGGGACAAAGGGAGATCAATTCACTCCTTGAGAGACGAGATAAATCAGCATCATCATCAAGTGACGTCTCCGCAACGAAGGTTGGCTGCAACGGATCTCCAACATCTTCTGTCTCTTGTCTTGGTGGTTCACTATGCTAGACTGTAACCTGTCCATCGTGTGATGTTACTCTCCCACTTGTATCTCTGCCTACCTCTTGCTCGCTTCCCTTTGACTTTACCCTCAAGTAAGGTCTTCAATAAGGTGCCATGTCTTTTAATGTGTCCAAAGTATTTTATTTGCCTGATCTTTATTTCTCTTGGTAGTTCCTTGGTAGCACCTCTTTATTTGTTTTCTTCTCTTTCCATGATGTTCTCCCTATTCTTCTATATACCCACATCTCAATAGCATCAATTTTGTCTTCTAATTGTTTATTTAGTGTCCATGTTTCTGAGCTATACATTAATATGGAATAGATGTAGAATTTTATAATTCTCATTTTTAACTTGTTTGTAATTTGTTTAGATATTAATAATTTCCTCATGCCATTGAAGGTACCTTTAGCCATTTTTATTCTCCTTTTAACTTCTGTTTCACATCTACCATCATTTGTGACTATGTGTCCAAGATATTGATAATGTTTTACGTGTTGTAGTTTCTCTCCATGTATGTTTATGTTTAGTTCCTGTTCTTCTGTGTCTTTGCTGATTATCATGGTTTTTGTATTTTGGATATTTATATCCAGTCCATATTCATTACTTGATTTATTGACTTGATCTATTAGTCTTTATAGTTCATGCTCACTTTCTGCCAAAAGAACAGTGTCATCTGCATATCTAAGGATAGAGAAATCAATCTGATTTTAAAAAAAGATAATTCAATCATAAGAATAGAAAGAAAAATACATCCTTTCCTTTGGACTGTCTATAAATTAAGTTAACAATATACATCTATTCAACCTTTCTCCTCTCTACCCGTGTCTACAGTGGTTCATGAATTCCCGGTTAAATTAAGTCAAAATATTTTAATAAGCCCCCGCCCCACTACCTGTCTCCAACAAATCATTAGATAGAGAAAAGAACTACATGATTTATATCAAATTCTCTCAAAATAATTTTCTGCAGAACCAGCATACTCCCATTTGCAGTATATGAATGTTAATTTTAGACAACACCAATAATGTGAGAACCAAAATTGCAGCCCGTGAAACAAAATGTTACAGAAGAATCTTCAGAATGCCCAAAGACCAAAAAGATTACTAATAAGGCTATTCCGAAAGAATTTAAAGTAAAATAAAGCTGGCCAAATAAGGTTCTCTCTATTTGTAATTACGATATTTTGGTCATCAAATTACACATCAAAGAAATGACAATATTGGAAGGAATGGTACCAGTTAACTAAGAAGTAGTAAGCCAATAAATAGATGAAGACATCAACGATCACCTGAACTAGACAGTGACATAGCAGAAAGATTAGCCGAAGATCGGTAGAGGAAACGAAAGACTGTGATAACTGCCACATACTGTTCAGGATATAACTGATGGTGATGACCAAGTATAGCAATACAGTTTTGATGCATCAAACCAGCTTATCCTGTGCAGTAAATCCATATGACACCAAGAAGGCCGGTACAGGCTCAAGAGGTCATTAACAGATACAGTTTTAAATATTTCGAAGCAAAGGTAATTTACTTTACTTTACTTTACTTTACTTTACTTTACTTTACTTTACTTTACTTTACTTTACTTTACTTTACTTTACTTTACTTTGAGAATAAGATACTTTGTATAACCCACCTAGTAAAATGACTCTCAGAGAGCCATTGGAGAGATGCAGTACAGTCTAGACGACTGTCCTCATAATTGTCCTAGATGAACCGTTGCCTTGACAATCAATTTAACACTTGAGTTAACTATGAAACCAAATCAAGAATTCTCATCCCCATGGACAGGTACATCTGTTATCAGCTATTAGTTGCTTAATGTCACTGCCCCACTGATCACAATCTCAAACGTATTCAAGTTGTTTTCCGCTGAATAGTATATGAGCGTAGGTTCTAATTGATAAACATTTGCGTGGTATTATTTCTTACATACGTTGTGCTTGAATAGATTACATGCCAAAGACATGTGTCGAGTCATTGACGCAATAATATAACGACGACGCTACGCATTTCCATTCTTGGGATTGCATTCTGCTGGAAATCTAGTATGACCATTATCTTGCTGCAAGAGAGATCCAGCGAGAGTTGCAGAATGAACACTGAAGAAGAAAAGAATACAGCCTCAAGTTTGCACGAGAACATCTTTGTCAATTTCAATGAATGATTCCTTATTCGTTTGTTTATTGCTAATTATTATTTTTTTTTGCATTGATTGTTAGGCGTTAATAGTAACCTTTGTACTTTATGTAATATTTATCACTTGTTTAGTTCCTGAATGACTCTTCGTTCTGTCGGATATCCTCTGACATTTTGGTTATGGTTATTTATATTTCAATGCCAATATATCCTAATGTGTGTTTTACTACATAGAACAAGTGGCGTAGAATTAAGTTCGTCAATTGTTGGTGAGAAATCCCAACCATATTAAGGATAGCAGAAAATATTAGAAAAATGGGGGATGTGGACATTTGTTTGCACAAAAATTCATGTGATCAACTCGGTCACCCTGAACTGGATACTGTGATGCATTCCCTGAAAATGTCGATAAATGGCATGGTCGCTACTATGCAGGGGCTAAAGAATGCACTAGTCTTTGGTGAACCATTGGCTAGACAGCTAGGCAGTTATGGGAAAAAACCTTTTAGCTTAACTACCCTTGCCATGTTTCAGCCATGTCACTGTAAGTCAAGTGATACTGTAATTTAATCAACATATCCAGCGGCGTGGCGCATGAATCATACATGTACTTCTGTTTTCTGCAAATAGAGACGATTACTATAAGTTATTCATGATAGGTATTTAAAAATCGATTTTCAGTGTGTGATGTGAGTTTTTATTTTTTGTTACTTGAAATAGGTTAATAAGTACATTTGTAAATTATTTATCTTCCAATGATATCCTTTTAGTCCAGTATAAACAGAACTAGTTCACATTTGACATCAAAATATTTCTTTGTTACAGTCCCTACTGCCCGAATTCTGGTGTGTGTTTTAATTTTGTTTTAATTTTTGCCTTGATGGTAGAAACGTCGATTTGTGTATGTCCTTATGTGTGTCTTTAGTGATTAGCAAAACTTCATTACGCTATTCCTGGATTTACCTGTTATATTTCAGTTTTGTGCAGAAAATACATAATATCACTGTTAGCAGGGTTTATTTAAACTCTGATCTTTAATCCTAAACATTGAAAAGGAATCATCATGCACACTTGTCTCACTCTCGCGTGCTATATCTCTTATGGAGTTAAAAACGCAATTTGATTCAATGTATTTCACCTATGTGCTATGTTTCTTCTCTTGTTCCTGGTGTTTTCGTTCCTTCTAGTATGTATTTCATCTGTATTCTGCCTCGTATCTGGTTAAGATGTTCCTTCTAGTATGAATGTCATCTGCATTCTGTCTCGTATCTGGTTAAGATGTTTCTTCTAGCATGTATGTCATCTGTAATATACCTCGTGACGGTTTATTATCTATCATTCCCTTGGACTTTACATGTCAAAACGTGTCCATGTGTGGCAGTTTCCGAGAAGTTAAGAAACAATTAGACAATAACAATAAGATCAACAACATCTGTCTCGTACAATGTTCTTCTGTTGCCTGTGAACTTGCCTCATGTAAGGGTACATTGTCCCATGCGTCCCCGGGTAGTGCCCATTATCTCAACTGTGATTCTGGTTCCAGTATAGGAAATTGCTTGAACAGTAATGTTGGATTAAGATTGGTTCGACCTCTTAGCCAAGGTTTCGTTCCTAGAGATCGTGAATACCTTTTCCAAGATTGAGCTTCAACCAACATTATCTTCATACCGAGATCGTATAGTAAGTATCCTACCTCTACCTTTCCACACAACCCTAAGCCGTGAAATCGAGCATGAACCGAGCATGAATCGAGTTATGATTTGTCTTTTCTCACGTATTCATGTACATGGCGCTGCTCGCAAGCATCCCGTTATCTTCGCATTTACTCAAAAGACGTGCTTTACGCCTCCGTAGATTTGCTCACTGTTTTCGCTTTCGAGAGCTTTGTGGCCTAACAACCCAACAGTCTAGACTGGTCGCTGTTTTGCACTGTGCAGTGACACTGTTTTACTGAAGAAACCGAGAGGTTCTTTTCAGAAACATTATTTGACTAGTGCAAACAATTGTCATTTCATTTCAATCTACACTGCCCTGACAATATCCATAAAACGTTTGCCGAATCACTTAGCACGAACTTCGAAGCAATCTGTTTCTAAGTGCACAACGAGGAGGTGCTTCTAGGATTTTGGCTATCTGCTAACCATGGAATTGCACGAGAGCAATGCATATCCCTTTTCATCCTGAATTTTTCATTATTTAGGATGTTTGTGTATTTCTTGCTTTAATTTCCGTTAAATGTTCCAGTTCATACTATACTTAGAACGCCGTTACCAATAAACGTTATGTTTTGTCTATATGTAGCAATCTCCATAAATTAGATAAATACATAATCTAATCTTTTGTACAATCGGGTGGTGTGGAGTCTCGAGAGCTGTGTTTCGTACCCAGAAGACACCAACTGACGGCAGTATGTAATACATTACGCTGAGAAACAAATCTCTCACTGAGACGTGAAAACCCAAAACATTATTGCACATATGAAACAGTGTGTGGTTTTATCACAAGAGGAAAGATGTATATGTATATCATACATTGATGGTTTGCTGTTGCATGGTGGATGACCTATGGACTAAAGATAAGATCTTTAGACCTTCCGCATGCATATAAAGGTAAAATATTGTAACAAAAAAGGGCTAATAAACAAGCACAGTTAATGTATCAGATGCCCGCAAGGTAAGAGAACTCACCAAAGTGTTTATTTATTCATAAATGCATAATCATGTAGCAATGATATCCTATAAAATTTAAATTTGAATCTATAAATTGTAGAATTTATGTAAATTGTAGACTATTAAAACACATCCATAGATTTTTACTGGTTGTGAAATCTAATATTATGCAATAGAAGATGAATCAAAGTAATATGAAATAGATATACTATCTTTCGTAAAAGTACCATCTCATAGCATTAGAACAAACAATACTTGAGTTTCAGCTTCAGTGGTTGGGTTTATATGGATAACATGACACTTACAGAGAGGGCTAGATACTTGTGTAGAGTAGTTGTTTGTTGCTTGTTGTATTCAGAGTTTCCAGAACAACTTTAGCATCTGTTGACAGTCGTGAATTTCTAGACAATACTGTAGTTATGTACGTTATCGTCGCTATATGTAAGGTCCGGCTACCCAAATACCTGTTTTGGTCTTTATATAAAATATGACTGTATTAGAATTCCAAACCTTCAGTATGTAAATTCATTGTTGCTTGATTACTTCGGAGGATATGGTTCAATTTTTGTTTATGTTTACAGCTGTGATATAACCAATTGAAAGCAGCGCGCTTCACCATAAAATATACATTTATATTTTCTTTCACAAACAACCTTCACCATTGACTTTTAACACAGGCACACTACATATAAGGCACATGCCACTTGCCAAATTATCTAAAGCAATTTGTAGTCTGAAATAAAATAAATCATGCGAGTGAAATATATATTTATATTATATATCAAGAATAAGATATCTAAGTTTCCTCAAAATTGGATGTGTTCGGCCATTGACACAATCACTTCAGCTGTCAAAATATATTGTAACAATTTAATTGTTGTACATCTTTACTGATAAGGATGTTGCAATATTTAATTTGCAAGCCTTGTTATGGTTAGTAGCTGAAACTTGTATTCTGAGTGTTTCAGTCTCCACGTTTTTCAGTCTATATACTTATTTTTAAGATCGCCGAGAGTAGGGAATGATTTTCCACCAGTATGTTCTTACGAAAGATGTCAATACTTTAAAAGCTCCTTTCGATAGTTCGAGAAGGAGTCCTACAATGGGCACATAAATTTGCAAAAGATTATGAAGGCTCATAACATATCTTGAAGTATTTGCGGGCCCCATGAGACGACGCGGATCTGAAGGGTTTAATAGACCATAGTATAAGAAATGCGGATATAGATGTTATTTATATTCTGACAAATCACATTCAAGCACACACTTTGATAGTATCTTTTTGTACAACGATGACGGAGGCATAAACTTTAAATACGTGACAAAGAAAGCACGATGAAGTTAAATGTAAAGGAAAGATGACATTTCCAGTATATTAGAAGTAATCTGACACATGCTGAAAATGCTGCTGAAAATCTAATATACAAGTTCAAATACGAATATTTAAGTTATGAAGAACTAAATGCAGAAATTTAGCTTTTATAAGAAAGAAACTTAGATTAAAATTAAGAAGCCTTCTTAATTTTAACAAAATAGCAAAAAATAGTGCATACATGTAGTGAAAGATATGAGGGCATTGCGAAGTGTGTGTCCTTTTTATGTTTCTCTACACGCTCATGCTCATCCTTGATCAAAATATGAAGTTTTGTCGTCTAGTATCTCATCATCCAAGATTCCAAAAATACTGTCTCCTCAATTCATAGTTGGTTTTGAACACATTTTAAATTAATGATGATAAAGATTTGAGGTAATAAGGTACTTTATAAGTAGACGTCAAAATATAGATCAGTTTTTTTAGTTTAAATTTATAGATAGTCACTGCGCATGACAATTCATTGACAACTTGTTGCTATAATAACAAATATGGCTACAAACACAAACACGATCGTTAACACTGTGAGTCTCCCAAGAAACCAACAGGAAACAGTTGTGTTTCTACAAAGCAGAGAAATACTACATGTTCATAAATTATATAGTCTAGATCATTACCAGCAATGTACTATACTTTTCGGAAAGGGGGATCTCAGTGCATTTCGCGCAGAAGGAATGAAAGCAGTTTAAAAAAAAATATACGCTTTATGAAAGCACAATGAAATCAACGGCACTCTGAACATTGAACAACTTCGAGGTAGTGTGAAATGGAGAAACAAGAAACACATTGGCACATTTATACACCATTTTGAAAGCTATCTTACATAATTTATGTGGAGATCAAGGCTAACAGCAAAAGAAACCGCATATAACGCTATTCTCGTTTTTTTTAAAGATTGCATGTCCCATTTAAAGCATTTACAGTATTATTTGGTGCTATGTCTTTTGTACCCTAGTTACGGGAAAGCTTCGTTTCGTTCGAAACGGTTTTGTTTCGTTAAAAATGTATTGGCCTCTACTTGTACATTACCTGTAATAATTACCTATTTAACAATATCGACATATTTCGACTAACGAAAGTAGAAGAGGAAGAAAAATTTGCAATTCTCGTTACTTTCACTTTTTAAATTAATTGTGATATAATTTTTGGTTATGCATATGTTCTTGCACCAGTATTTGATTTATGTTTCTTCTTGTTTTTTTCTCACATTGTACCAGATATCACGGCATTCTAAAAACGAAATGCATCGTGTTTTAAAGTTTGGATGTGGGAATGATGACTATGAAAGTGTGTGCTTGAAAGTGATTGGTCAAAGAGAGACTATCAAAGTGTGTGCTTGAAAGTGATTGGTCAAAGAGAGACTATGAAAGTGTGTGCTTGAAAGTGATTGGTCAGAGACTATCAAAGTGTGTGCTTGTGAATAGAAATAGTTTGTGCAATCAGGACACAGTGTATATAGAAATTTTTATGTGTAAACATGTTTCCCGTGGCTGGGTTTAATCTGCAGGCAACATTTTCCTAACTCTTGCCCTTGTCAGATTAAAGTTAAAATATATTGTGAAAGTGATATAAAGTAAAATAAATGATTCTTAAATGAGGCACGATTGTCTGCGAGAGAAATTTATAAATGAGAAACTGCAGCTGGAGAGACAATTGGGACCTACTTAGAAAACTATGCGAATTCATGAAGGAATTCAAGGTTTATACATATGAAGTAAAAATAATTGGGACCTACCTAGAAAACTATGTGAATTCATGAAATAATTCAAGGTTTAGACAAATGATGTAAGCGACAAGCGCGCAGAGCAAGTTTAGAGCGGTGATCTGAAAAATACCACAAGGGAAATAAATCCGGCTAGCAAAACCATTTGTTCTGGTCCACTATGATGATGTTAGTGCTGTAAGCGCTAGTCTCAAAGCTAACCATAATATTTGGAGACGCCCTTGTGTTGCCAGAACCCAAAGGAGAGCCACAATAGTGACACTGTTACTTGATATGCATGTCGGAAGGGGTGGCTAAGAATGTTTGTGCTGTGGAATTGACTGTCACATCCTATAGAGAGTCAAACTGATCTAGAAGTCATACTAAAATCGGATGTGTCAGGTCGAAAGGTGCATATATCTCTGTTACTCTGTACACCATGACACAAAATCTTCAATTCTCATTATTCTATCATGATAATCGACAGGAGTTTGAAATCGAATGCAAATGAAGAGTACTTTGATCCCAAAATGATACCAGACAATGCTTTTTTGTTCCAAATTGCACGAAAAAATATAAATCTATCCACCGACCCAAAAAAGGTTCCTATCTCTTGTTTATTGAGTAGGCGCACTATACGTTTGTGCTTTCTGACGTCGATGGACGGGCTATATTTCTGCGCTGTCTGCCACACGATGATAGGTTGCATGAGGAGCAGGCGTGACCTGATCAACCAACAACGATATGAGTAGTCTATATACTGTTTAACCTGATAACAGCACGATGCAGTGGATAGATATCATTAGACATTATCAACAGTGCACATACTATTTAGCCGAGTCCCTCTAGATTACTGCCCCGTATTATCATCAGTATTATAATTCTAATGTAACGCAATGTGACTTTCCCCGTGATTCTAAATGGCGGTCACCACAAAGTATACGCAAATCATCCGTCTGTCTGGCTGTCTGTCTGTCTATCTGTCTATCTGTCTGTCTGTCTGTATGTATGTCTGTATGTCTGTCTATCTATCTATCTATCTATCTATCTATCTCAAAGTATGCTGCGCAAGATAGAAAATTATATGATCAGATCTGAGTGGATCACTCTCTCAACAACGCTCAGATTATTTCATGGATCTAATGTCCAGGTCATCCTAGGGTCAGGGAAAACGAAAGAACCGATGTGTAGACTGGTAAAGCCTTGGTGAATGGCGCTGAGATAAGAAAAAGAGGCAGGATTGAATTGATGAGAACAGTCATGGATGCCCTACGAAAAGACTAGGACTAGGTCGAACGAGACAATATACATATTCAGAGAATGATAGAAATGGGAGAGACTTGAGGTGACTGGATAAAGTGCTCCCTCTCCGGAAAGATCAGATAAACACATAATCAGAAACTAACTCGGAACATTGAGCGTATACACTTTTAAATGTGTGACGGAACGGCAAGCAGATCACATATGGGAATGTCTCCAAGGCTGTCACGCTTGTTCATAATCAGGAATCAATCTATCTATGTATTATCGTTTCTCTACTTTTGCTGTAATGCGTTAAAGGGTTGAATGACGATTGGTTTTCGGGCTAGAACAGCTTGGTCTATTGATGTGTAGTAATATTGTGACGTTTTATAATGTGTGTATTTCAGTCCACCTTCTTATTTGTCTTTCTCTGTACCTTTGTTGTTTCCATTTTCATATTGTATGGTCTTGCCGCTGACCAATAAGGGTTCAATCTCATTAAGTGACCGAACCAATCCAGTCGCTGTATTTCAATATGTTTCACTGCAGATGTTCCAACAGTTCTTGCAATCTCTTAATTCCTCACATGTTCTCTTCTTGTTCTGTTTCCTGCTTTTCTTAGACATCTCATTTCACACGTAGTAAGCCTTCTCTCTTATTCTTTAGTTAGTGTCCATGTCTGATATTGAAAATATAATGATGGGATGAATATTGAATATATGATTTGCCTTTGGTTTCCATAGGAATAGATGTTTGTTTAAAAATTGGTGTAAGTTCATAATTTACATAGTTGATTTTATACACAAAATATACCAAAGAAAATAAGAAAAACTGTAAAATTAGCGTCACTTTTGAAGGATCACATCTGGATATGTTCCCAGGGGTGTAATGTCAAGGGACTAGATTGAACTTAATTACAAAATATATCTTGGTCAAATTGAGGTTGAGACGCATAGATTCATGATGAATGTATCTTGTCACTGGATATCGCAACGCATATTGTATGTTGTCTTCGTTAAAAAATATATTTTTAGTTAGATCGAAATAAAATATGCTTACACTTATTGGAACTTTGGCCACGTCTTTAAGACACACAATCAGACCATTTGTCCACCTACACCTTGTATACATTATGATGGACATATAATGTAGTGACATATAAAGAACGACTATAAGCGAGTATCAGTCGGCGTGACACGGAAAAGAGATAGAGCGATTGTAAAATAATAATCACATTAAAGATTGAAACATTTAAGATTAAAAAATAACTACGAACAATAAAGTAATTGCTGTAAAGAACAAAGGAGATAATTATAAATCAAGTTATTGACGCACGAATTTGATGTTTATGTTCCAATAATGTTTACTCTAGCTATTCTGAAGCAAATATAATTAATTTGAGAAATGAACATCTCTTCCGTTAGAATACAACTGTGCATTAAAGGCAGACAGGGTTGATTTAAAGAAAAGCAAGAATGGCTCTGAAAATTCAACTAGCTTTAATGCACGATTTTCGTTTGTTCACACAAGCAGATAATTCATCCATGTAAATACATTTATTTTCATGAAATCCTAAATTGGACTGTGGAGAAATGATTGGTTTTAAAAGGTTTTACAACACGGAGAACGAATATAATCTCGTTCGACACACACAAGTAGTGACATTTAACTCATGTCTTTAACAACACAGATGTGTCTCGTAGTTATGTTCTCTGATATAACCAATGTATACTTATGTCAGTGGTTGACAAGAGCGTGTCTTAATATAAGAGTTGTTTATTTTATCGGACTGATTTTTATTGAGCAAATTAGTTCAGTTCATTACAGTTAACTCCTGCCTTTGACAAACCAGCATTCAAAGTTCACCTTCATTATTATCTAGGTGTTACTTGCTTCTATTTAACTGGACTTCATACCCTGGTGTGCGTATCTAGTTTTCTGTATTTTCAATGTATTTCCTAGTCGTTTTCATCTTCTTATAATTGAAGTTACAATTGATGCTCATTCGTCGACTAATTTCAGTGGTAGAGTTACTCTTTGCTTCCATGAAAATTTTAAGAATTCTTCCTAAACATCTTCTTTCGACGTTTCCTACGCGACCATTGCATTACGTGTTTGCCATGTCGCTGCTACATACCACAAAAAACAATGAATATTATATGTGTGTATATTTAAAATAATGTATATATATATATCACTTAAGTGAAAGATGATGATGGTGTACCTCCTTCTCAAGTGATGATGAACATGGCTTCGAAAGAAAAGTCAATAAGATGACTGAAGAGTGTTATCCACGCTCCGAGGACCATGACTCCTCCTTGTCGCAGTTTTAACAAGGAATGAAGAATGTTTTAGAGGATGAGGAAAAGCAGTCTGACTTTCAATTTCATTTCATTTCTTAAGAATGTCCTGTAGTGTTTTACTATGTTCAAAGCTGCTAATAGCAGTACTTATCTGAAAATACCAGGCAGAGCGTTAAAGAACTTTGGTTTTCCAAAAGGACGGGCCAATGTTGCAGTGCATGAGACATGTCTTCAAGAAGTCCCTGAGAAGATTTTGAAAGTAAAAATAAATGCAATGGAGTATGATGCAATTGCTTCAGTTGAAACTGAAAAAGAGGAAATGGAATGCTAATTTAATCAATTCTAGGAAAGTTATGCAGCAAGCCAACATAATTAGAAATAACTATACTTATAAATAATAATCCATATTCTTGGCAATTATGCAAATATTATGGTAAATAGAAACATCTAAATAGAAACATTTACATTGCTATTAGCATGTAAGAAGTGTAACATGAAAATTAACGTACAAAAAACAAAAGTTATGAAAATTTGCAAGTCTTCAACACCAATGGATATAACAATAGATAAAACTAAAGTGAAACAAGCCACAGAATTTATATATCTAGGCAACATGTTTTTCCGAAATAGAAAAAAGAAAAAGAGATAGGGTGCCAGAAAGTAAACACAGTTACCTATCAACTTTGGCCATTATTTTTTTCATCCAAAGAAAAAAGATGGAAATCACAAGACAGATAATATCTACAATCTAGTATCAGCGTAGTGAATTCTTTATAAAATAGTTCTTTCATTTCTGGGCTTTGTGCCGGTGAAACGTTTATTTTGGGTCTTACTAGTGATGCGTGGAATGTCTTTTTCTAATGACCAGACCATTTGTTTATTACTGTTTATCTACAAAAAATAATAACTTTAATAACATTATTTATAAAGAGTGAATTAATACATGGAGTAATAACAACAAAGATAGACACACACATACGCCTTTTAACAATCCACAAAAACATAATCTGATAAAAATGATTTAAAATTTCAATATTTAGAAAAGAATAATTTTCTTAGATTATGAATAATCAAATGTATATGTTATGAACCATTGTGTGTCTAGTGCAATAAAGAAAACATTATTGAAAAAGTACTAATTATATGACAAACATTTAATACACATTTAAATCAAGGAAGAATGACTGCATAGCTATCCATTGCCACTAAAGAAGCCCAATATAATCCACACCCAGATAAACGGCTGCTGAATCATAACGAAGCAGAACACCACAGGCAAACTGATTGAGAACATTGTAGCACAGCACCTCGATTGAGAACTGGAAGAGAGTCGCATCTTTCCGGGAACGCTCGGAGGATACAGATGTCAGATAGAAACATGGAGCAATGCCGCTGTTTTGGCCTACGACGTATTCGAGGGCTTCCATGCAGGTCTGGAAATGTGTGCTGTCGCGATTGACTTGGAGGACGCGTATAAAAGAGTGCCGTTCGAATACCTCATCAACACGCTCTTGCTCTTTAATGTTGACCCTTTTGTCGTCAGATGGATAAGCAGTGCTGCTCGAGAGGAAGGTTGCTCTGAGGTGCGGTTTTTGGACATCTATTTGTTGCCCATAACAATACGCCCAGACCTTCTACAGGGATTTCCACTCTCATCCATATTATTCAATGTTTACACTGTGGCTATCACACAGCAGCAGCTCGTAGGGAGAGGTAGAACAATGTCTTTTGCGTATGATATCCTGGTATACAGATAGGGAAGAGATAGAACTGTAACTGTCGGAACACTGCAGAAAGAGCTAGACCGTATCGTCTCCTGGTGTGATGGTTCAGGGCACAGATCAACCAAGAGAAGGCTACGGTGACATGGTTCTCTCTTAACAATAACATCGTAAAGTCTGTGACACCGTCTGTGGAGATGAGAGGGTACGATATAATCAGGACCTCATCCTTACAATACGTGGGCGTGCGATTTGATTGCAGTCTGTGTTTCCGGGAACACTTTGATCGTGTCATCGCTAAGGCCCGCAGAGAACTTTTAGCTCTGAGAGTAATGGCAGCGGCTAACACTAAACAACCACAGCTCGTAATCTTATACGAGGCTCTTGTCCTCCCTGTCATTGAATATGCAGGCGCTACTGTCACCGCCAGTCACACACAGATTGAGAGGCTGGAGAGGATTCAAAACGAAGCAATGCGGATCATTCTTGGATGCACAAGGGACACACCCTGTGTGGCTATGAGATTTCTCCTTGATTTTCTGAGAATATTTCATAGAATTGATATGTGGCGTGCCAGAGCATACTTAGAGTAAGTTCTGACATAGACCACCCACTACACAGCAAGCTCCCTCTTGTTAAGGGAAGCACGCTCAAGATAGATAAATCGTGGATGGGTCGGGCCGAGGATATCGTTAAACATATCTGCGCCCCAGAAGACATAGCTCCTGGCGAGAAATGGATACCTATTCCTACGTTCTTTCAAGAGACAGTCAAGATCGTCATTACACTCAACAGAGAATGCAGGAAATACAGCCACGTAAGCGTGGATGCTGAGGTCAAGGCACTAATATGCCAGAATGCCGATGATTCAGATGTTGTGATTTACACGGACGGGTCGGTCATCTGTCACCAGCGATGCGCATGAGCCTTTACTGTCAGATCAAAAGGGAAGCCAGTGGGGCCTTTACCGCAACAACGAGCAGTCTAACTATGGAAGTATTCGCCGTAACGCAGACACTTTACTATTTTACAGAAAGTCAAAACAGGTGATGTACGTAAGGAATGGGCGGAGTCACTGGAGAGAGCTAAAATGCGGGCATCACTACGAAAGCTCACGCTTATTTTTGTCCCGGACACGCGGGCGTGGAGGGAAACGAACGGGCCGACAAATTAGCTAGTCTCGCCACCACAACAGACGGTCAGCCTATGGACCGATCAGAAATACTAACTGATCTTCGTGAGTCCTAACGATCAGAGGATTTTGATATGAATAAGCATGAATCAAAATCAAGAATGCAAGAATTAGAAGTGAGAATGGGCGTGGCCCGAAGAAAACCCCTGACAAAGATTTCAAAAAGAGTAGTGAACCAACAAAGAACCGGAACAATCAGCCGTTATACCCTGAGAGATCTACTAAAGCGGAGATCGGAGCACCTATGGACGTGTCCGGTGTGCGAATATGATACTCAACATACCTAATACCTAATACCTAATAAACAAAGGGAAGCGATTATAGACCATTTTGAGATCAGGTCAATTTAAGTAAATTTAATAAACATTTTAGGATAGAAACGTGGACAAAAAATACGATTATTAAAATGTTTTAGTAAGAGCAAATATAAATATATATAAACAAAACAATCCCAATGTAACGTAAACCCAAGATCCCAAGATCATTTATTAAAGCGATAAAAGCTTAATATTTCACTGACTGACTAACTAATTTTAGCATTGGACCTTCATTCGATCATGTGTTACCAGGGCACAGAAGAAGGACATTATTGCAACTAACATAAGCGCAAATAGCATAATAAAAATCTATAGTGTTCACAAAGTGAGGATAAATTTAAATGTGTATCCGTTGTATCGAATATATATTCTTCTGAATCCGTATCACCGGTACTTAACAATATATGCACTTTTATCCCCACCAAAGCCCATTAATGAATGAGCTGTGTAACGTTTTAGTTATACATCTTGCTTTCTGTGCGTAGAAGGCGGAATAATACTCCAGTGTCACAATATACTGTGAATATATTACAATTTTTGAACACCTTTTTAATGTCAGAAAATGTATATATTGTAATAATGTCAGTAAATGTACATTGTAATAATTAAAATATCTATATCTATAAACCCATAACCCTTCAGGTTCGTAGGGGTACCACATTGGATGCTTCAGCACACATAGTCCTCCAGCGAATTCTAACCTCAGCGATGCGGATGAGTGTGGAAATATCTTACCCTGTCCATTCCTTGATGTTATCTGTCCATGTCTTTATTAACCCTCCTATACTTCTTCCACCCTCGACAGTTCCCTGCAGTATTGTTTTTGACAAGGAATCGTGCCTGCATACATGTCCGAACCATGCTAGTTTTCGTCGTTTCACTATTGAAAGCAATGGCTCCTGAACACCTGCACACATCTCTACTTTATTTCTTACGTACACATTGGTCTTATGTTCCCTATAGGAAATTCGTAGAATTCTTCTGTAACATTTGTACTCGAAAGCAAGTAATCTTCTCTCCATGTCCGCAGTGACTGTCTAACTCTCACAACCATACAACACAACAGAAAGCACCAGCGACTTATACAGATTGATTTTCACTCCAACACTGATTTTGCTTTTCCAAATCACAGTTAGCCTTGACAAGGATGCTAAAGCCATCCACAGCATTATTTTTAGTTCTGCTTTGCATTTACCATCGCTGCATTTACTGGATCCGAGGTATTTGAAGGTATTCACCTCCTCAAGCTTATGTCCATTCATCATGATATTAGTCTGGTTTTCTGTATCTCTGCTGTTTACCAAGATTTTGCTCTTATCTGTATTGATTTCCATTCCGTACTTGCTGGTAACTTTTTCCAACTTTGATGTTAATTCTTGCAATGATTGTTCTGACCCAGCTATAAGATCAATATCATCAGCGAAACGCAAGTTGCAAATAGGGCGACCTCCGATCGATATAGACGTGTTGTAATCATGTAATGTCTCTCGTATGATGTGCTCTAAGTATATGTTAAAAAGTACTGGGGACATTATGCATCCCTGTCGAATTCTTTTGTTTTGAAGAACTCTCCAATTGTATTTGTTTGAGAAGACAGCGCTATTTGCATTTTTGTACAGAGCTTCAATAATGTCTATAATTGTGGTGTCAAAATTAAATTTCCTCAGTATGTGCCACAGACCATCATGCCAAACACAGTCAAAGGCCTTTGTAAAGTCAATGAAGTTGTGGTAAAGAATACGTTGGTGTTGAATATGTTTTTCGATTAGTGTTCGGATGTTAAATATTTGTTCAACATTGCTTCTGTTTGCTCTGAAGCCAACTTGTTCTTCTGCAATTATTTCTTCCGACTTGAATTAAAAATATACGTTCACTTGAATTAATTTTTATAGCAGAGCTTATTAACACATTTCAATGCAATACATAGTTTATGGATGTTTAAGATTGAATGAGTTAGCAATATATTTATAACATGTTAATTAACAAATTAAACAAAAATACTTTAACTAACAGTTAAATATAAACCCAGGTTATTGTAATTCAAACAGCTAAAGATTGCAATCAATGAAGCACCAGTTATTGTTTAATCTTTGTCAATTCTTGGATACGGGTACAAGTGTGTGAAAGGGCACAATGCAATTCATTTTCAACATACAATTTATCTCACGGCATGATTTTCACTTGCACCAGAGATGAAAACATGCTTTACAAAGATGTATTATTGGAAATGGAGGTATTGGATATGTAAATCTTTTTACAACCTTTTTGTAATGCAAAAAATGCATGGCTTATTTTTCATCAAAGATATTTCTAGCTCTTGAATCAGTCTTTAGTTACAGACATTCATTCTGATACTTTTTCAGAGACAACTTGATCGAATTTATTAAGAAAATTTTCGAATCCCTGTTCTTCAGTCGAAGTAAAATGCTGATATGAATTTATCTATGAGCTGTACTGTGGTCACCAGACTCGAAACAGGATAATAGAGCTTGTCCAGCATAGCTGTTTCAGATGGCCATAATTTTATTCTTACGGCGTCGTACAGTGGAAAGTTAAAAATATGCTGTCTTTTCTGGAGATTGTATACTGGTACACAAATTGGTGTCACACTCTAAACGTCCCGTTCATGTGTTGTTTGAGTCCGTTGTGGCGTGTGCACAATATAGACATAATTGCATGTTTATTTCTTTCAAGCCTGTAGAAAGCATAGTAATTCTGGCTGCATAGGTAAATTTAGTTCCATTTCATGCTTTTGCCACCAGAGATAAGATGGACGATAATTTCTCAAACATTGCAACACATTTTATCTCGATCTTTCCCTCTCAATTTCCATCTTGCTCATAAACGTCCTCAAGGAATCAATGAATTGTATTATGTTTGCATTCCCACCGAGCACCTGAAAATTCAGCTGCTCAAATAAATTAACAACACAAGTCTTATAACCAATTTCTTATCATCAAATACGGCATAAATTATACGCTACCTTAATCTTCAAGAAATAGTCTGAGCTCTAATAGCTCAAATATGCGCTCAACTACATTTCCTCTTGAAAGCCATCACATACTTGTGTGGTTCATTTATAATGTACGTTAATCGCAAATATAAGATCCGAATTTCTTCTTCGTCTACATTTATTCTCAAACTCCTGCAGATTAGAAAGTATAGTCCAGCGAATGGAATGCGTTTTGTCATGGTTTGCAGCAATGCTGCGATATCTGCGCCTTTAGGTCTGAAACATCCAACTTTAGCATGGTTTTGGGTCATGTTGACCTACATGGGATGGCCAGCCAACTCCATCCCACAACTTCCTTAGTCGCCTCTTACGAAATTCATGGTAGGTAAACAGTGTTGCTACTATTTGCTTTCCTCTCGGGCCCAGAAAAGACACGGGCGAGTTCCGAATTTTACCGGTGTCAATGAATTTTCTTAATTTTTCTTGGTCTCTCTGGAAAGTTTTAAATATTTTTTCTTTAGTATTTCAAACCTACAGATCTTAAAAATATTTAGTCCCATTTATCTCTCCTCCCCTTCCTCTCTCCCTCCCCCCTCCCCCCACTTCCCCCGTAAATTCAAAATTAACCCCTCTGAGAACCGCTGGTCTGGTACGTACACAGCGGAAGGAAAATTAACCGCATCATTTTTCGTATCCGAAACGAGAAGTGGGGATACTGTCCCATTTGATTTGGTCCATATTAATAAAGGAAATATTAAAAATTATATCCTAGTTTTAGAAAAACCAACATAGTTCGTTTATAAATACAGTAAACACGCTACTATCAAGTATCACTGCATTCACAGGCCTAAACTACTTGATTGTTCAAATTGTTAGATGTGTTGTCAGTTATATGTTGTCACTCGTTTGTGCAATAGTAAACGTCATTGCAATATGCAGCAGTTAGTCTGTCTCCTGGTCACCATTAGACCGTAGGGTTTCTTAAATGTGCTTATATATTTCATTATTTTAGTTGATATTGGATGAGATGTATTTTGTTATATTAACTATATATATATATATATATATATATATATATATAGATGGATGGATGGATGGACGGACGGACCGACCGACCGACCGACCGACAGACAGACAGACAGACAGACAGACAGACAGACAGACAGACAGACAGACAGACAGACAGACAGACAGACAGACAGACAGACAGACAGACAGACAGACAGACAGACAGACAGATAGATAGATAGATAGATAGATAGATAGATAGATAGATAGATAGATAGATAGATAGATAGATAGATAGATAGATAGATAGATAGATAGATAGATAGATAGATAGATAGATAGATAGATAATAAACGACGTAAAAGGTAACACACTAAAAGAAGCAAATAATGGAAAGAGGGCAAGAATTGTTCACAGAAATAATGAACCTAAAGGAAGGATAAGAAGACACAACAGTAAACACTACAGCAGCAAACATAGAACCAATTATACTACTATAGGAAATAGAACATGCAATAAACAAAGCATCATTTTCTGATTATATACAAACATAACTTATCAAAGCAGCAGGAGAGAGCGGGACAAGATGGCTACACAGAGTTTTCAATGTAATATAGAAGAAACAAGAAACACCAGAAGACGAGAAACGCGACAATCATTCACATATGAGAGAAAACAAAGGAAGTAAAAGAGATTGCACAAAATACAGAGGGATATCCTTATTAAGCCACACAGGAAAATTTTTTTACAAAGTATTAAAGCAACAACTACGAGCATACATTGAACCACAACTTAAAAACACCCACATGTGCTTCCATTTGAACATTAAGAACAAAATCTTCACGAATTCTATCTTTACACTTAGACAACTAACAGAAAGAGCCACAGAAAACAACAAAGAATTATACATCGCATTCGTCTACCAAGGAAAGACCTTCAACTGAGTGGACAGACAACAATTATGGAAAATAATATCAATATACGGAGTACCAGAACATGTAATCAATATATGCAAGGGCATTTATGCTAATAGCCAATGTGAAGTAAAAGCAAATGCAGAAGTGTTCGGTAAGTTCCAAATCCAATCAGGAGTTCGCCAGGGGTGTGTCTTGTTCCCTCTACTTTTTATAACATATATCGACCACATCTGTAAACTACCAAGTACCAACGAAGAAGATAACAAGACAAATTGAACGAACTACTGTTTGCAGGCGGCCAAGTACTAATAGTGACATCAGAAGAACAATTGCAAGAATATATGAACAGACTCTACACAACATGTCAAAAATTAAAAATGAAGGTTAAAGTTTGTTTCACTAAATCTGCCTGCCTATTTCCTGTAATATCTCGAGAACCCTCTTATGAAATGCCATGATTTTTTGCATGCGACCTTAGAATTCCAATGTCATAACGAATTCATCAATTAAATTATTTCAGGTATTACAGATTCCTCAAAGCGGCAAATTCTTTTGATCTTCCCCAGATTTGTATATATTTTGTCACAAAAAATAGAATGTACGGTAAATTAAGAACTTTTACACTTTTTGAGAGGCAGAGTCGTATCCTCAATTTTCATGTAAGGAGATAGCATCAATTATTAATATATAATATTAAAGTATTTTGTATTTTTTCTGCACATTTAATCATTTTCAACATCTGGACTGCGCCGTCTTGACAGATAATTAGTGGCAAGACACGTTTTAAAACTATGCATTATCTAAATAAATTTGTGTCTCTAAAATAATTTAGTTAGATGTTGTTAGTCAATATAATGTCAATCGATATACATTCTTACTTTGTTTCTTTGTTCTTGTCTTTTTTCTGTCTCTAAATGCCATACCGCGTAGAGTGGGGATGGAGTGTCCTTGACTATGCTCGAATGTGTTTTTGTTGAATGGTGTTTGCTGTGGCTTCAGCTATGTCATCAATCAAGCGTTTTCTAGCTCTGCCTTTATCTCGTCTACCATTGTATCTCATGGTCGAGGCACGATGAATGTTGCTATTTGGTGGTGATCTGCTTACATGACTGAACCATTTTAATTGCTGCTTCTTGCCGTAATCCAGTACAGGTGTAACTCCAGTTCGATGTCTTTTAAATTCGTTTCTGATTTTATATAGTCTGGACACATTCATTATGCTTCTTAAGCATTTCATTTCAGTTGTAATGATTTCTCTTTTTCACATGCTGTTAATGACCATGTTTGACATTGGTAGCACAACGTAGAAAGGAAAATTGTGTTGTATAGAGCTCTTTTCGTGTCTAATGTTACATGGTTTATTTTGTAGAATTGGAGTCAATTGTCCTATAATATATAATTCTTATTCAGAATCAGACGAATGCAGCAGATTTATTACCACTTTTGGTTGACTAACCCACAAGCCATCAGTTTTCCAATACTTTTCTTCCTCTCCCAAAACGTGGTCTTCACACTTAGCCCAATGCTCTTTGTCTATGTTTGAAATAACAACATTTGTAAGCGCTTTCACATCGCATAATTTGAAAGTTTTATTTTCAGCTGCTACTTGTCCTTTGATTTTTGCCCAAACTAATTCGATTGGATTTAGATGTGAGTGGTAAGGAGGCAGTCTCAAACATCTGTGACCATATTCTTGGATTAATTTATCAATATGAAATATCTTTGCCCGTTGTGTCTGTTTAACAATTGAGAGTAATTCAGGTTTAAGATACATATCGTTAAAATGTATTTGTTCTCTTGTCAGCCAGAGCTTTATTTCATCTTTAGTGCTTGATGATGTTGGAACTTTATCTTCTTGTGCCACTTTGTTGTGGTAAGATGCATTGTCCATGATCAAACAAGATGGTCTATCTAATAAAGGCAAAACAGTGTTCCCAATCCAATCTCTGAATATATGACTGTTCATCTCTGCATGATAGTCTTGGTTGTCAGTCGACTTCGCAATAAAAACAAGTTCAGCATCTTTCATCAGACCATTATGTCTGCTACCTGCATGTGCAATTATTAAGCGCTTTCCTTTGCTGCTAGGTACATACCGTTTAATCGTCCCATCTAATGACTGCCATTCTTTTTCATTTGTGTGGTGAGCATTAATCCAGGTTTCGTCCAAATACACAATGTCATAACCTTCATTGCGCATTTCTTTGACTTCACGCAAATATTTGCTTCTTGCAGCTACTAAATGAGGTTTCTCACATATGATGTTTCTTCCGCAAGAATATTTCCTGAAAGTGAAGCCTAAACCTCGCACACTTCTCCATAATGTAGTTTTTGATGCAACGATGCTGTTGTTTTTTTCTAGCCAAATCTTAAGTTTCCTTATAGTAACCTCTTCTCCTAAATCAAACATTTTACAAATCTCTCTGCGCACAAGTTCTCTGTCAAAGCAGTCTAACATATGTTTTCTTCCTCGATGTCTTTCTTTCTTTGGAAGTTCACTTTCAACATCTTTCACCAATCTATGAAATGACCGTTTGCTTAAACTCAACAAGTGCATTGTTCTCTTCTCAGGATTAGATATACTGCGATATAGATTCCCTCGCTTTGCCTCTCTACAAAAATATTGATAGATTTTATGTGTGATATTTTGTTGAGTAAAGAATTTCAACTTCAGACTCATTGTAAAGGCACAGTTAACAAAACACGCCTATGCAACAAACTTATTATTGTAGTGCGATTGGTGACTACATCAAACAGGAAGTTGACAATTTAGATTCAATCGGTGCGAAACCCAAATTGCACAGCGAAATTAAATGAAAATTGATACTTCCGGTGCGCATTTTTTGAAGGAAGTTGTACATTTTCTATTCAATAAGTATAAAACGGTGCTTTTAAACACATACATGAAAATGCAATTGATATTGAGCATATGCAAGCATTCATAAATAGAAATGAAGTGGTAAGCACGCTGAAAGTATGAATAAAATTTGTCCACCTTTAATCGCTTTTTTGTCGACCTGGTATGCAAGCGCAGAAGAAAAACCAGCTGTTTGTTTGCAATGAATTCTCTTGTCCTATAACGTTACGAGATTACTTAGGTTACATTCAAAATATGAACATTGTAACTCAAATGGTTCATAAGCTATATTTTTTTTAAATGAGGCAAACTATTTGAAATGCACTTTAATATTGAACAGACCGAAATAATGGCAATGGAAAAGAAAGAAAGAAATAGCACTATCTCCATCGATAACATCAAATCGGTCAACATCAAATTTGTTATATATGGTTTTTTTACGGATTTAGGACAATTTATTGTGCTGAATCGAAAAATTACATTGGTTTTGCTCAAACAGGTCAGGTTTTCTATCTAGCACCACATAATGTTTTTTTATTCATTCATTCATTTATTTTCCTTTTGTGCTAAAGTTAGCGTATAGGGCAGAGGTCAGATCTCTCCAATTCTGTCTGTTCAAAGCTATTCTGTGCAGTTCTTGAATAGTATGAATATTGGTTGTTTTACTTTCTCTAAGTATTGTTCTTCTGAGTGTTTCTTTTGGTCTACCCCTTGCTCTTTTGCCTGTAGGTATCCATTGTTTTTTTATAGGTGGGTCATATTCCATGTCAAATCAATCAGTAAAACGACAATTGATTTCCAAACATTTGATCAAAAGTGTGTTTGTTTCCTATTTAAAAGGACAAATGATATAGAAAGCAAGTATTTTATTGTCACATGTATGGATATTATCACGCCATGTGTTGCAAATTTCTTAATCTATCTTGGAATATACAAATTATGAAGATTTCACATGTTTAAACTTACTACTATTGCTAATTTGTGTGTGTATTTTTAAGGTTTCATGTGATTCAAATGGCTTCAACTAGAAGATCTTGCAGAAATAAGCCTAACATCTTCTGCTACATCTGTGGTGAATACACCCTCGTTCCTAATAAGAATACAGTCACAACTTTCATAAAGCTAGCTTACCATGCGTATTTTAGTATAAAACTTGGTGATCAGGATAAATCTATGGCTCCTCACATGGTGTGCAGGTCATGCACTGAATACCTGCGTCAGTGGAGTAAAGGCAAGAAGCCATGAAGTATCTCTGTTTTCTGTGCATGTGGGATAGTAGGGACAGGTCTCAGCCCTATACCAAGAAGGACTGGCCTGCACGAGGAGAATTGGTGCCGGGTAGATCAAAGAACATCGTCAACAATCCTCTGGTAGACAGAAACAAGATACTATTCCCACCGCTGCATATCAAGCTTGGCTTCATTAAACAGTTCACCAAAGCCCTGACAAGGATGTTGGCTGCTTCACTTACTTGTGCCGCGCTTTTCCAGGATTAACAATAGAGAGGTTGAAAGGTGGCATTTTTGATGGTCCTCAAGTTCGTGAGCTCATCAGAGATCCTGAGTTTGAAAAATCAATGAACAAATTTTAATTTGAAGCATGGAAGGCCTGTGTTCTGATTGTGAAGAATTTTTTGGTTCACACCAAAGCCAGTAACTATGAAGAAGTTGTCAACAATATGCTGACTGCTTTCAAAAACTTCAGATGCAACATGAGCATAAAAATGCATTTTTTATTCTCGCATATGTTCGGTTTCTCGAGAATCTTGGATTAATGAGTGACGAGCAGGGAGAGAGATTCTATCCGGACATAAAAGAGATGGAGACCAGGTATCAAGGACATGCAGTAATGATGGATTATTAGTACTCTGAAGAGAGACATCTCTGCTGCTGAGCACTCGAGAAAGTCGAAGAAATTGAAGTTTATGTCGTGAATTTTGCTCAGTGATGACATAATTTACATGTCGTTACCTTTTTCAATGTCTTCTCTTCATTTATATAATTCCATGTTTGTAACATTTAATAAATACATTCTGTTAAATACTTTTTATGTGAGAAATGTAACACAAAAATCAACTACTAATATCACAAAAATGTAGTTATAAATAGAAGGCTATAGTCAGAGAATATATTTTAAAAAATCAATTTAGATTAAAAAAATACAAAAAACCTGACCTCATTGAGAAAAATTGATGTTATTTTTGGCAAAAAATGCTCCTAATTCAGTAAAAAAATTATAGACAACTTTCAACTTCATTTTTTTTTGTAAACCAGTGTAATAAACAACGTAAGCAAGTAAAGGAGTTCACTTACTTAGGAAGCAATATATCGAGTGAAGGGAAAAATAATTGGCGAACGCAGAGACACAAATGTCATAATACAAGCAGAATATTTTCAGTGTATGCCAAGTCACTCAATGAAGAAACTATTCCAAAATCTAGCAATGGTGGCTACTGAAAATAAGCAGCTTTAACCACCAAGAAAAACGACTCCGTAGACAAATTACAGACCATACCTGAAATTGACAGCCCTTTAAGGTATATTTGAATCTGAAAAACAATCTTGTAGTAATATTTAAAAAAACTCGCATTTTTATAGTACACCTCTGCTAAAACTTTAATGTTTTACCTGGGGGATATGGTGATCATTGTTTAACACAACAAAACGAGAGGGATCACTAAATTCTTGACATTTGTTCACTGGGACAGGGTCAAAAATTCGCAAACAAAAATTATTAGTTGACTTCATTTATGGATGTCTCCACGGCAGAATGTAATAGACGCATACACTTCACAGTACTACTACGTCTGCACGAAGCAGCTAATCAAGCTGGCATATCATTATCATATCCATAAGCCTGACTATCCTTGGCATATCCTTAATCTAGGAATAATAACCTAGCTGAGACAAGACATTGGAATATAAAGAATTAAGTATTGGTTTTCATTTTCACACAACGAATTTTATCTTAATAAGTCGTTTATAATCAATTTCTTGTAACGCCAACATGGGAATAGAGGTGCTTATTACGTGGCTTGAATGAATGGGTAAACTGTTCTTGCTCTCGAAAAATGAATGCCTTTTATATGGGGCATTGAACTTTAAGCTTTTCAACATAATTTTCTTACCAACATTGTGTTATCAGTGTCAAACTTGGACATTGGATTCTCGAACAATACATAAGATTAACACCACTGAAATGAAATGTGTGAGACGTATGATTGGAGTTACATTGAGAGACACAATCAGGAATGAAGCACTAAGGAAACAATTAGGTATCAAGTCAACAATAGAATACATCCAG
The DNA here is from genome assembly GCA_034231615.1 of Meghimatium bilineatum. Lineage (NCBI taxonomy): Eukaryota > Metazoa > Mollusca > Gastropoda > Stylommatophora > Philomycidae > Meghimatium > Meghimatium bilineatum. The sequence continues at coordinate 79,100,658 of CM067299.1, forward strand.
AAGCAAAAAGTTAAATGGTACGGCCACATAACCAGACAGAAAGCAAAGTATTATCCAAAAAACACTTAACAAACGATACGAAAACAGTCGACCTATTGAACGCTCTCGTAATAGGTGGATAGATAGTGTATTAGAGACATTCGGAAATATAACAGCAGAAGAGGCAAATAGAAGGGCAAAAGACCGTACACTCACTCTCCCCTCAACACCGAAAGGTACATGAGGACAGAAAGAAGAAGAAGAAGAAGAAGAAGATTGAACTTTAATATGTAAAGCTGGTAAGCCCGGTATCTATTATGAAAAATGCACCAATTGTTTCAAGCAGATTTACTGTAAAACTAATTACATTGCTGGATCTACGATCCTATTCAACATAATACGAACGGATGGTAGTGAATAATGTATGTGCGATTTAAGACTTTTGCGCCTGTGTGTTGCCGGGACCCGAAAGGGGAGCAAAGAATAGCAACACTGTATACTTTCCACGCATGTCGTAAAAGGCTACTAAGGAGGTTATGGGATGGAGTTGGCTGTCCCACCCCATATAGGGTCAGTGACCCAAAGCCATGCTGAAGTCGGATGTGTCAGGCCGAAAGGCGCAGATATCACAGCAATGCTGTAAACCATGGTACAAAGCATTCCGTTCTCCGGACTACATACTGCTAATCTGCAGGAGTTTGAGAACGAACGCAGAAGAAGAAGAAGACTGTTGCAAAATTGTGTTTTAGTAATAGAGTCGAATTCTAGAACATGTGTTTGTATTTGAGCTGTGATTTTGGTAGCAAAATAGAATACTAGACATATTTTCTATTGTTCGGATACATGTCATTTTAGTCATAGACACGACATGTAAATATTGTCTGTGCCATATATACTGTGTAAGTACTTTTTAAAAATTTGTTTAAATTACCTGTGTCTGAGATACTATGTCCTTATACACTTGCCTATTAAAGTTCGTTTAGAGATATTTCCTCTTCACAAATGTTTTCAATGACTTACGTCCACATACACTTTGCCCTTATAAACATGTTTAGTAGAGTATCTGTATTACGATATTTGTCTTTAAAAATAGAGACCCTGTGTATATTGTCTATATATATATATATATATATTGATGTAAATATTGCTATTTGTATTTCACAATTTGCTTCAAGTATCTGCATCAGAAATACTTTCACCATATACACATGTGTATTCAACTTTTCTATATTCAGGATATTTGCCCTTTACAATTTGTCCGTCAGAAATAATGTACCATTACAAACTTTCTTAATGTAACCTTATAGACTTGCTTAATGTAACCTTATCGACTTGCTTAATGTAACCCTATAGGATTTCTTAATGTAACCTCACAAACTTGCATAATGTACCCTTACAGACTTGCTTAATGTACCCTTACAGACTTGCATAATGTACCCTTACAGACTTGCTTAATGTACCCTTACAGACTTGTTTAATGTAATCTTACAAACTTGCTTAATGTACCCTTACAGACTTGTTTAATGTAATCTTACAAACTTGCTTAATGTACTCTTATAAACTTGTCTATTAAAGTTATTATGTCAGATATGTATATAGAAGGTCTGCGGTTCTTACCAGTGGCCTATCAGACAAACACACATGCAACATTATACTTCTAGTAGATGATTTGGACATGAAGCGAGGTTTTCTTTCAGTGAAAATACCTCCAACATTTTTTTCTATAATTATTTGTTTCATGTTATATGTTCTGTTGTCCACCCATCATGGGCTAAATGCATGTCTTGCTTAATTTCTGAATGTTATGTTCAAATAATGTTCATGAATGACATAGAAATGACGGCAAGTAGACAATGTTTCTTTGTTCTTTTGTGGCGAAGCCTAGAGGACAAGGAATGCCAGAATTACCATAACTGCAGGTGGTCAATAAATCTGACAGATGAATAGCGAAATAGTTTGCCCAGAAGCAAATGCTACACTCCTGACATGACGTGATGATCCTGGGACACTGCAGCATTAGAATGCCTCCCTTCGCCAAATAAAAAAATATGAGTCCATAAATCTCCACTAAAATTCCTTTAACATGTCATGTCAGAAACGCTATACTAGCAAGAGCTACCTTCTCACTGTTAAAGACATTACTTGATCTTCATCAGCACGTGTTATATAAAACTGAGATTTTTTAATTTGCTCAATATAAAAGATATTTTGTTCTTGAAAACTTTCTTAAAGAAAGATATATTTTGTGCTTGAAAACTTTATTTTGTGCTTGAAAACTTTCTTAAAGATATATTTTGTGCTTGAAAACTCGCTTAATGTTAGAGGTATTTTGTGCTTGAAAAATCGCTTTAAAAAACCTATGCTTAGTAGTACTTTCTTATATGTAACCGTGTTCGGGATATTGTGCCGGAGATACTGTGTCGGTGATACTGCGCAAACAATTTGACTTATTGACAATGAATGTATCGGAGATAATGTGTTGGATATACTGTGTCGGAGATACTGTGTCGGAGATACTTAGTGGCTTGTACTGAGTCGGGGATACTGTGTCGGAGATACTTAGTCGGTAGTACTGTGTCGAAGATACTTAGTGGGTAGTACTGTGTCGAAGATACTGTGTCGGAGATACTTAGTGGGTAGTACTGTGTCGAAGATACTGTGTCGGAGATACTTAGTGGGTGATACTGTGTCGGGGATACTTAGTGGGTAGTACTGTGTCGAAGATACTGTGTCGGGGATACTTAGTGGGTAGTACTGTGTCGAAGATACTGTGTCGGAGATACTGTGTCGGAGATACTTAGTGGGTAGTACTGTGTCGAAGATACTTAGTGGGTAGTACTGTGTCGAAGATACTGTGTCGGAGATACTTAGTGGGTAGTACTGTGTCGAAGATACTGTGTCGGAGATACTTAGTGGGTGATACTGTGTCGGGGATACTTAGTGGGTAGTACTGTGTCGGAGATACTTAGTGGGTAGTACTGTGTCGAAGATACTGTGTCGGAGATACTTAGTGGGTGATACTGTGTCGGGGATACTTAGTGGGTAGTACTGTGTCGGAGATACTGTGTCGGAGATACTTAGTGGGTGATACTGTGTCGGAGATACTGTGTCGGAGATACTTAGTGGCTTGTACTGAGTCGGGGATACTGTGTCGGAGATACTGTGTCGGAGATACTGTGTCGGGGATACTTAGTGGGTAGTACTGTGTCGGAGATACTTAGTGGGTAGTACTGTGTCGGAGATACTTAGTGGGTGATACTGTGTCGAAGATACTGTGTCGGAGATACTTAGTGGGAGATACTGTGTCGAAGATACTGTGTCGGAGATACTTAGTGGGAGATACTGTGTCGGAGATACTGTGTCTGAGATACTTAGAGTTAGTGTATCGGAATTTCTGTGTTAATTACTTTTCATCATCATCAAGTGCCGTCTCCGCAACGAAGGTTGGCTGCAACGTATCTCCAACATCTCCTGTCTCTTGTCTTGGTCGTGCACTCTGCTAGACTGTAACCTGTCCATCGTGTAATGTTACTCTCCCACTTGTATCTCTGCCTACCTCTTGCTCGCTTCCCTTTGACTTTACCCTCAAGTAAGGTCTTCAATAGGGTGTCATGTCTTTTAATGTATCCAAAGTATTTTATTTGCTTGATCTTTATTTCTCTTAGTAGTTCTTTCTTCATATTAAGTGTCTTTAGCATCTCTTTATTTGTTTTCTTCTCTTTCCATGATGTTCTCCCTATTCTTCTATATACCCACATCTCAAAGGCATCAATTTTGTCTTCTAATTGTTTATTTAGTGTCCATGTTTCTGAGCCATACATTAATATGGAATAGATGTAGCATTTTATAATTCTCATTTTTAATTTGTTTGTAATTACTTTTACACTTGTTTAAAACACATGTGACATACTCGTTGATGGTATTATGCAAGAACATTTCAATTTGCCTGAGCTGTATGTGTCAAATATACCGTGCATGAAGTACATATCAGTACAATTAAAGCACATATGTCACACATAATGTAAAAGTACTTTTACTACTGCTAAAGTGACTGCCACACATACTGTGTTGTGCAATTTACGTTCTGAACCTGCTTACAATGATTCTGTCATGCACATCCGACAACTGTTGTTTTTTTTAAATTTTCTTAAAGTTCATGTGACATATGCATTGTGCAGATCATTTTCAACTTTTTTACCTGAACAATACGAATTCACTGATGGTATAAACAAATTTGCAATAAGCTTCATCTATAAAAAGAGATATGTATTCAGTAACATCTATTTCAATCAGACATTGTTTTCTATTATTCGCCATTTATGAACTTAACAATACATTGACAAAAGTATAGCATTGTTAACACGATAACTGTGAACAAGAAAAGTCACATTTAACAAAGCCTATATCCTACCTATATGTAAATACACTTGCTGGATATTTGTATTAATTTTACTATACAGAACTGGCTTCTTGTTCAGGTGATACAAGGTTCAGTATCCAGTTCAGCTGGAAATATTTTAACTTATTTAGTCGACCCAGCCTAAGGAAAATGGTTACCTTATCTTCTGGGTCAGTAAAGACTGCAGGCATGATGCTAACCACATCATCCCTGGGTATGCCGTGGTCACTGAAATACACGGACCCAACACCGTATTTTCCTATACGCTTCAATGGCGTAGAAAAGGGGAAAGCCTACAACACAAGTCATAAATGACACAATTGAAGAATATATTATATCACAAAATATATACGTAGCGGAAAATCATCTGAGGCACCAATAAATGAGGAGTTGATAAGGGATGTGCAGAAACTATTTATTAAGCGCCAGCTAGATGCGGACATAGAGAATGATGCAACATTGAGGCTGACATTTAAGAAATTCGGTAATACATTTGGAACTAGTAGAGCTGGACACATTTGTAGCAGAATGAGAAGCGTGGCCTATCAGCGTGCCAGGGTAATCATTAGTATGCATAGCTTTTATCATCTTTTAAAGGATACTGAGCACCAATTGGTCTACCGTGTTTATAATGATATCAATTCATACCCAATAACCGCTGGATATCAGTAGCTACATGTGTACTTCGAATTTACAGTGATACAGTCGTATTTAAAAGTAAAAAGTAACGTAAAGTTGACCCCTAGCATTTATTGATGCTGATGGGGTGTGAGATGTTCGCGATCTCACATTTCAGTGCCTCTGCTATATGAGGGGGGTAGCCATCTCCTCTACTTCGCAGATTTTACTTCCCGGATTAATCCGGTATCCAATTAAGTCTGTGTCCACCCGGTGACGTTGCGGTCTAAAAATCATTTTCCCTCAACTGGGATTCAACCCACGACAACTCCTGCGTTCAGTGCGCTAACCATCTGATGATCATATTACAAGATCCGACTACAGAGAACTGGGACTAAGGCTAGCATTTTAGACAAAGAATTTAATGTTTTACATTATAGTATGACGACCGTTCTCATTTGGTGTGTAATAACAGAAACATGAATGTTAAAATAATCTTTCATTCTTTGTTGATATATGCACAATTTGCAGGATTAATAAAATGAAACTGATATTTAACAATAAGTTAGTAACTTTCTGTGTTTTGTTAATTTTTATTACGAGAATGTTCTTCTAAATACATAAACATTTTACAGATAACTTGATCTGGATGAATGTTACATTTATTCATATTAAAGCCAATGTAACAGTCACATTCATGTACACTAGTGCATTAAATTTGTGTTAGAGAGTTTTGTATATTAATGTTTTGTTTGTGTCTTGATAAAGACCTTTTGGTTGAAACGTTGAATATGATTTGTGTGAATATGATTTGTGTATTGTAATTTTTATGATTTCTTATGTGATCATCATTGCCCATCATTACCCACTAGTGTTAGATATAGTCTATGGTGTCCCATTGAGACGATATATAAACCTGTGTTTTACGTAAGTCTAATTAGAGAGTTTTGGTAGAGTTAGAATTAACTAGCACAAATTTAATGATGACGTGAGACACAGAAACGGAATGACGTGGGGGAGAAAAGAAAAAGAAATATGACGAGTACAGTTCGAACGTTTGTCCACCTAGAAAGGAAAATGAATAACAAGAAATATGGTGATTGCAGTTGATTGTTCAAACATGCAACAGTATGAAATAGCCTGTCGTTTTGGTGTTCTTGCATCCCGTTGTATTGACATGTGAAACTGGAGAAACTAAAGGTTGTCTTTTATTATTATTATCCATTGTTCTCCGTATTGAAGAAGTCAGTTCGAACGTTTGTCCACCTAGAAGAAAGAGAATAACGGGAAATATGGCGAATACAGTTGCCCGTTCAATGAGTGACCAACCTGAAATAGCCTGTCGTTTTGGTGTTCTTGTGCCTCGTTTTATTGATACGTGAAGTTAAAGACATCAGGGTTGTCTTTTATTATTATCCCGACCTGTAATCACAACACGATACTCCTGTCAAGCCATGCATGTTTACAATGAATGTTTACTTGACTATATACTGCATTCTACAGATTGTTCTCCGTATTGAAGAAGTCAGCTCAACGTTTGTCCACCTAAACTGACTGGCAAAGACTGTGATTTAGGGTGTTCATATACTTTAAGGTGTACGGGTAACGGTGAATGTATTGGTAATGGGATATGTACCCCAAAGAGATACGGTCCAGGATGTCAGCATGTAATATAGACATACGGTTGCTGAAAGTTTAAAAGTTGTTACTCAACTGATGTTATTACTAACCCATATACACAGGGTGTGTGTCTGTAGTTAGGATATCTGCAGGGACACGGCATTAAAGTGATTAGTCTTGTGTCATTGGTCATAACTGTGATTGTATTATCTGAAATCTCAAATTTCCAGTGGAAATAATTGACAGTACTTAATAGTTAATTTAGCTGAGTTTCTGCAAAAACATAGTATGTTGGTGTAACTGCATCTTTATACTTTTTGGGCTGACCTGTAATGAACCATTACGATAATACATTTATATTAATAAAAACTTAAAAGTGAAGCTGTGTGCTGTTTTAGGAACTTTCTTTAAATAAGACTCAAATTGATAGTAAAAGTTTGTTTGTCGAAGTCTAAAGTTAATTGTATATGTTTTTATTAGGACACGGATACACGAAGTTAATGAAAATATTACTCCTTGTGATGGATAAAATGGCAAATGAAAATATGACTTCTTGTGATGGATAAAATGTTAAATAAAAATATGACTCCTTGTGATGGATAAAATGGTAAATGAAAATATGACTCCTTGTAATGGATAAAATGGTAAATGTAAATATGACTCCTAGTGATGGATAAAATGGTAAATGAAAATATGACTCCTTGTGATGGATAAAATGGCCAAGACAGATAGAGTAGCTGGATCAGAAAAGAGATGACGAATCCTTTTGACTCCCCAAGGATAACACATTTGTGAACATATATTTATTAATGTAATGTTCTCCAGTTCGAACGATTTGTGACACTATAAAATTATAGTAAATTATACATTTTAAGGCAAAATAATTGCAACACGGACAAATATCAAAAAGTTAGTTCACGAAATTGACAGTATCTCCGACACGGAAATGTGCCTCCGTGGACATTCTTCAGAAAACATAGATCATATTTTACAGAGAACTATTCACTGTACAACAACACAAGAAGAAAACTATGGCCATCTGAAACCGCTCCGTCAGGCAAGATCCACAGTCCTGTCTCTGGGCTGGTGACCATAGTACAATTCATTGATAAGTTTGCTATTAGCAAGTGACTTCAACTGGAGAAGGAGGAAGAAGAAGATAATACCTGCAAAATTATAAATGATAAAATCTTAAGTCATGGGACTTCACAGTCACATGCAAATTAATTTCACACCGTGCGCGTTTAAAAGTTCTTGAGATATTGAATGGAGTCTGAGGTGCAAAGGGAACGCAATGCTCTCGGCGGCCCCAGAGTTAACAGATAACCAAGATCCCAAATGTAACTCCTCGCGGTGCACCCTGGAAACAGAAATACAGCGGTTCGTGCTGATTCTGGCTAACTCTTTTTTGGGATCGTGTCCGAGAATGTGGAGGTAGCAGATGGAAAGAGATTTGACTGCATAAGAGACATGCAATATCTCCGACACCACCAGCACCAACACATGCAGCGGCACAGTCAACATACAGTGACGTTAGGAGACTAGTCAGTCTAGTCCGAACATTGGAGGCGCGGCCAATGAAAAAGGCACAAAAAAGGTAGATGCATGGCGAGAGACGAATAGATTTCATACTGAGCACAATTAAAGGGCAGAGCAGCGCTATAGGGCAGCGCTAACTGCATATAGAAAGGGGGAAAGTTCCAAAGAAATGGGCTCTAAAGAAAGCTCGAGACGAGTTTCTAGTTACCTATACTCCTTATGGCTGAAACCCAGATCCAATCATGGGCGTCCGGCAAAGCAAGAAGACCTTGGCTAACTCTAACTTCGAGCCGTCCTATACCGAAACCATGCTCGCGAAGAGGAAGGGTTACGTACTCAATGGGCTCAAGCATATAAGGGACAACGATGGTAGCCCTAGCTCAACTCTACTGTCAAGCTTTCCTATACCGGAAATATACTTGCAGAGAGAAAGGGTTCAGTACCCGATTGGCTCAGACGCTATTGGTACAAGGTTGCTCAGCTCGAGAACGCCTTGCTCTCAAACGCGTGAGAATCTAACTTGGACGAGGGGTTCACGATGTCGGTTAACAACACCTCAGCTAAGAAGGTGAAAGAGCCAGGGTCCAACTCTTCTATTGAGTGTTTCCTCATATGGAACCAGGCTCGAGGATGAGAAACGGTTCAGTACCCAATGGGCACTGCACAGTACGTCCAATTACACGAGGCAAGCTCATAGACAGTGGAAGACCTCGTGTGAGATAGACGTGAATGACAATCGTCTCGGCTAAGAGTCATTACACACCCGCCTGCCCAGCGACTGATAGACAGGCTGTCACTGGCTACGGAAGCCTACCCGAATTAAAGGCATGACGAAAACGGATGTGCTGGACCTCAGATGTCCAGACCACAGAGTGGCCAACAGAGGTGAAAATAACACAGTGTTACTCTGGAACTTGCAGCACAACGTATTTCACGCTCCCCGACGGAAATCACACTATATATTCGTTGTGGTTATATGAGAGCGAACGCAGAAGAAGAAGAAGAATGGAGCCTATTGGTATGAGTTTCAAAACAGGATATACAAATATAGAAATTAACCGATGTCACAAGTGACGCTGACGTTACTGTAAATACATGTGTCTATTTGTTGTATACATGTGTCTATTTGTTGTATACATGTGTCTATTTGTTGTATACATGTGTCTATTTGGTGTATACATGTGTCTATTTGTTGTATACATGTGTCTATTTGTTGTATACATGTGTCTATTTGTTGTATAAATGTGTTTATTTGTTGTATACATGTGTCTATTTGTTGTATACATGTGTATATTTGTTGTATACATGTGTATATTTGTTGTATACATGTGTCTATTTGGTGTATACATGTGTCTATTTGTTGTATACACGTGTCTATTTGTTGTATACATGTGTCTATTTGTTGTATAAATGTGTTTATTTGTTGTATACATGTGTCTATTTGTTGTATACATGTGTATATTTGTTGTATACATGTGTATATTTGTTGTATACACGTGCCTATTTGTTGTTCTGAATCACGATCAGAGCACGTGCAAATGCTGCTGCGGAGCAGAAATAAACTAATATGTTTATCGTCCAGTTTGAGATGGGCGGTTGAAACAATTACCATAGTTGTTACTTAAAGTGTGGTTAATACACCAAACTCTGAATTATTGATTTAAAGTGGATAAAGTTGTGTCTACAATATTCTATTAAGGTCTGAAGCTTCCAGGATTTTGCTTGCAGCTAATCTTTTGTAAAATTAGAAGTTGAACTCCTTTAAGTCAGTGAAGTCGACACTAACACTCTTCAACCACCGTAACAGCAGGTCAAGCTTTCATGTTGAGCTGTCAATTAACTATGTCAAGAATTTTGGGAGGGTGGGGTGATCTGAAAAATAATTTGGCAGTTATTATCAAGGGGAAAGATGTTCAAGAAAATGTGATATCTACTATGATGTATTGTATAAAAGGGAGCCGCGTTATCGCGGTGGTTAGCGCATATGAGTGGTCCTGGGTTCATTCCCCAGTTGAGGCGGAAATAATTATCAGGTCGCAACGGCTCCCGGGTTGACCCAGCCTTAATTAATCCGGAAAGTAAAGACTGCGAGGGAGAGGAGACCCTCGAAAATGTGTGATCGCTAACATCCCACACCCCTACGGCATTAATAAATGCCATTGGTTACTTTACTTACTTTACTTACTATTTTATGCAACAATTAAAGTTTTAAAATATATTTATCTGAATATCCACATACAATGTATATAAATTGTATTTGTTGTTGTTCTTATTTCATATTTGATAGTTGATTATTATAACTAATAGATCTGATTTAAGCTTTCTATGTGCAAAGTTTAAGAATTATTTTCTATGTTGTGCCGATTAATGTATATACAAATCAAGCAATGGACGAAAATTTGGCTACACTTTGCGAAGAGCATGCTGACATGCGCAACATTAATGTACTGATACATCAAACTTTCATCTGGTTCAGTGTCAATAAAGAAATTAATTATATGTTTGAAAATAATGTTAATTCATTCAACTAGTCTTCCGTAGCCAACCTTCGTTGCGGAGACGACACTTAATGATGATGATGAGTCTTCCGTAGAACTTCATATGAGCGTAGGTCTATGATGATGAATACTTGTCTGGTCGCTGGTATATCGCTCGTAGGAAACAATGAAGTGTTCTCAGGAGAGGTCTCTACATAACACACGAGGGCTATCTCCAGAGAACTCTTCTACCCCTGAAAGGCAATATATGATTTAGTGTATAGATAGATAGATAGATAGATAGATAGATAGATAGATAGATAGATAGATAGATAGATAGATAGATAGATAGATAGATAGATAGATAGATAGATAGATAGATAGATAGATAGATAGATAGATAGATAGATAGATAGATAGATAGATAGTCCTCAGAACAGAGATTAATTATACCGTCATTTTATGTGGACCAATATTTTGGAATATCCATTTCAGACGTATTTTCTGTGCACAGACTCTAATTATTTATTTAATCTTGCTTTAAAATGCAATTATTTTAGTGCCATATGTCAAAGTTGAATCGTGTATTAGTCTTTTTTGTTGTTGTTGAAATAGGTCATAATGTTCTTTCTTCATTTTTTCTGCTGGCGTTTTGTGGGTTGGGTTGATAGGCAAACATTTTTAGCGTAAGTATGTATTGCTGGAGGAGGAGGGGGGGGGGGTACTATGACTTCTTGACATTAATGACGGGAAAGCATGACTGAGGTAAAAATGGCCAAACCTTTTTTGACGCAATTTATTGACATCCTTTTTTTGCAGAAACTTTAAAATACCTTTCAGTATGACTAATAACTCTTACAAGATAACGGATTAAAATATCAAATATCTTACAGTAAGACTAATAACGCTTACAGATAATGGGATTAATTATCTTACAGAATGACTAATAACTCTTACAAGATAGCGGGTTTAAATATCTTTCAGTACGACAAATAACAATTACAGATACCGGATTTAAATATCTTACATTACGACTAATAACCTTTACAAGAATAGGAAATACACAAAAAAACATTACATAAAATGAAAAATAGTCTATGCAACAAGTTCGTATCGACGAATACTAGAAAACATTCCTCAAATGCTACATTGAACCAGTGCTACTCTATGGAAGTGAAGCATGGACAATAAATAAGACATCACAAAAAGGCAGCGGAAATGTGGTTTATTCGAAGAATGTTACGCATTCCTTAGACAGCAAAGATTACTAATGAAGAATGTCTTAGAAGGATGGATGTGAAATAATGTATTATTGATAATATAAAAAAAGACAATCAACACTTATTGGGCACATAATGAGAAGAGGAGACATTGAGAATGTAGTGATAACAGGAAAGATAGAAGGGAAAAGATCAAGGGAAGACCCAGAGAAAAAATATTGGACAGTTTGACTCAATGGCTTCGATTGACAACACCAACAGAGATGATGACATATATGAGAGATCGATGTACATGGAGAAATATTATCGCCAGCGCCATTCGGCACGGCACATGATGATAGTTTTAGAGGTCGGCCTCTAGGTGTGCCTTACCTGTATCTGTGTAGCAGAGCTTGCTGTTGTATGCTGTCTGGTGGTAGTCTGCTGATGTGTGCAAACCATTTGATCTGTTGGCTCTTAATATACTCAAAAATTGGGACAGTGCCGGTTCTTTGTCTAATGTCCTCATTTCTCACTCTGTCTTAGCGATATTCCTAGGATTCTGCGCAAGCATTTTCAGCTGTCACTAGTTTACGTTTATCTTGTGCTTTTGTTGTCCATGTTTGGAATTGTTAGCACTGCGTTGGCATAATAATCGTTTTGAAAAGTGGTATTTTGGTGTTTAAATTCACATTGTTGTTTCTGAAATTGGTGTCATTTGTCCTAGGGCTTGGTATGCTATACTATATCTATTGTGTATTTCTTTACTGCTCGTACTGTCTGTTATATTATTTCCTAGATATATGAATTCTGTCACTTGTTTAAGTCTGTTGTTTTCAATATATATATATATATATATATATATATATATATATATATATATATATATATATATATATTATATATATATATATATATATATATATATATATATATATATATATATATATTGGTGTTTCTTTCTGTTCTTCCTATCTTTATTACTTCGGTCTTTATCTTCCTGTTAAAGGTTTGCCATGTTTGATGTAACCTGTCTATTTGTCTTTTTAGTTGCCCTTCTATTGATGCTACTATTGCTTGGCTGTCTGCAAATAGCAATTCGTTTAAGTTATTCTTCATATTGTTTTCTTCCGTTGTCTTTGCTACTTTGCAGAATAATATATGTATGTTATAAACAATAGGGGTGGGGGATAGGGGAATAGTACACATCCCTGTCTCACTCCCTACTGGATTTGAAAATAATCGGATGTGCTTGCGCTTGTTCTTACTGCGCATTGACTATTGACATATTTGCTCTGACATAGGCTTATCAGATGTTGTGGAACTCCATATGTCTGTAATGCTATCCATAATTGTGCTTTATCCACTCTGTTAAAAGCTTTCACTTGGTCAACGAAAGCCAAATATAAATCTTGGTTATATTTCGTTGCTCTTTCCGCAAGTTATTTGAGGACGAAGATTGCATCAGCACAGGTTTTTATTTTTTTGATAGCCCATTTGCGTGTTGTTGAGTTGTAGTTCTATAAATGTGGACATCCTCTTCTCTAGTGTCTTGCTAAAGATTTTCCTATGTGGCTTAAGAGTAATATGCCTCTATACTTAGTACGGTCCTTATTACTGCCTTTTTTCTTCCAGATGGGAACAATCACTGCTCTATTCCACTCCTGTGGTGTCCTTTGTGTCTTCTACATCACATTGAACAATCTGTGTAACCACTTTATACCTGTCACTGTAAACATTTTTATTAGTTCTAAAGATATGCCGTCTGTTACTGGTGCTTTGCTGTTTGGTGCATGTTTAACTGCGTCTTAAATTTCGGATTGTGTTTTTTGTTGTGATCTGTTCTCCTTCCTTTAAGTTGAACAGTTGCGTGATGTAATTTTTCCATCTTGCCAAGATTTCTTGGTCTATATTTATTTTGTAGACACATAGTATTTACATATTAATGATCCTTGATTAGAAACTAGCACGTAGGATACTCCCATTAAATGTTCCGCTCTCTATTCAAGCAGCCATCCCAGAGTATGTAGACTCAGAGTCCCGGTCACGTGATGATTGCATTGTGTGATCTTTGGGACTTCCCCCCCCCCCAAAAAAAAATGTTCCTTCCCTACCCTCTAGACACCCATACTAACGATTAGATATTACTAAGTATAAAGTGTGGCGGTGTTGTACAGAGTACAACTGTGACGGCCAAGTTACCAGGTTGGAATTCTACTGCAGAAATTTGTGCATTCGTACAGTTCAGAAATTAATGGCAAACTACTGAAGGTATTTATGTTGTCTAGAAATTCACTATAGCCAAACAATGCCGTGTTGATGGCTATTTCTTGAATTGGCTACCTATTTAAAAAAATGTTACTGAATAGTTTAAAATAATTAGTAATAATAAATAGGAAGCTATAAAGATAAAACTCAGAGGAGAGGCATTATCGGTATCAGGAGGAGAGTGTTATCATTTATGGATGACATGGGAATAGGAGACTAGCAATACATCAAGTAAACGCACAGAATCATAAGATGATGTCGAGCAATAAGCACTTGGAGCATATATTTGCAAAGACTTACGATCGCCTACACCAGCCAGAATATTATTTATAAATAATTTTGACATTGAGGCTGACCGTTATTTCTGTAATACTTCATAATTATTTCATATATATCACCAAAATAAAAAAAAAATGTTACACATTCACAGATAATGTATCATTATACCTGCCTCAGGTGTGTTAGACATTATTGAAGAAATATGCACGTCACTGTTCGATTGTCTGCTTCTTCTCAAATTATGGACGTATAACACGTTTCCAAATAGAGTTGATCTCCCCCCCCCCCCCCCCCCGCATTTTCGATAAGTAAATGTTGTCATAATTAGTGACAATGAGAATAATTCTTTTGAAAGGAGATGTTACAGAATGATTTTTATAATACCAATAAGGCAAAAATAACCACACACAAAAATCATACTACCCGTGTTACGATTATGATTAATGAAAGATTGGTGTCGTACATATAAATATAATCACAAAATAACTGAAGGGTATTTGGCTATGTAAAAATATTTGGCTATATAACAATGTATTATATAATGGATGCTATATAATGGTATGAATGGTTAGTGATAAAAGGGCTGACCATGAATAAGACGATAATGAACAAGAGACATTCATAACATCATTGGGGGGCTTTCCATAAATTACGTCAACAATTGGTTGTTAGATTGTGACTCCTTCCATTCCCCTTATATACTCGTACAAACTGACAGAATAAATTTAATCCCACGTAACATTGTCACCAAAAAAATGACTCCCCCCCCCCCCCAATATTTTTTGTGCAGGAAATGTACGGGAAAAAATACTACATGATTTTTTTTTGTTCAGATTTTTCGAAAAATGTTTCAATTGGTACATACAATTAACTTTTGTCAACCCCTTCCCCTTGTCATAGGCTGTCAAAGGTTTTGTCAGACCCCTGTCAAGTAATTATTGTCGTTATCTAATCTGTGAACATCCCATTTATTGTAGCAAGTCAGACCGACAAGACACGTGATCAAATATGTCACCTGAGTTATAGTATTAAATATTGTCACATCGGTAATTTGCAGAGTGCAATAATTATTAGCTTCATAGTGACATACTTTTACTGTGTACAGTTTGAAATCAATAATCTGCTATGATATAGATTTGACACGAGCTGTTAGTTATAGATGACTTCAAGTTGAGAGCAGCTGATGACATTTTTTGTTTTCAATCTTCTGCTAGGCAGCAGAATGTTGTCCATAGAGTTGAGTGCGTTATGTCAGGGTTCTCAACTGTAACTGTTCATAATTAACGTCAGCAATTGGGGGGTGGGGGCTGGTCTGAAAACGTTTAACAGTTGATGGCAAGTGGAGGGGGGTGACAAAAACTGACGTCAATAATACCTATAAGTAATACAATATATAATACAATAAATGTAATTAATATATCAATTACATTTTCTGAATATTTCTGAAAATGTTTCAACAAATTTCAAACAAATAATATGTTTTTTAAGGTAATTTTCCAGCTGCAACCTTTTTTGGCCGGGACGGTGTGTATTTGTTTTTGACATAATTAAACAAATGTGATCTTAGACTTTTGACAGTTGTTAACTCGGAGAGGGAGGGAAATGTCAGAAATTGCCAAACCATTTTTGGCGTAATGTATGGACAACGATTAGATATCTTGTCGAAGTGTAACAATGAACAGAAATAGATAAATGTGTAACCAATATTTGTAAATAAAACACACTAAAAACGAGGAATCCAAATAAAGAGATTCGAGCTAAAATTGTGCTTTAAAACTCATATACTGCTAGTGTTGCGTACGTATAAATTAGCTGAATGTTGAACTTGCATTGTTCTATACAGAGAGTAAATATCTTCTTCGTTAGCTTCATGATCAAACTGGATCTTTGTTCCAATAAGAACATTGTTTTACTAGATTTGTAGCAGGATTTAGTCCAGAGAATGTAAATGCAATGTGTAACTGTCTTATATGCGTCAGTGAACAGACACATCCGACATCCGGGATATGGTTTTCTATAAATAACAAAACTGTCAGAGGATATCTGACAAGGTGGAGAGTGCCGCAGTAGCACAAACCAAGAAGAGATAAATAGTAAGTTGATGTATTGATGTTACTATATGGTCTAACTATCAAATTAAAAAAAATAATTAATAAAAAAGGAACAAGAAGTGTTTACACGTCGCTGTTCAACTAGAACCTTTGTCAAGAAACGAAAAACATACAAAAAAACACATAATTATCAAATTATTAAAATATAATCTCGCCTTAGATGGTTTCTCACCAAAAAACATCCCCACGCAATAACGGGACATACATACCGTGTGTGTCTAGTAGATGACAATTTAGGTACGCTCAGAAAGCTTGCGCATTATTGAAAGACAGAAATAGAAACAGAACAATGTAAGAGAAATAGCATAGGAATAGGCATCATTCGTGTAAAAACAGACCAAGAGAATGACTCACGTCAATGATGAAAACTGTAAACATAGGCTATACAGACACCGAGATTCGTGCATACGGAAAACAAAAGTGGAACTTAGTCACCAACAAACGACGTTGCAAACTAGGGTGAAAATGGAAGGGGGTCAGTGATTGCCAATTAAATGGAAGCCGGGTTTAACAAAAACAGATGCGAATAGGAGTGCAGATATATATATTCTCCCATACATGTACACAGCAAACACATATATATACATAGAAAAGTGTAAATATATATATAACTAAATACATACATACATACATACATGCATGCATACATACATACATACATACATACATACATACATACATACATACATACATACATACATACATACATACATACATACATACATACATACATACATACATACATACATACATACATACATACATACATTAATACATATAGACAGACACACACACACGCGCGCACGTACGTACGTAAGCACGCACGCACATTCATACATATACGTACAGCATACTAGAAGCAATATCCGACGTTGCCCGGATGAGAATAAGAGAAAACAAAATAATAGAGTGTAGATTTAATTCATTAATAAAACACATTGTCCAACTGAAGGATGTTTAGGTATCTTCTTCTTCTTCTTCTTCTTCAGCGTTCATTTTCAAGCTCCCGCTCTCTTGTAGCAGGACAATGATCCTACTAGATTTCCAGCAGGATATAGTCCAGAGAATGGAAATGCGTTGTGTTATCGTTTTATTTGCGCCAATGCCCGATTAGAATAGCCTGACATTTTTATATTTATATTCATTGACATATTGTATTTATGAATGTGTGATGGTTTCCGGACTTCACTCCTACCCTCAATTCTAATTCCACACATTGCGCTTCCACATATTGTTACCAGTTGGCAAGGTCTCTTCGATTTTTTATCTCTCCAGCTGACACACATAACTTCATCTTCCTCATTTTGGTTGATTGGCAGTTGTTTTCTTATTCCTGATTTCTGATGGAAACCCTCGTCTGTTCGCGCTGAGTGTTCCAGTATAATGGTGATTTCTCAGCTGCAGAAACTGGGCAAAAGTTAAGGAAGAATAATACCTGTCAGCAAACAAATGGTGATGTCATGTGATGCCTTCTAGTAGTTTATCAAAGTTTTGACAGAATGGCTATACTTTGTGTATTTTCAGCCTCTATGTCATGTACGTACTAAAATATACCAGCAGGTTGAAATACGGCTATTGAATCGCAGATTCCGTATGACTATATACGGTATTTTCTTTGGCTTGCTTGAATTATATTGCGTGTGCCCAAACCTTCCCTTGTGGCCTATAACCATCTCATCTATACATATGTTTTCAGAAGGATAGAATGCATTCTGAAATCTCGCAACTAATTCATTTATGAACGGCTCTATTTTACATTTACCCTGTGCATCAGTTCCAGCCGCATGAAGCATTGATTGGTAAATCAATAAAAAATTTGGTCCTGCTGAAAATTGATCCAAACTAGGGGCTACTTCTGTGTGTTTTTGTGGACCAAACGTCTGTTATAGAATATTTGGGCTTCAAACCCATGTTTATCAGAATGGCGAGAAACTTCATAAAAATATTTCTGTCGAGTGGAGTCCATTTCGAATAAGTAGAATATTTCCTTCGAGGGGAATTCATTTTCAATTTCTGCTGGGCATAAGAATTGACATTTGCTATTATATTGTCCATTATTTTTTCTGTCATCAAGGATAGCAAATACTGGAGAGGTGACACATTGTCAGGAAGGCCAAGTTTTCTGCCAGAATGTATCTGTCTGAAGTAAGACACTCAGCTACTCACTCATTCTAGGGCTTTAAGCCACACATCATCAACCCTAGGCCTACCTTGTCCATTTGTGGAATTTTGATGCATAGGCCACCTTGTAACATTAGTAGACCTAGAATTACCAGCTAAATCATCTGAATCAGTAGATTCATCACTACTATTGGATGCTTCTTCAGAGGAACTAACATTCCTTGATCTGATGGAAGCAGTTGCTACATTTGAAATATAACCTAAGCCACATTGCTTTGGTTTCTTACTTTTCGGCAAGTCAACATTAGGCCTATAATTATTATGTGAATCATCAGTGTTCGTTTCACTAATTAGCAAGCTCTGAAACATAACCATAGCTTGTTCTGCACTGTATCTGGAATGAGTGGGCGTTGCCATTTTTTTCATAAATAAATAACACAACGTGGGAATTAACAAATATCAATTTCTAAACCACGCGCTTCGTCCTCGGATATCAAAGTCAGAAGTGAACGTTTCTATGATGTTTTGCGTTTAACATTTAAACTTGATGAACTGAGTAAAACGAAATATAACTGATAAATATATGATCGATCTAAAATCACAACCGCTAAAGTGGCGAATGGTCATGTAGAACCAATATATAGTCGAAATATCGTGAATTGGTCCACAAAGAGTTAAATAATAGAGATTGTCAATGGTAAGAATTCTGTAACGCACCTACGACAGCGTCGCTACGGCTACGACATAGGCTCACACTCTGATGTGAAGGAATACATTTAAAATAACAAGAAATAATACACAGAATATACAAAGAATATATTATTAGTATTCAAATGCGCCAAACATCTGCTTATCTGTTTAAGCATACACAATTTATAATTGAAGAAAAATCAATGAACCAACGTCTCTGGGAAACGAACACCGAACTAAATTTATCTACGGCCTCAATGTATGTATAGAATAGCAAAACAAAATACCGACTTTGCTATGAAGACCACATTGTACATTACGTAAAATGTTTATGTCTATAAATTGTAGATAATCTTGACGCGGTCGTTAAACTCCCACCACTATGCTTAACTGCACGTGTTGATATTATCAACCACCATTCACCTGGGGATATCAATTACCAAAGAAATAGAGGTAATCCAAGCAGTATATATAGTTAACATTTTAATATATCGTAATCGTCGATTGAAACAGAGAAAAATTTAGACAAAAATGTATCAATACCAATTTTCACCGAGCATTAGATCTAGCCGTTATCGACACATGTTTACATTAGTTTGACCCATTGCATGGGTAAGCGGTAAAAAGGGTTAACCAATCATATCAGTAATCAGCTTTGCCGGACCATTGGAGAACGTTTTCAAATCGCACATACCCTCATTATGATACAATGAGTGACTGTACCAAATTTCACTGTAATCGGTGAAGCTGCTGAGATGTCTATGCGTCGTAGACAGAACATAGAGTTACAGAGTTATCCATATATATATATATATAAACTGTCCAAGGATATTTGCCACTCGAAGGGCATATTAGCCATCAATGAACTCATAATCAAGACATCAATCTGAGCGAATTTCAAAATTTGATGTAGCAAATGTTCACTTGTGATATACGAAAAACATACAGTTGTTGTTGTTGCTTCATCCGTAGCACGGCCCATGCATAATTATGAAACCCTTTTCTTAATTTTATAGTAGTTTCTTATGTTGCTTTGACCAATTTATGAAATATAATATGTATGCAGGATTGTACCCTCAGTTTCGTCTTATCTCTGACAAAATTTCACTGGCGCTTTGAATGACTGTCTAGAGACTTATTCCAGAATATTCCAGAATATCTTTTGTAATCTGTAAATTGCAGCCTTTTGATAAAGTTCCCACAATTTCACATGCTTTGTTTCAGCTGTAAGATAAGATCAGGTTGCACTAATTCTGTTTTATTTATTTTCGCTACTTTACTACTGCTTGCCTATTTTGACTCCATGCGGTTTGCACGTCTTCTTTTCACTAAGGTGGCTCTTTTCAATTATTTTTCAAACAGTTCTGAGCGCTTTTCGTATCTAATTGTGCTCATGTTATTAGAGCCATGTTTTTGTATTGTAACGATGTGACTTTAGACTTGTGCTGTTTTCCTTGTTCATTCTTAACTAACATTACACATGGTCGTTGTTATGATATCCTTACACATCCAATCTGCAAACTAAGGCTGTAGCAGACAACACAAAAGCCAGATCACTAACACCATTCTTCGTCACCCTTTCTGTTTGCTACTATTGTTATACGATGGTTATAATGGTTACAGCAATGGTTACTAAACTAGATAATATAAGATAAGACATGAAGAAATTAGGAAAAAAGATTAGGTATAATACCATGTATTGAACACATCGAAAGACAGCAAGTAGAATGGTTCGGTTGCCTTATGAGAATGAAGTCACACCAAATACCAATAATGTCATATAACACAAGAATATTCGGATATAAATCCAAAAATAGTCCGCGGAAACGGTGGAAAGAAAATATAAAGACACTTTTGAAAAAAAAACATGGAATAGACACAACTAAGGTGGCATATCTGGCCTTGAAACGAAAACTGAGGCTCCCACCCCTACGCTCAACGGCTGATGATATAAACCATCATTCACCTAGGAGAGAATAGACAGAGTTATACGACCATTGTTTATACATAGCAGGTGTGTAGCAACCAAGGCATCGTCAATGCATTCTCTCTCTCTGGGTCTCTCTCTCGCTCTCGTTTATTAAAAGCGGTATTGTCCCATGATGTGCCTTTGCACTAAAGTCACCACAGAGAATTATCTGTCTCTCTAGTTGTAGTATCTCCCTAAGACATTGCCAACCCTGTGAATTCAATGATGCATTGAATGCGTAGACATTAACCAGCATAAATGGATGTTTGATATTAAGGACCCTTACTGCCATTATCATAGCAGAATAGGGAGAATATGTAAGAGAAGGGTACAACGTGAACACTATTTAAGCAACTCTGTGACATAACAAAAGAATGAAACAATAACGGAAGAACTGATCAATATATGCCTAGAACATGGACTGCTAATAAAGTATTTTTATCTACAAAAATAAAGCCACATACAAACGTGGTATAATTGAGACAAATTACTACAATCATCCCAAATTGATTTAATTCTCGTTAGACAAAGGCAAAAGAGACACATCATTGATGCAAGAGCTTTCCCAAAAATAGACATTGATATAGATCAAAGACCTGTTATACTAACTGAGAAAATAGAACAAATAAGAAGAACACAAAGAAAAGATACAAGACAATTGCATGAACAATTTTTAAATTTGAAAGCTCTAGAAGAAATACAAATGGAAACATAAAAAGGGAACAAAAAGAAGCAAATGTCCAAGTCATAGATGAAGAAGGAATGAAAAAGGAGGCATTGGGAACCAAAGTGATACAGCTTGAACAAGAACGCATTAAATTGCAAAAAGAGAAAGAGACCACAGAGAAGGAAAATCAGAGCCTACTGAATGAAATAAAGGTTCTACGGCGACTAGCACAAGCATATTCGGAAACAAATAGAGCCAATGAGGTTTTAAGAAAACGGATAGATAACTCGGATACGGAAGTAAAGACATTGGGGACACAAAGGGACAGTCGTAACAAGAAACCAGAGATAAGCCAGGAAGTTATAGAGAAACTTAAGGAGGAAGTGAAAGGACGAGAGAAAAACTTAGAAGACAAGAATGCGGAGTTAAAAGTCAAAGATACGGAACTTAAACGTTTTTATATATGGTAGAGGAACAGGATGACAACATAGAGTGGATGATGGAACAAATTTGATGCGATCCATGTTTGGAAGTGTCCATAAAACAGAAAGAGTTGGTGGAGAAAAGGGGACATACGGTTTACGAAGCCAAAAATATGAGAGGAGATGATAGAGAGGAGTCAACAGACTTCTCTGAAACTAGGGGAAGACAGGTACAGAAAAGGAGAAGAAGTAAAAGAGCACTTATGTAGTACCTGACTGGTTGGTAGGGAATTATGAATCAGAGACGGACAGTAGTGCCGGTGAGAAATCTAAGGATCATAAAGAAGTAACGAAGACAAACATAAGTAAAAAGGTGGAGCCTACCAGTGGCATCGGTAGGCATAAAAAGAGGTAGTAAGAGAAAGTTTGAATCATATAGAAGCACCTCCTTATTACGTCATACAGATAAAATCTACGCAAAAATAATATAACAGAGAATGCGATACATTGCAGAACCACAGCTGGGTCCCGCTCAATTTGACTTCAGAAGAGGGGCAAGCTGTACAGATGCAACATTCACACTAAGTCAACTGAGTGAAAAAGCAATCAAATTCAATCAAGTTCCATACGCAGTATTTGTAGACCAGGAGAGGGCATTCGACAGAGTAGATAGAAATATTATCTGAAAAAACTTGGGAAACTATAACATCCGAAGACACCTGCTAGATAATATAAAAGATATATATATACAAAATGCAATACAAGTATATCAAAATATATCAAAGATCAATAAGAACAACAAATGGAATGACTGAATCTTTCCAAACAAGATCTGGATTAAGACAGGGCTGCTTGCTGTCTCTTCTACATTTCAACATATACATGAAACAAATAATAAAAGAAGCTCACATCAACAAAGAGAAAAACATTGCAAATAAACCTGATGAGGAACTTAATAATGAAATCAACGAACTGCTATTTGCAAAGTAGTTCAAAGTCTAATATTCAAAGATGAGGAAAATTAGCAAAACCACATCAATGCCTTGCTATTAGCATCTAAGAAGTATAACATGAAAATTAATGCACAAAATGCAGAAGTTATGAAAATTAGAAAGTCCGCAGCACCAATGGATATAATAATAGATAACAGCAAAGTGAAACGTCAAAGAATTTCAATATCTAGGTAGCATTTTTCCCGAAAATGGAATACTAGACATTTTGATAGATAGGAAATCGAAACAAGGTGCCAGTATCAAACACAATGATCTAACAACTTTCACCATTACCTCTTCACTCAAAGATCAACATGGAAATCAAATGACAGATAATATCTACAATGTTTTTTACCAATACTCTGCTACCAATGTCAAACATGATATTTAACATCTTCGCAGCAGAGGTAAATCGTCACATGTCAAATGAACTGTCTGAGAAAAGCTACAATGGTTACTAAACTAGATAAAAAAAGAAATGAAGAAATATGGGGGGGGGAAGTTGGTATAATATCATGTATTGAACATATTGAAATACAGCAAGTAAAATGGTTTGGACGCCACATGAGAATGGACCCAAACCAAATACCAATAAGAGCATATAACAAAAGAATATTCGGGCATAAGGCCGAAGGTAGACATAGAGAACAATCAATCAATCAAATGCCATGCCGAATGGCGTAGACGATCATGTTTCTTCTTGACTCTCTGTCTCTTATGTTGTCAATAAGCTCGGATGGTGATCTTCTACTATGCTACAATACAAGTCCATCTAGTAACTTTTCTCTTTCTTGTCCCCTATCTCTTCTCCCCTTGATCTTTCCCGTGGTTATTAAGTGTTCAAACTGTGTTCTTCTGACCCCATGCACAAGAAACTTTGATTGCGTACCCCTAATATTTGATATGATTAATCATTTTACACCAGCATCAATGAGAACATCTGCATTAGTTTTCTTAGCTGTCCATGGTGTTTTCATCATTCTTCTTAGAAACTAAATTTCTGTAGCTTCTAATTCATTTTGAATTTTTTTGTTTACATTCCATGCTTCACATCCTTAAAATAAAAGAATTGGTTCGATATAACATCTCAGCACTCGAATTCGGGTCTGCATTGATAATCTTCTATTGCACAAAATGGTTCTCATTTTTTGCAATGCTGATATAACTTGTGTTGTTCGGCTCTTTATCTCACTTGAGCATCTAACTTCTTATGTTAACATGGTGCCAAGATATTAAACTTTTTCAACTTGTGCTAATTTTTTTTCATTAATTATTATGTTGCATCTTGGTGGTGTATGTCTCTTCAAGACAACCATTATATTTGGGTTTTTTTTCTTGTTTAATCTGAAGCCCCTGTTTTCACTTTCTTTCACTACTTTATCTAATATTGTTTGTAGTTCCTGTACGCTTCCTGCGATCAATACTGTGTCGCCAGCATATCACAAGTTATTTATATTGAATCCTCCCACTTTTATTCCTGGCATATCTTCTATATTTCGCATAATGTATTCTGTATACAGGGATAAAAAATCCGGTGACATTACACAACCTTGCCTGACACCCAATTCTATCTTTTGAAATCTACTTATAACCAAGAAATTGTGGATAAATAACATCAAAATAGCCTTAAACAATCATGGACTTAATACAACCAAGACGACACATCTGACCTTGGAACGACAACTTAAGCTCCCACCCCTACGCTTAAAGGTAAGTGTGAATAGATTGAACCACCATTCACCTGCGAACAGATAATAGACAATAAACTGCCATCTTTAGCGAGTTTGTCTATGTAGATTCGTGCAAGATCTCAAGTATAGCACGCTACTAAATCAGAATAAAGACAAGATATTATGCGTGTGAGATGTAGACACAAATTATACAAATACAAACTATATTTACATAGAAACATAACATTTAATCTTCTTCTTCTTCAGCGTTCGCTCTCATATAACCACAACGAATATTTCGTGTGATTTCCGCCGGGGAGCGTGAAGTACGTTGTGCTGCAAGTTCCACAGTAGAAATGTGATTATTTGCACCCCGGTTGGCCACTTGTGGTCAGGACGTCCGTTGTCCAGCACATCCGTTTTCGTCATGCCTTTAATTCGGGTAGGCTTCCCCAGTCCATGACAGCCTGTCTATCTGTCGCCGGGCACGCTGGTGTGTAGTGGCTCTCGCCAAGACGCTTGTTGAGCGCGTCTATCTGGTACGAGGTGTTCCACCGTCTATGAACCCATCTCGTACAATAGGACGTACTCTGCCTGTGTCCATCGGGTACTGAACCGTTTCTCATCCGCGAGCATGGTTCCGTATGAGGAAGAACTCGCCAGAAGAGTTGGGCCTTGGCTCGTTCGCCCTCCTACCAGAGGCGTCGTTCACAGACATTGTGAACCCCTCGCCCAGGTTCGAGTCTCACACCACGCGTTTGAGAACAAGGCGTTCTCGAACATTTAATCTATGACATACTAAGATGGACATTTTAACTAAGTTACTTGGCATTCTTAATATGATATTTCAGCTATTTCAGCCCTGTTTTTGAAGTCATATTATTATTATCATGAAGGAAAAGTTACTTGTATTGTTACTGATACTGTTACTGAAGTCATTAATGTACATTTAACAGAGAAAGTTAAGCAGGCAGACCTTTATATATCTATGTCTATATATAGATGGATGGATGGATGAACGGAGAGACAGGCGGGTGGACACGGGACATAATGTAGACAAACAAAGAGACATGCAGACAGACAGATAGTTAAATAGATGTAAACAATACTGATCACACAAAATAATACAGCTTATTCATCGCAGCAAGAGAGGTCCTTGTAAAAAGAAGAAAAAAAAGTATTTTGAAAAGAAAGAGCTGGTGCCACTAGAAAACATCTGAATTTCGAAAAGTGAGCACATTCCCACATTCGTATCCTGTAATGCAGAGGTTCTTAAACTCAGAAGGCAAATACTGAGTGTTTCTGTGTACACCATAAGATATAATCATTTAAACATATTTGACCAAAGCCCGCAAAGGTCTATCAGTGTTAAGATTAAGGGCAATGTCTTAATTTCCGCAACATTTACTCGCGTTGCTATATCAGGGACCAGTGGTTTCTAGTATAGAATATGTCAGGGCTTTTAATACACAGATTGTCAGACTGGAAAATATTCAGGACGAGGCCATGGTCATCACCTTGTTATGCACCAAGGATATACCCACTGTGACGATGACATCTCTCCATGCCTTCCCGACTGTAGCTGATAGAATCAAGATGTGGCAAGCTCGACATATCTTAATCTCAGTATTGATACACTTCAACCATTACATCCAGATCTGAATTAGGAGAAAGGTTCCGTGCTCAAAAGGGACAGTTCGTGGTTCCGATAGGCAGAAGATATCATCAGACAACTATGTGACCAAACTTGCATTGATCCTAAGGAGAAGTGGATACCCACTTCGCAAGAATTACGTGGTGATGTTGTTCCTCCTTCGCAAGTGAAAATAAGCATGTCAAAAAAAAAATGTACACAAAAATTTTTTAATGTTGTGTACAAGTAGAAAAGATCCCCCAGAACACCAGGCTCATCAACAATAACACTGCAGAAAAAATGTAAAAATGTACATTGATGGGCCTCATTCGTCATCAACGATGTGTGTACATATTTTTTCTGCACGGTCCAGTGGGAAAATTATCAAAGAATGCAGCGGTATTGTAACTACAACCACAAGCAGTCTTACTACGTAGATAAAGGACTTGGCTGAGTCATTGTCGTGACTGATGTAATAAAACTATTCTCAAGTATAC
>CM067299.1:79130307-79163194 GCA_034231615.1 Meghimatium bilineatum
CATTTGGTGCGTATGCCAGACCATCGTCTGCCAAAGATACTTCTCTATGGTGAGCTAGAGAAGGGTATATGTTCTCAAGGTGGCCAAAGGAAGCGCTAAAAGGACTCGTTAAAGAACTCACTGAAAGCCTTTGAAATAGACCACGATACATGGGAAGAACTTGTACAAAATAGTTACATCATGTAGATACATGGCGTTCTAAAATTTAAAAAAAGAGCGCATCATCTTGTGAAAAGAAGAGAAATGCAGCAGCTCAACAGCGGAGAGCAGCCAGAAAGTCACGGATAGACCAAGATCCTTCTACAGTCGTCATTCCATGTCCGAACTGTCCAAGGACATTTACAGCTCGAATAGGGCTCATTAGCCACTTACGAACTCATAATCAAGGACATTACTAAAATTTAATTTTCAAAAGTGGATGTAACCAATGGTCATCATCACTTGTGATGGACGAACAACAAGTCTGTGTAGATGTTAGTATTAAGTCTCTGATGTTTGCGAGTTTATCTGCTGTCATCACCTCTTGAACGGCCATCGATACACTAAATGTGTTCTGCACCTCCACACTGTATTATTTTGGCAGTGCCATTGTCTACACTATCATATTACATGTAGACAGGTCGTAGAAACGGATATATGGCTGTAACACTAAGTGTATTAACACGGACACAATTTAATTTAGTGCAAACTCGAAAATAGTGGACACCTAATGAACGAACATCATTGCTTTCAAAAGTTAACTCCGATATATATATAATGCACACCAGCATTTCGTGACGGTAGTAATTTTCTAGGCAATATCTTCTTTTTCTTCTTCAGTGTTCATTTTCAAACTCCCGCTGTAAATCTCTTTTAGCAGGACTATACTCCTTCTACAATCCAACAGGATGTAGTCCAGAGAATGAAAATGTGCGTTGTGTAGCCGTTTTATTTACGCCAATATCACGCCGACACATCCGTCTTCGGCCGTAGGCAATATGAATACCTTCAGTAGTTTATCATTGCATTCTGAACAGGATACACAAGTTTTGGCGGCGGGAATTGAATCCAGATCCTTTGCTGTCACAGACGCACTCTTTACCTAGCCGCCACAGCACGGGACTTGATTATGCATTTTGTGACGTTTACCTCACTCTTAGAATAGCAAATTTTCAGTAATAATATGTATAGTTTTCATGCGTTGATTAATGTTTCGATATATATATATATATGAACTGAATATGTTGTAATTGAGTGAGATAACTACGTTTTTAAAACATGATTGCTCATTGTCATTAATATACTAGAATTGGTTTAGATTTACGGCTCTTAAACACAAGGAAAGGTTAATATAGCGTGAATCACAGCGAATAGTTAAAACTTGGATTTGTTACTTCTATTGCTTTGATTTCGACTATAAATCCACATAAATCCTAATTTCATGGAATGCTGCCATACATTGCTGGATTTGATGCAGCGTTAGACGATATCATCTCTCGTACAGCTAGAAAACAACCAATACATTTTGAAATCGCTGCGTCGTTAAAGATGATATGTTATTAACAAATAGCACTTTAATATTCCTCATATTACAATGATTAATGGGGATGTCCATAAATCACAAATAACATTAAGATTTAGCGGAGTGGGCGAGGGAAGGGTGGAGTTGGTAAAGTTTGACTACTATTGATACATGGGAGAAGGGTTGACCAACATTGACGTCAACAATAACGTTTTTATACAGATTTATCAAGTGACATTTTCTTTCCAGAATTTTTGTCTTCGTCATGGATAGTATGAACACCTCTCTGTCCCGGGAAAGAAGGCCTGCATTGACAAGAGGCATGTGTATAGATTATTCGATGTTGCTGATCCATCGTCTTCTTGGTTTTCCTATTCTTCTCTCCCCAGGCACTCTTCTGTCCAGAATGCTTTTTATACACCAATTAAATTGTTCGAAATTTTCAAAATAAGTTCAGTTAATATTAAAGTTTTGGTCGTACTTTTTTTACGAAAAAGAAATGTTTTTTTGGGGGAGATACAAATTGTGTTGATATAATTGAGCATGCTAGCAGGAAGGACGGTGTGGGAAATTCCTGAATTATTTACAATTATTGACAAGAGAACGAAGAGGTCAAATATTGACCAAATAATTGTTGACGTAATTTATAAACAATGCAACCAAATCATGTTTCCTAAAATACGAGTAATAATGTTTTGTAAGGATGATCAGTACTGCTTGTTACATTTGTCTGGCTTATAGAACACCAAATGTAATCAAGCAAATACAATTTTATTAAGATCACAATGCTGCTTAAATACGATGCCAATAGTTCGTCCACCTTTTACCAAAAAAGTTGCACTATTTCGCGTAATTAAGAAATAAAAAAATCACCCTTATTTAACTGTATGATCGTTGTCTTCCAGAATTGGAAGATATGACAACAAACCCGTAGATTAAATGGCGATGGGCGGAGGGGGGGGAGTTCAATCCCTTCCCATTATAAAATTAAACCATAACATTTAGTTATGTTTGTTTGTTTTTCGTTCGCTCCATTGTAACCATCACGGATATCCGTGCGATTTCCGCCGGGAGCGTGATTACGTTGTGCCACCGTTATGCGCCTTGTAGGCCTAGCACATCCGATTTCGGCATGCCTTGACAATTCGGGTGGGCTACCCTTAGCCTGTGACAGCCTCTATATCTGTCTCCAGGCACGCGTAGTGAAGACTCTTCGCCCAGACGATTTTCTAGCTCTCGTCTCACTCGAACGAGGTGTTCCACTGTCTATGAACTTGCCTCGTGTAATTGGACGTGCTGTGCCTGTGCCCATTGGGTACTGAACCGTTTCTCATCCATGAGCCTGGTTCCTTAAGGGGAAGAACTCAACAGAGGAGTTGGACCCTGGCTCTTTCGCCCTCTTAGCCGAGGTGTCATTCACCGACATCGTGTACCCCTTGTCCAAGTTCGAGTCTCACACCACGCGTTTGAGAGCAAGGCGTTCTCGAGCTGAGCGTCCTTGTCCCAATAGCGCCTGAGCCCATCAGGTACTGAACCCTTTCTCTCTTCAAGTGTATTTCCGGTGTAGGAAAACCTGACAGTAGAGTTGGGCCAGGGCTAAATCGTTGTCCCTTTTGTGCCTGAGCGAATCGAGTACAGAACCCTTTCTCTCTGCAAGCATATTTCCGGTTTAGGAAGGCTCGACATTAGAGTTGGGTTAGGTCTTTTGCTTTACCAAACGCCGATGGATGGGTCTGGGTCTCTGCCTGTTAGGAACTCTGGTAACTAGAAGCCCGTCTCGAGCTGACGGAGCTTGTAGTTCCCTTTCCTAGGGACTTTTCACTTTCTATTTGCAGTTCGCGCTGCCCTCTAGCGCTGTTCTGCCCTTTCATTGTTTCATTGTACTCTGTGTGAAACATATTTGTCTCTCGCCATGCATTTACCTTTACGTGCATTTTACATTGGCCGCCCCTCCAATGTTCGGACTGGACTGACTAGCTTCACTGTATGTCGACAGTGTTGCTATATGTGGTGATGCTGGTGGTGTCGGAGATATTGTCTGTCTCTTGTGCAGTCAAATCTCTTTCCATCTGCTACCTCCACATTCTCGGACACGATCCCCAAATGATTTGGCCAGAATCAGCACGAGCTGCTGTATTTCTGTTTCCAGGGTGCACCACGTGGAGGTACATTTGGGATCTTGGTTATCTGCTAACCCTGGGTCCGCCTAGAGCAATGCGTTCCCTTTGCACCCCTAACATTTAGTAACAGCAACGTAGCCACAAGGTAAACCAACTTCCTCCTTTAAATTATTCTTCAAAAAGCAAGCCAACTTCCCCCTTTAATTATTCTTTACTGAAAATGTATCAAATTTCTTATAAATGTAGGGAAACTGAATACAACATCGGGTGAAATACATTTTTCCTGTAAGTTAAAGCTCCCTTCTTACTGAAAACGTATATATGGTCTGGCTGATAATCTTATGTAATAGTATTCTTTGCTTGAGTTGTTGTGTTCAAGTTCATATATTATATATTTAGATTTGAGAAATCATTCAACTTTGCGTACTTATTTACTTACTTATCCAATGCCCGAAGTTGTGAGCTTTCACTCTTTAATCCTGGTTCCGTGTGGTTCCATGTTCCTGGTTCCATATGATGGTAGGTTCATGTTTTCGTCAGCTGCATTGTATATGTATAAAGGATATCAATGATTGGGAAGGTGGGGGGGGGGGTGGATTTTGTGGTAATAGTTGTTTTCGCA
This sequence comes from Meghimatium bilineatum, assembly GCA_034231615.1. Taxonomy (NCBI): domain Eukaryota; kingdom Metazoa; phylum Mollusca; class Gastropoda; order Stylommatophora; family Philomycidae; genus Meghimatium; species Meghimatium bilineatum. Next base: position 79,134,551 of record CM067299.1, read on the forward strand.
GGTCTCGTAGTGCAGGGTATTCAATACGGTGTCGTTTTACTCTTTCCTCCTCTTGTCTATTACATTGGTTGCAGTATGGTGTATTGTCATGATCTGCGGTACATTTATGTACGTGTTTGTTAAGTTGTACATGTGTTGTTCGCAGCCTAAATATTGTGGTTTGATCTATGTGGCGTAGCCTATTTGTGTTGTTTTGTGGATTTGGTTGGGATATGTTTGCACACAGCACTTTTCTTTTTGAGCGAGTGGCCCAGTGGTTGTTGCCTACACTTCTTGCGGATATGTGTTGATCTGTGGTAAGGTTGGTGGAAATTTCTGGTTGGAGCATACTTTCTCCCGGTTTTGCTAATTTATCAGCACTATTAGTTCCACAGATGCTTGTGTGGCTTGGTATCCACTCTAGTGTAGTATTGATGCTGTAAGATGTATGTTTATAGCTTGAATTATGTTGTTTATAGCTTTCTCTACATGTGGATTGTTTTCAAGGGCTTGTAGAGCAGACAGAGAATCTGTGAAATATTACTAGATTTATTTTTGGAGTGTTGCATAATTGTGTATTTGGTGATGCTGTATAAGAGTGTTTCAGATATTGCTTTCACTTCTGCATCATAGTTGTTGCAACACTCCAAAAGGAGCAGACGACTTTATTGTTGTTTTATCAGGAAAGGCATATCCTTTATCGATGATGGCTTTTAAGGCTGACCCATCTGTGTATGCTTGGATTCAGTCCTTAGGGTAGTAGTCGATAGTCTCTCTAGTACACTAGAGTTATTGGTTTTTCGGTTTGTTGTCTTAGTTTCTGACTTGTTATTTGTGTAGTATTTATTTGGCGGCGTATGAGGGATGCATTTGGTGGGATATTTGATAATCTTTCAGATTACTCTCTACCTTCAATGTGATATTACTTGTGTAATTCTTCTGTTAGCTGTACTAGGGATTTTTTAAGTTTTATTTTGCGTGACCATTTGTTGACTACGTCTTTGTTAGAATGGTATTGTGGGTGTCGTTTGTATCTTTCCAAAGCTTCTGTAATTGTCTTTTAATGTCTAGAGTCTCTATATTTGCATCAATTTCACAGGCCACTGGTGGTGTTGATCTCATGCCACCACAAATGAAGAGGAGAGCCTGGCTTTGTACTTTGTCCAAGTGTGTGCAAGAGCTTTTTCATGACGTGGTCTGCGAGAGGAGATTATAGTCTATATGGATCTGACATATGCATGACTAAATGTTGTTTTGTCGCCTCCCCAGGATTTACTTTAGAGTAGCTTTAGCATATTCAACCTCCTAGACGCTTATTCTGTTGTATTATTGATAAAGTTGCTGAAAGATAACCTGCTGTCAGCGGAACACCTAGATATGTAGGGTTTTTTTTATAATGATTTATTTCAACTTCTTCAAGAGTGATTTTAAGCTTCTTCTTTTGGTTGTTGCTAAGTGTAAATATATAATATGGGATTTTACTGATGTCGAACTTCAGTTTTCAGAAGTTGCAATATGTTGATATTGTGCTAAGTCTCTCTGCACCCGGGTATAAGTATGATCCATTTGTCAATATGATAAGATCAACTACAAACGTGGTTTTGTGGGTAGTACGCAGATCATTTAGATCATTTATTAAGATTAAGAATAGGGTGCAGCTTAGGACTGAACCTTGGGGTAGCCTTTCTTCAAGCGTGCCTTTGGATGATAGTTTGTTGTTTGCTGCAGTTTGTATAGTTCTATCACTTAGATAATTCGTAATATATTTGTACATATTCCCAAAAATACCCATGTTTTACATTTTTAGTATTAGTCCCTTTCTCCATACCTTGCCATATGCTTGATGTAGGTCTACGAAGACAGCGATTACACTCTTCCCTTGTTGAAAATTGTTCGTCACATTCTGGGTAAATAAAAAAGATGGTCTTGAGTCTTTGTTTCACTTCAGAAACCTGTTTGAGAGTTGTTGAGGAGCACAGAAGCTTTCAACCATCAGTAAAATATGTTGATCAGCATTTGTTCTGCAAGTTTACTGTTCTCAGAGGTCAAGCAGATTGGACGAAATATTTTTATGTCACTCTTCAGGAATATCCTTCTTTAATATTGGAATGACAACAGCGGTCTTCTAGTCTGTTGGTAGGGTTCCACTTTGCCAAGCTGTATTCATGAAGTTTAGGGGCTATGTTTTTCTATTGCTTCCTATGTGGTGGATCATCTCATTGTATATTTTATCATGATCTGTTGCTTTATTGGCTGTAGTTTCTTTAGAGCACTATGAAGTTCTTGAATGGTTAAATTTTCATCAAAGAGTGCAGTATTTTCTGGTTCTGATCTTTCTTTAGATTTTAGAATCTTGCCAATTGTATTGTCTCGCAATTTGTTTAATATTTTTTTTTGGGGGGGGGGGGGGTTGTTGATGCGTGAAAAGCATTTGTATAAACAACTGGTTTTTTGTATGTGACTTCCACTAGTACCTGGTTTACAGTCCGCAGTAGTGCGTTTCTTTCTCCTGATAGGTTATTCAATAGCTACAGGGCCTCCTGCCATCAGTGCGAAGGTTGAGTGTGGTATGAGTGTCGGACAATTTTTGTTGTTTTGCATCTTCTGTTTCTATTCGGATCAGTGCAGTTAGTGAATTATATTATACTATACACTGTTTACATGTGTATGATGCTTCTCTGCTTTATTTTCTTTATTCTCTTCTCTTTTTGACAAGTTCTTTAAGTTTATTTGTCCAGAATGGGCTATATTTCTGTCTGCATGCTCAGGTGATTCTTCTGTGGGCAGCATTAAGTATGGCTGTAGTGATGTTCTTGTATAATGTGTTCATATATTTGTCTTTGTCAAATCTTAGCTATCTTTTCGTCTAGAAAAGTTTTGAATTGTTCCCAGTCTTCTCGTTGGTAATTCCAGCGAGGTGTTTTTCGCGTTCATTGGTTTCCTATTTGTGAGATTTTTAGGAGTATTGAGCGATGTCCACTTTCTATTCCACCTGTTACTCTCAATATATAGTTGTTTTCTTGGTTTGCGGATATGATGGTGAGGTCGAGTCTGAGCAAATATGATTCAATGGCTCTGTCGAGAAGTGTGGACATAGATCAGAATTTCGGAATATTATTTGTTTGCTTGTTTTACATAGTTCCCCTATGTTGTTTCCCATGGTGTTTTCCAGAAAGTGTAGCATCTGTTCCGCTGATCTTTATTTATGCCAGAGTTGGGTATGCACATCTCAGCACGAATTGAGTCCTTCATACGCTGAGGGCGTCTCAGTAGATAGTGAGTGCTTCCACTTGTGCTGTGTTTACACGACACTTTAGGCCTATATAACGAGCGATTCGATGTGTTCTTGACACTGAAGTAAATTAGTTCATCACATAAACTTCAAAATTATTATATAGAACACTCTTTTATAATCGCATATATATATCCATTTGACAACCACAACTAGTCTGTTCTAGAAAGCACACTTGATGTTATCCAGCGATTATGATAATAATACAAACTTTGAAAACAGTAGCACAAATGACACTGGGAAAAAAATATAGCGCCATATTGGCGTGACGTAGAACAGGAATAATGCCCGGGTGTATGGGTAGTGGATCTAAGACGTGTTTCATCTCTATCCATTCCCCGTCAACTACAGTCTGCCGGCACGCACGACGAGTGCCATATCTGCCAAATTTGGAAAAACATGTAGGATCGTCACGTTCTAAATTTGACCTCAGATTTCCCCTTCCCCTAGTTGGTTTCTTGGTTTCAATTCTTCTTCTTCAGCGTTCATACCCAAACTACCTCTGGATCTCTCTTGTAGCAGGGTCATGTTCCTACTAGATTTCCAGCAGAATGTAGTCCAGAAATTTAAAATGCGTTGTGTCGCTGTTTTATTTGCGCAAATGGCACGGCTCGTCTTCGGTTGTTAGTTCAACATACGACATTAAACAAATGAGATCTTGACAGTATTGGTGACAAGACGTAGGTACTATGACCGAGTGCAATGCTACAAGTAGGACGGCTCTTTACTAAAGGGATTATCAACGACAGGACATAGCGATATAAAAACATATAACTGTACAGATAGAATGCTGGCGAGGTTATCACAAAAAGCACTCCTCACTATGCAGACATATTATCTTCTAGAAATATAATGTTGCTTGGGACTTAGTCTGGGTAGCCACTTATGGTGATAGGAGGGCCTGGCCACTCTTAGTTTTCAGCTTCTGGTGGCTCGACTAAGTCCCATCTCCGTGACAAGGAGCTGGCCTCAATGGAGTTAACTTTGTGTAAGGAAGATGGTTGAAAGCTAGAACTACCTACGTTGAAATTCTATATGTCTAGAAAATCCGCAATCCCTCAGAGTGATAAGGGTACCACATTTGATGCATCAACACACAGCCGGGGTTTTTGAGCACTTTCTATTCAACGATGTGGGCGAGTGAGGAACAACCTTGTCCTGCCGAGTCTTTGATACTCTCTGTCCATGCTTTTATTTGGCATCCTCTGCATCTTCCACCTTCAACCGTTCCATGTAGCATCATTTTTACAAGGAATCATACCGTCATACATGTCTAAATCATGTAAGTTTCCTCATTTCATTATTGAAAGCAATGATTCTTGTAGACCTTTGTACATCTCTACTTTATTTCTTACGTACACATTTGTCTGGTGCTATTTGATATTACTACAACCATATAGCGAAATAGAAACCCACTCTAACATGCTGCTGATGTTTAAAACTCTTTTCAGTTGTGAACATCAACAGTATATGTACGTTACCACGTAAACCGTGTAAAGGGAATTGGATATACATTATTTGAAACGGTCCAAGTATGTTTAATCTAATCCACCTTTTATAAATCAGTGCAAGGTAACTTCCTGGATGCTCATTTCACAAAGTTGTATGAGTTTAATGAGGAAAGTGCGGTAGATTTTCTCAATATGATGCAAGCAGGGCCGGTCTTAGGCCATTGCAACCTATGCGGCCGCATTAGGCCCGACACTTCATAGGCCTATAAATTAATATTATAATTTCTTTTATTATCCTCTTCCTAGCGTCGCAATATAACCAAAAAGTCCTTCTTAGGACTAGGTTGAAAGTGACGTGACTAGGCATCCCGAGATGGCCTAGTCTAATCCAGTACTCAACAAACAACAAAATTATCCTCTTCCCTACCCAGACTGGGCCCCGCGCAATCCGTTTCGCATTGGGCCCCTCAATTGTTAGGGCTGGCCCTGGATGCAAGTCTTAGAAAATCCGACCCCCCCCCTTTTTTTGTAAAATGATTTTTCTGCTAAATTCCGCCCCCGACAATGTATTTTGATTGATGCCGCCTGATGTGGCGGTCTCTCTGCATCATAGCATGACACAGTCCTGCGTTTAATAGTACTAAATCAATTTTGTGCTTCTAAAATTAACACAAATAAACACAAACAATTCATTGTCATTAATTTGAAGAAATGTTCTCCACTTCTGATCCTTTTGTAATATGGTTTTATGATATACAGACCGCTGACAGACCTCAAAGATGACTCAATCTTCGCTTGACATAAAAGGCAATGAGCGAGGAATCATTGAGCGTCAATAGTTGATATTCTTAGATCTGATCGAAAAGTAATAATTCAAGTAAGCAGGATGAAGCTTCCCTTCTTAACTAACATAGAATTGTATAGTAACAATCAATTGTGGCATGTGCGTAATCATCATAAATATTTGTGTCCGTGCATGAAGTTGATGAAACATCGGTGCTTAACAATTGATATAGTAAGAAATGAAAGAAATTCTGTTCTGAACTTCCCGGTAGGATACGCTATACTCTTGAGGTAGGTCATTCTATTGTGGAATACATTTTCTATTTTTATTGTTTACCCATTGAAATTTACTTTATAGAAGTTGACGTCAACAATTATGTTGTTTAATACACAAATTAAATTGTGCGAAATTGAAAACAAAATGTTAAAAAATAATGTAGACTTTTCGCACTTTTTCAGCTGAAATATTTTGAAGGAGGTAAGGAGGCATGGTGGAAATTGAGATATGTATGCTTTGGAGGGGGGGGGGGGTTATTTTTTCGTGACAAGTTGAGAACGGGGTCGCGTAGGCATCCAAAAAACGACCAAATACGTGTTTACACAATTTATGGACATCCTTCTCTCTATCTCTCTCTCTCTATATATATATATATCAGAGGATTGTTTCAAAAATATCATTAGGAATCGTGGCGCTGATACAAAAAGTGCACTTATAACTGTCCGTACATAGTTTGTTCAGAAAATTGTCCACATATAAAAACTGTTCACCGCGAATATTACGTATTTACAGCATGGTCCATGGGACATATTTTTCTGTCCCATCCCATCCCATCCCATGGCAATTTATGCCTTTCCCATCCCATCCCATGGGATTACTATTATAATATTAATATGGAATACATTTAAAATAAAATTATGAAATTTATGAAAGTTTAGGTTTAGTGTCTACTAAATAGGACTACATATACAAAGAGACATGCAAAACGACAAAATTTATTAACTTTATGACAATTCAGTATCATTCTGACACTCTCATTTTATTAGACCATTTCTGAGTCACTCTGCTCATTGAGTGCATTGCTCTCTGCGCATTGCTCATTGCTCTGAGAAAAACCTAGACAAGCCTTTAAATACATGGGAAATACAAATATGTGCTGTCCCATCCCATCCCATGGGACGTTTCCCATGGGAATAACATTCCTATGGACAAGCCTGCGTTTTTAGTTCAGTATTGATAATTTTCACATTGTTAGTGAGAATTGTTCAGTCAAGTTTACGAAATCAAACGTGAAGATGTCATTTATGAGAAGTAAGTAAATACGGATAATAAGGATGATTTAAAGAATGTATATTAGGCGTGCTTTTCACACAAGCAAACATATATTTGTATGTTATGAATGATTAGGACAAGGGAATGATTAGGACAAACAACATCTATTGCAAGATTAATCCTGATTGGGATGTAAAAATATCATATTTTGGAATATTAATCCTGATTGGGATGTGAAAATATCATATATTGGAAGATTAATCCCGACTGGAATGTGAAAATATCATATATTGAAAGATTAATCCCGATTGGGATGTGAAAATATCATTTAGGCTGCGCATGATATATAATAGTATTTTACTAGCTTGACTAACCAGTTTCCAAGATCTGGCTACATAGGCTATGGTATATAAGAACACTTTCTTCTCCCCTGCCTGGATCATTTCTGTTGTTATCTCATCGCATCCTGGGGCATTGCATCGCATCGCATTTTATTAAATTGTGTATTGAGTTCCTGACCTCCTGTGTTGGCTCTGGTTCTTGATCTTCGTTACCAAGTATGTTGATGTCTTATGTGTTAATATGTTTAGCATGTGTACATTTTATGACAGCACGTATTAATTCTCTACGTATTAATTTTGTTGTCTGTTATGATTCGCAATGATAGTTTGAAAACTTGGTTCTGTATAGGTTTTGTAGCATAGAACATGTTTTTGTTTTTATCTTTTTCGTGTAGTTCTTCTATTACTTTACATGAGTTGATTATATTTTCTGTATATTCTGTCTGTCAGAATACACAAGATACTGCAAAACAGAAGCGGGCACGTAGAAAAGAAAAAACATCTCAACCTCACATAGATACCCTCTATTGTTGTCAATGTTGACCCAGTAGGCACTAATAAACGGTAAATTTTTAATGGGACATTATAACCGAAATGTTCTTCACCGACCTCAGTGTCTATCTTGATGTAGTTCTTTCATGTATTATCTTGAGTAGTATTTGGTTATAGGACTCATCAAATTTTCGTGATTTTCCGTGCAGCCCATAGCCCCGAGCTTCTTAGGTAATGGTATAAATATTGATAATTTCAAGTCTTTAGGTATGTGACCTAAAGGTAGGTTTCATATATATCATTGCAACATTCTGTGATAGCTTCCAAATCAAATTCATCTAGAGAATCTATTATGTCTGCTGCTATGTTGTTGAAGTCTGCGGCGTTTTCACATTTTATTGATTTTATGTGTTTTCTACTTTTGCTTTCAATATTGCTGGCCCATAATTGTTGTGAATTGTCTGTATTTTTGTTCCGTTGGTCATCAAACAGTCTGCCACATAATGTGTCCATCTTGTAAGTACTTATGTTTCATCAAATGTAATTTTTCAACTTTTATTTTTAATGCACACACCCCCATTTACAGTAGTATACCTATTTGTGATCTGTCTTATCTCCGTATGCATTTCTTGTGTCTGCTGTTGAAAAATCTCCTTTTATTTCTCTGCAGTTTTTTTCTAACCAATGTTTTTTCGATGTTCTGCACAATGCCTATGCTAACACTTGACTAATGTGAAAAAAAGTGAAAAAGAAGTGATAAAGACAAAAACTGTACCAATGATGTTCATTCGAGAAAACAGTGAGTCACATAATGATGATATATTTCTAACAGATATCCGTGTTTTTGTAATAGGAACCATCATAAATTCACAATATTCTCCAAAATTATGTTACTTGATACATCAACCATCTAACAGTATATACGTTCAGTGTCAGCTATATGAATAAACGTATATACATTGTCTCTAATGCTGAGTACAGGAAAAGTATTCTTCATGCGCTTAGAGGACAATGCTGAATACCATATCACTTTAGATGGACGTATAGGATATCGAGCTGGTATACATTTCTATCCATAAAATGGCCGTGTTATCTAGGCGGTGATTGCCCATAGACTAGTGTAACCCCTCCAACACCTAGAACATAGTGATGATTCCATTTCTCGGCATTCTCATGGAATGCATCATCATACCATGTATATAGGGGCTGGGTAAGCAACATGAGTTTTTGTGCAAATAGTAATCAGGAACGTTTTGGAGCGCATGGCCGTGTCGTTAGAACGCCGTTCTCAGACCACTGAGGTCCCGGGTTGAATCTACAGTTCGGAAATTTTTTTTTTTATCTTTCGAAGGCACAATCACAATTTTTCCTGTACATGTCGCGGCCTCAACTATAGCTCATTCACAAATCTTCCATTCTATATCACTAACAATCTGGGTACTTGACGTCTGACAATGCCTATGCTAACATTCGACTAATGAGAACTAGAACTAGAATTAATGAACTTGAGCCCAGGCTTCTTTTTATCCTTTTTCTGTTCTACTTTTATGTGTGTGTATGTGTGTATGGGGGGAGGGGGTAAAATGACTTCCAATGACGCGTGTCAACAGACTGACTTAGGACGATTTTGAGTTGAACTGACTGCCCCATTTCATAGAATATTAAAGCGATATAGACAACGTGCGAAAGTCATGTGCCATGCCGAAAGGTGAAGCTATGGAAACTAAAATGTAAAACACTGAACACAACGCAAACAGTTTTCGAACCACACCCTGCTAATCTGCAGGAGTTTGAGAACTAACGAAGAAGATGTTATAAAATACGAAAGGCATGCCAAACCCTGATGTGTGCAGCCGAAAGGCAGAAATATAACATCAGTGCTTTTAAATTACCAGCACCCAGTATTAACACTTTTGGACAGAAATCGCAGTAAACTATATGCTAGTTAAGTGAGAGTGAACACATGCAGTCTATATGCTAGTTAAATGAGAGTAAACACATGCAGTCTCTATGCTAGTTAAGTGAGAGTAAACACATGCAGTCTATATGCTAGTTAAGTGAGAGTAAACACATGCAATCTCTATGCTAGTTAAGTGAGAGTGAACACAGGAAAAAATAAGCTTACTAAGTGAGAGTGAACACAGGAGACGAAGCAGTCGATAGTATGACCACGGCTCAAGTTAAGGCTCTGTTTCTCAGAAAAATATTTCAATGAATGTCCTTTAAGGTATGCTGAGTTACGAACCAGCGTCGAAAACACGGTTTTCCCATAAATGCTCAACTTCCTCGCAGTGACTGGCCTGACTAGTGTCGCCTTCCGTAAGTATACAGTAGAGCTATTCGTCGATTGTCCCAGTGCATGCGCCCTTGCACGATTCTTCATTGTGGCTGGGTGAACCATAGAAGTATTTTTAAATCTAAAACCACAAATAGCGAGTGAACTCGAAATTCAGATCTGTTGGTCGACGGGCAAGTGATTTAACACTATCCTGCTGTATTATTCGATGTTTCATTAACCTCTTGATTGATTCAGTGCTTTCTAGCTCATCCATCATCCATCTAGAACCTTTAGTGGACAGAAGAATAATCTTATTGGCTCTCTGGTGTGTTATCTCTCACTGTGAGAAACCTTGGTATAAAGACAGCGAATTCGATTCCGACCGCCTATTCGTCCCATCGCTTACATTTCAACATTTCCGCCTTTTAGTACTCGTGCATGTTTTGCGAATATAAAAGTGCGAGACGAAATTAAATGATCCCTATTTCAAGTCAGCTTGTGATATTTTGGACTTATCCACGAACTTTGACATCGAGTAAGTACTGTAAGTACTCACAAACTGATATCACAGAATATAATCATGTTTTATGTATATGTATTGTTTATTTCTGGGTTGTTTTCCTGTATTTAATTTATTTAAACTTTAAATTTTACAAGTTCTTCATTATTCTGGTTTAGATTGTTCAAATTGTTGCTGTTTAAATTGTATTATTTCATTTTATGTCGTGATAGCCACAATATTAATTGCATATTTTATATAAAGAGATAATTCCTTATGTAAATATAACTGTTTATTTGGTGATATCCTTGGGACAGTGGTGACGCATTTACCGTGTGTTTAAGAAGTCGCATGTTGAACACTAGGCTGGGACGTCTATTTTACAAGCGCACTTTTACATAGATTCTTGGGGAGTATCGCCTCAACCTGCGGAGTTATGAGCTCTGAATTGCACTCTCGACATGTGAAATGCATATCTGTTGATTAGAATGAATGGAAACACAATGAAGTAACTCCTTGACACCTGAACTTTCAAATGGTTCATTAATTATGTACTCTCAATTGTTTTCCTGTGTATTATCCTGATAAATATTGATCTCATGTATGTATAGGCATTGATCACATTGAACATTATTTTTGTTATGCGTAGCTACGTCTAAAATATGTCTATTTTATATCTTGAATCACGAGTCTCTTATCTTTGAACTAGGAATTATTGTCTGCATATCCACAAACATTTAACTTAGACAAGCAACATCAGTATTAGAGTGAAAATAAAACTGTATCACTCATTATCGCTTTATGTTGTCCTATATGGTTGTGACACGGTCACTCACTGCAGATATGGAGAAATTGTTACCGGCCTTCAGATACAAATCTTCGTATGTCCTATTGAGAAAATAAGACAAATGTGTACATAAAATATAGATCTATACAGGTTCACAACAAACGTTACTTTCAATAGTGATATGACGAAAGGATTAGCATTTCATAGTGACTTGCATGATTCAGATATGTATTCCGACATGATTCCTTGCCACATTCGGTACTACAGGGTGAAGTGTCAGAGGGGATCAAAGAAAATCATGGACAAAAACTGGACAATTTGGGGTTTTACTTGCTCATCCACATCACTGAAGATAGAAATCGATGTACGATTTTGTGTTGATGCATTCAATGTGTTCCCTTAGACACTGACGAGATATGAGATATGAGTATGGATGAATGGATATATGCAAACGATCGTCAATATATTCTTACATCTTTCTCATTTGTTTTATATTTTAGTTTCGCAGTCCCGAAAGGGAAGTAAAGAATAGCAACTCTGTGATCAGCAATGATGTCATAAGGGGTCATGAAAGAGGTTTTTCAGAGTGGAGTTGGCTGTCCCATCCCTAGAGAGTCATGGTGATCCAATATTATTCTGTAGTCGAGTGTCTCAGCACGAAAGACACAGACTGTAATAGATGATACGATACATTCTGTTTTCAGAACTATATCCTCTGTAGGAACTAGAGTTTGAACTCAGAAGAAGTTATTTTTTTTCAAGATTGATCTGTTTCAATCAAGTTAGTTCAATACATTCCAGATCACTCTTGGCAGTTCTTTTCGTATCCGTAGTTTATCATCATATTTCTATAGGTTTTTCTCTTTCTATCTTACCACAACATTTTTCTACTTTATCTACTTCATGGATGTCTAAACATTTCAATTTCAGTGTGTGGCACAACCATCTTAATCTTCTTTTCAGTGTTTTCTCGTTTATATTATTAATGCCTGTTTGGCCACAAAATTAAGTATTAGATACTCTTTGATTCCACCTAACCTGTATAGTTCTTCCAAGAAATGTTTTTTCAGTGTTTCGTATGTGGAGGCCTTTTGATTTTGTTATGCCCTCGGATAAACCGTATCTTGTTCACCTTAGATTATCTCTTCCTACCTTACCCCTCAACTTTCCCTTCACAGAAATGTCTTCAAAAAGATGTCATGCCTTTTAATACGTCCAAAATATTTCATTTGATTGACTTTTATTTCCATACTCTCTTATGCAATCTAACGTTCTTCTAAGGAATGTATGTTACTTCAGAGCTACCCATTTTGAGACCTGCTTTCTCAGTGTCATTTTATCAACGGCCACCTCCGAAACGAGTTTTATCTGCAACGGACCTTCAACCTCCTGTCTCGTGATTTTGTTGTGCACCAATACACTGATTATTAGAATGTATTTATATTCTTTATTTCCATTGATGTGGTAATTACACTTTCCAGGAAGAGTGACAATAACATTCCACTGCATATAGTTTCAGTAGTTCAAGCTCGAATCAGTCAGAATTCCTAAGATGGAAATGTTATTGTTTACACGTATGGATCTGTGGTTCGGTAGGTGGGCAGGTACTTGGGTACTCACGGCTCAATACAGAAGGAAGTTATTTTTTAGGGAAGAAAGTGGTTCTTTTAATACAACCACTAGTAGTATAACGATGGAGGTGATGGCAGTGACAAAGGTAATGATATGGTTGGAGTTACTTTGTGTTGCATGTATCTTTTTTCTTACTAATTTTATGAGTATGATTGAAAGATTCCCTCCACGTCTATCTACGTCATCAGTGGCTTGAAATCTGTGCTGATGAGAGTTAGCTTCATTTTATTTATCTGGACGCGTAGGTTTTGAAAGAAATCAGACAGATTTGTCAGCGTCGCCACAGCGATTAATGGTACTTCAAAGCACCGTGCTGATATTTTGAACGCAACTAGGGAGTTGGAGCAGTTAAAAGTTATGCGGTGTATTTGTTTTCCGCAACTATTGCTAGAATGCTGGACTTTGGAGTGAAGCATGGTTTTGCAAAAAACGAATGACATATAGAAATTCAAGAAGTGTTATCAATCAACACAGAACCGGAAGTCAGTTACCACATGCTGAACGTCATATTAAATTTGAGATGGGAGCAACTATGAACTTCTTCGGGGCGCCATGATGATGATACAACGACTAACTAACTTGTATTTCTTGTAATATTTCGTTTCTCATACGCAGTATTGTCAGAATCTATTTGTTTTCTTCTGCTCCAATGATGTTCGTCCTATTATTCTATATGATGATGTTGATGGCCTATTGGGTCTTTGCAGAAGGTCAGGAAGCAAACCAGTGTAAAATTCATCTTAAGCGAAAGTTCGTTTAGTTAAATAATTAATATATGAATTGTTCGTTAAAATGTGGACACTGATTCCCCTAATCAACCGCGGAAAGAAAAACACCAGAACCTGTCATAGTGAACAAGACTGGCAAACTACTATTACCTCTGGGTTCTATCATTTTCATTATCGTTACCACCACCACCACCATTATCATCAGCACTACATCTTCATCATCATCAAAACCACCACTATGAGCATCAGCATCATAAAAATTATCATCAAACATGGGCAATTTTGTTCTTAATTTTTTCATTTACTTGAATTAATTCTTATTTACATGTAATATTGACACTTAATTATCAGCTCTGTATATCCTAGATAGCAAATTTATAAAAGTTATTATTTTTAATTAAATAACGTATCCCTGCTATTTTAACACTTCCTATTTGTGTTACTGCGATACTCTAATTTTTTTAATAATATCCTGTGGCCCTTTTTAGTTTTATTAAACTATACAGATTTGGAGATAAATGCTTCACAACTCATGAACTATTTGCTAGAAAACTTGCATCTAATACATTCTCATAGAATGTTAATCTTGTACTGATAGCTTGGTTTCCAATTTCGTGAAAGTACATGTTTATAACGGAGCTGCGGTGTTAGCTGAAAACTCATGCGTGTTCGGCATATTATCTGCGTATAAATAACATACACACACACGTACAGGGGCATATGCATGCATATACAGATACACTCATACATAAGCACATACATACGTACGCAAACACATTTAAAATACGCACATACACCACTAAAATACAGGGACAGGTTGTAAGTTTCAAGTACAGTCCTCAAGAATACAGGACATATAACGCTGGTGTTTTACTGAATGTGTAGGAACCTGAAGGTGCATTCTTTTCAAATATCGGTAGTATGTACTGGTTTCAAAACAATATCTTGTGCTAGAACTATCAATCATAGTTAAAGGTATAATGTGACTATTGGGTATAATATTAAATTAATATATCTACAATCACCACTTATTTGTATAACATGATTGCGTTCATTTTCTATATTATAATTCCACATAATTGTGTTCAGTCTTGATGTAGCACAACTGCGAAAAAAGGTTTAATGAATAATGATGTCATTAGAGCAAGTCATAAAATTCTATAAATTAGTGAAAAGACAACAGAATACAAAAACCAAATGAATATTGCTATTATAGATTAAGAGATAGCTTTCGAGCGAATAAATGAATATTGCTATTATAGATTAAGAGATAGCTTTCGACCGAATAAATTAATATTGCTATTATAGATTAAGAGATAGCTTTCGACCGAATAAATAATAACTGCTCTGAAGTATTCTAGAAAAGTGTGAAGTTTAAGGAACCGTATTAGATTATGTAACAGCCATATACAAAGATAGTGCACGTACAGTCAAAACAAATGCAGGACTTACAAAGTGGTTTTCAGTAACATCGAGAGTTAGACAGGTGTATGTCTTATTACCATTATTGTTTATCGTTTATGTGAATAATATTACAAAAGCAGTAAAAAAAACCACCAGAAACTTACCATTCAAGTGACATAACTGAACTACTCTTTTCTGACGATCAGTGCCTACTCAACAGTTCAAGTGAAGAGCTTCATGATCACATAACCCAACTCAACGAAAACTGCCTCACTCACAACATGAATATCAACACAGAAAAAACAGAAGTAATGTCTATGGGCAGAAAACCCATACAATCAACATAAAAATAAATGATTAACTACTGAAACAAGTGCATGAATTTAAATATCTAGGGATTATTTTTACAGCTGATGAAAGAACTGACAGAGAGTTCCGGACAATAATTCAGAAAGCCAACTACGAACTTACACAAATCTTAAAACACACATCTATCCCGATGAAAACCAAAAGGCAAATCATAAATTCAATATTCATCCGAACATTATGTTTTCGTTTTCAGAAATGGACACTAAATAAAGAACAAGAGAGAAAGCTTACTACATATTAAATGATGTGTCTAAGAAAATCAGCAAACAGAATAAGAAGAGATCATGTGAGAAATGAGGAGATAACAAGAACTGTTGGAAAAATATCTGTGGTAAAATATATTGAAAAACTAGAGAATGAATGAAATGAGATGAGAATAGTATCATCTCTCTGAACATGTATATTGTCTCCTTCAACACTCTCTTCCTCGAGTGGACGTGTATCTATTACTGCCTAATTAAATCAGATCGGTCTCTGCTCATTATTTTGTCATCAACTATAGTTTTACTCGCCAGAACATCACCTCTATCGTTGTATCTGACTCCCGCATAATGTAAACATTAGAACCATGTGACGTTGGACCTTTTTAAAAAAGCGTGACAATATTTTCTTATCATGAATTTTTCTATTCAACAAAACATACTCTCGGAATCTGTTATAATCACTCTAGGCGTCGATTGTTGCGTCATACGTCAAGTAAGTGTCGCTTTTATATGCTGCTTCTATACACATTCTCCTACTCGATGTTGTTCTGAGATAGGGCAGTTTTTACAATATCTTTCTTGCCCTTTCGGTTAGCGACGAAGCCCCATATGCATTTATTTTTTTCCTGCTATTACTGAGCCATCTGTGTAAATACGTAAAATACGTAAATTTCGTGGCTTTGAGCACTGTTGTGAGAGTTATTGCATCATTCCTTCTGTCTTGGTTGCAACCCAATAGTGACACACTTTTCCTAGCTGTATCACAACATTCGTCAATTACCTTCTATCTTTGTTTAGTTCTAACTGTTTACAGCCTCTACCAACTTCTTACAGCTTGCAGACTCTGAGTAGAGTATCATCTGCTTCTGCAATTCACTTCCTTCCTTCCTTGTTTGGTGCGTCTTCCTTTTGTATTGTCTAGAGGTTGGTGTAAAGGCAATGATAATTATTTGAAACTTTAAAGTATGCTTTTACCTGCCCTACTTAATGATTCACTTTGATGCTTTGTAGGTCCAGATGAAACCTCATAGCGGCTATTGTTGTATCTCTGGTGCATCCTAAACTATCGTCATTGCCTCGTTATGAAGTCTCTCCAACCTATCATCCTGTGCTTACGACAGTGTGAATAAACCTAGACCATAGTCCATCAGTTTCAAATAGTTTCAAATATTTAGGAACATTAATAACTTCAGATGGTAAATGCAAGGCCGAAATTATAAGCAGAACAGGACAAGCAAAAGCAGCATTCCATAAAATGAAAAATATCCTATGCAACATGTCCATATCAATGGATACTAGAAAACGTGTCCTCAAATGCTACATTGAACCAGTGAACCAGTGCTACTCTGTGGAAGTGAAGCATGGACAATAAATAAGAAATCACAAAAATCATTGGAGGCAGCGGAAATGTAGTTTATTCAAAAAATGTTACGCATTCCTTGGACAACAAAGATTACTAATGAAGAATGTCTTAGAAGGATGGATGTGAAAAGATGCATTATTGATTTTAAATGAAAAAGACAGTCAACATTTATTAGACACATAATGAGAAGAGGAGGCATTGAGAATATAGTGACAACAGGAAAGATAGAAGGAAAACGATAAAGGGGAAGACCAGAGAAAAGATAGTGGATAGTTTGACTAAATGACTTCGATTGACGACACCAATAGAGATGATGACATATATGAGAGATCGATGTATATGGAGAAATATGATCTCCAACGCCATTCGGCACGGCACTTGATGATGATGATAGATCATCACAGATGCTACCACAGCCTGCATCAGCAAAAACGTTCCACTGTTGCATCTCTGCAGAAGCTACCATTTTTAAGTGTACTGATACAAGTTCAGCTTTCTGAATTATATTGTCGGCATATTCCGAATAATAGAGACTTCTCTCGAACGTATTTCATAAGTATTCAAGCCGAATGAACACTATCTGAGAGAGAAAATGCAGTTTACTTTCCAATAAGTCAACAGACAATAGTGATTATCAAAAAGAAATTAATAGGATCATATTTATAAAATGTTTGAAGACAACTCTTGTGCTGTTAGTCGAACGTCCATCAAACTTGATAATATATATTGCATCAAACATAATGCAGTTGCAAGCTAACAACACAGATCCTACATCGTTAAGTACTATGGCGGAAACACAGTTCTGGCTAAGAAATCGAGAATAATATTCACAAAGAAATGAAGTTGAAACCTGGATTTGTATCACTTGTAACGCAGACTATGAAGCCGAAATTATTTTGCAGATGTTTAAGACTGCTCCCCCCCCCCCTCATGTCATTCACATCTGAATTAAATATAACTCACCTGGGATAACGCTAATGTATGAGAATATAAATGATACGTTTAGTCCTCATGACGTCAAGAAATTAATTGCTACTTCCTATCAAAAATTGACAGAGAATATTGGTACAGATGTGAGAATCATGTATTAAAATGTGAAAATGCTCCTTAAGATAGTTAGGTTTACGTTTTATTCAAAAGATTTCACTCCGTAATTTCTAAATAGAGATTTTAAGTCCATATAAGTAACGTCACATATAAGGTGCGCATTTTTGTGTGTTTAACGCTGCATTTTGAAGAGAGAAAATAACAATTAATTAAACTTTGTGTTGGGTTAACATTTAAATATTAGTAATTCTGATTTACTCAGCAAGAAATCTAATCAATGAATGTGTAAAACAATATTTCATAATTTCTATTTATATAAATGTCTGGTTGTTGTGCATTTACAATTTATATTAGGTACTGACGTTGCTATTTAATAAATAATTAAGTAAATCATAATTCCAATAATTGTTTCCTAAATTGTTCTTTCTAAATAAGTGAAAAAATATATTTAAAAATATATAAAAAGCTACAAGAAAAATATATATCTGAATATGTTAGTAAAGTTACTTTTTTCAAGATCTCTAATAAGTGAACATTTTTGTCTTGCAATTATATGTGTTATTTTATGCATGTTCACACTTACAATGTTAATACATTGTAACATATGAAAATACATCAACATATTCATAAAGCACTTCAAATGTCCTATAAAATGACTTATATTAAGTGGTACAGGAGTCCTATTAAGGTAAAATGTTCAAGAATTGTAGGGGCGGCCAATGAAAAAGGCACGAAAAAGTAGATACATGGCGATAGACGAAAACACAACATACTGAGTACAATAACAGGGCAGCACATCGCTAGACAACGACAACGACAACAGGGCAGCGACAACTGCAAATAGAAAGTTAAAACGATCCAAGGAAATCGGAACTGCAAGCTCTGTTAGCTTCTAGTTATCAGTGCTCATTACGGGCAGAGACCTATACCCAGTCATTGGCGCATGACAAGGAAAGAAGACCTGACCAAACTATAATGTCGAGTTTTCCTATACCAGATACATGCTTGCAGAGAGAAAGGGTTCAGTACCCGATAGGCTAGGCACAAGTGGACTAGGTCGCTAAGCTCAAGAACACGCATTGCTCGAAAACGCGTGGTGAAACTCGGACGAGGTGTTCACGATGTCGGTGAACAACACCTCGGCTAAGAAGGCAACAAAGTCCGGGACTAAGTCTTCTGCCGAGTTCTTCCATCACCAGAACCAGGCTCGGGTAGGAGAAAAAGTTCAGTACCCGATGAGCACAGGCACAGAACGTTTAATTACACGAGGCAAGTTCACTGACGATTGAACATCTAGTGTGAAATAGACGTGAACGACGATCGTCTCGGCGAAGACTCATTATACACCTGCGCTCGCAGCACAGATAGGCAGGCTATCACTGAATAGGGAAGTCTACTACCCGTATTAAAGGCATGATGAAAATGGATGTGCTGGTCCTCGGATGTCCCTGTCACAAATTGAACTAACCGAGGCGCAAATAACACAGTTCAACTGTAAAACTTGCATTACAACGTACTTCACGCTCACAGGCTGAAATCACAATTTATTCGATGTGCTTACAAGAGAGCCAATGCAGAAGAAGAAGAGAAAAATGTCATAGACAAAGTTAACAAGTTATTTTTAGGAGACACGGAAAAGATTTCCGGAAACAGGATTACGGGTAAAAAATATAGATAAACATTGGCCTACGTCACTCGACATGACAATTATTTGGTTGGTCGATGGTCATTGATTCTATGAGTGTACCACAGAGACCAGAGAGTGACGCTCCATGTAAGAGTACCAAAGAGGCGCACTGTCTGTAAGAGTACCACATAGGCACGACGCCTATGAGAGTACCACATAGGCAAGCTGACTGTGAAAGTACAACATGGGCACATATCCAAAAAGAGTACCACAGTGGTACGCTGCTTGTAAGAGTACCATGAAGACACGCTCCCTGGGAGAGCACCACAGAGGCACAATGCTTGGGAGAGTAAAACATAGGCTCGCTGCGTGTAAGAGTATAACATAATGGCGATTCCTGGGAGAGTACCACAATAGCAAGCTGCTTGGAAGAGTACCACAGTGCTAAGGTGTGTGAAAGAGTACCACAGTGGCTTGCTTCCAAGGAAAGTACCACAGATGCATACTGCGTGAAAGTATAGCACTGAGGCACACTTGGTGTACATGTAGTACAAAGACACGATGCCTGTAAGTATAGCCCAGAGGCACGTTGTGTGACACAGGGGTTTCAAGAGATGTGTAATGGGAGTGTGTCATGTGACGTATTCCTTCCAGAACGTTGTCTTTCCAATGAACTCTCTGAACCTCTCTCTGTCTTGGGCGTTGTGGCTTGCATTTTCTAGCGATGTATTCATATTATCTTTAATGTCGTCAGTCCATCGTCTTCTTGGTCTGCCCCTTCTCCTCTTCCCAGGTACTCTTCCCTCCATTATTTGTCTTTCTAAACAGTTATGTCTCTTTATATGACCAAACAGGCGTAGTTTTCTTTTTGTTATTGTGTTTAGTAACCAACACTCTGGAATATTCAGTGTGTTTATACTATCTGAGTTTCTGATTTTATCCTTCCATGATATTCTAAGTATCTTTCTGTAGCATTTCAGCTCGAAGGCGTTGATCTTCTTTGCCGCTGTTTTACTTAGAGTCCATGTTTCACAGCCGTATGTTGCAACCGGAAAAATAAAAGTTCGTAACATCAGCACTTTCGTTTCTATTTTGTTGTTTTTCCATATGTTTTTCAGCCGTGTTATTTTGCAATATGCCATTGCCAATCTCTTCGTTATTTCTGCCATGCAGTCTCCTGCAACGTTGATGTTTGCTCCTAAGTATTCAAATTTATCCACACATTCTATCTCGGTATTGTCTATTCTGATTTTTGGTTGTTGTGTTGTTATATCTGTTGACATGATTTTTGTTTTCTGCGTGTTTAAATACAAATTTTGTGCTTCGCTATATTTCTTTGTGTTCTTGATTAGTTGTTCCAATCCCTTTAAATCGTTTGAAAGAAGTACTGTGTCGTCTGCGTAGCGTAGTTCCGGGATTAGGAATCCACCTATGTTTAAAGCGTGGTAGTCAGTGTTGTGTATGTCTTCTCTCACGTTCCTCATTATACTTTCAGCGTAGATGTTGAACAGGTATGGGGAGAGTGTGCACCCTTGCCTTACTCCACTCTGTACCTCAAACCACTCTGAGAGATCGTCCTCTAACTTCACTGCAGCCTTTTGATCTTGGTAAAGTTCCTCTATTAGATGAATCAGATGTCTTGGGAAACCCATGCTGTTCATTATCTCCCATAGTTGCTGGTGTTGGACGCAGTCGAACGCTTTTGAGTAATCTATGAAACACATGTGCAGGTCAGTTGAAAATTCCCTACACTTTTCTATGATCAATCTCATATTAAGAATGTGATCTCTTGTTCCTCTGCCCGATCTGAAACCAGCCTGTGTTTCATTTATCTCCATCTCTAATTTCTGTTTGATTCTTTGCATTATGATGTTTAGCATTATTTTACTTGCTTGACTTATAAGTGCTATAGTTCGGTAGTTAGAGCAAATCTGAAGGTCGCCTTTTTTTGGGAGGGGTATATATAATGATTTTTTACATTCATCCGGCCATGTACCGCTTTCCCATATTTTGCAGCAGAGTTTGTGGTAAATCTTGATTCCGGTCTCGCCGCCTGCGTGTATCATTTCAGTTGTTAAGCCATCATTGCCTGGGGCTTTACCTTTCTTTAAACTTTCTATTGCGTATCTTACTTCTTCCTTTGTGGGTTCTGGCTCCTTTTCATATTCGTTTATTGTTCTGTTGTTGGTTTTTCTTGGGTCATTATACATCTCGCTGCAGTATTCCTTCCATCTATGTAAGATATGCTTCCCTTCTGTTAGTATGTTTCCTTGTTTATCTTTCAGCACTTTTAATGATGGTTGAGGTTTGCTGTCTCTTAGGTGTCGTACATTTTCGAACATCGTTTTACTGTTACCTTGGCTTTTCTGCCCTTCTATTTCCAGGCATATTTTGTTTATGTAGTTTTGCTTGTCTTGTCTAATTCTTCTTTGTATATCTCTTGACAGGATTCTATAATTTGTTCTGTTTTTACAACTATTTTTGATGTTTCTTCTTTCTTGGATAATGCTCATAGTTTCTTCTGATATATACTCTTTCTTCTTCCTGCTCTTTTTGTGTAGCATGTTTTTTGCACAGTCATTGAAAATGTCACTTATTTTGTTTTCAAGTTCATTTGGAGAGTATTCTTCTTGTATTTCTAGTAATTTTTCGAATTTGTTTTGAATTTCGATGTTGTATTCTTTCGGTATTGACGTCATATCGTATCTGGTAATCATTGAAGTTTTTGTTGTCTTTTTTATCTTTATCTTGAACTTTGCGATGAGTAACTCATGATCAGTGTCGCAGTCTGCGCCTGGTAGTGTCTTGCATTGAAGAATGTTTGTTTTCCATCTTTGATCTATTAATATGTAATCTATTTGGTTTTTGGTCTTTCCGTCTGGCGACGTTCAGGTGTATAGTCTTCTATGGTGTTGTCTGAAAAATGTATTCATTACAGCTAAGCTGTTCTCTGCACAAAAGGCTAGCAGACGCTCTCCACTATTGTTCCTAATGCCTAAGCCGTGTGTACCTTGACGCGGGTCATGTTTATCTCTGACCTGACCTACTTTTGCGTTGAAGTCGCCCAAAACTATTTTTATGTCGTGTTTATTTATTTTTTCAAGCGCGAATTGTAGTTGCTCATAAAAATTATCAATTTCTGTTTCGTCTGCCGCTGATGTTGGGGCATATATCTGTGTGATAGAGATGTTTCTTGTTGCTCCCTTTATTCTGATGGTGATTATACGCTCGTTTATTGGGTAATATCCCAATAAAGATGATTTGATATTTTTGGAGAGGTAGAATCCGACACCGCTAAGCCCGCCATTTTCTGATCCGGAGAAAATACAGTTCTCCATTTGTTAATGTGAAATGACCTTTCTTTGCCCATCTATGTTCTGCTATGCCCAGTATGTCTACTTGTGTTCTTTTCATCTCTTCTATTACTACATGTTGTTTCCCTTGTTTTAAACTTCTAACGTTCCATGTTCCTAAATGGGAGTGATACAATGTAATTACTGGTGATATGTGATTGTGAAGATATCATTGATAATTAATGTAGATGACGTAATCAGGAACACGATACATGCAAGCCATACATGATACAAGCGACGTATCTCATTCAGGGTCTTCGTCTCAAAGACTTCTGTTTATTTTTGTGATACAACAACTAGTGCACAACATCAAGGGTATCAATTATGTACATCAACAAGAAATCAAAAAATTGCATCAATAGATCTACCGCTAAGAGTTAACGTCTGCATTCAATGGTTCGCTATCACGAACTAATCTACTTACACTGGCGTCCTTTTTACATCTCGTCTTAGTTGTTTCGCTGCTGCGAACCGTTGGTCGATCGTTTAGTATTTTTAGAGAAACGCCCCAATCTCTAACTACGATGCTTGTGATGGAGCTTATAATCTCCACGCTGGCAACCTACAGGTTACGTTCTCAGAAGAAATTGAGTTTCCTTCTCACTTGTACGCTATTCGATTTTCATTTCACCGTATCTCTTACCTTTGATTCATTATCAGAAAACACTATTAACTAATCCTCACATTTAAAATCCTAGACGTATTTCGAAGTTTCCAGACTTATCCTCACACGTAGAATCCTAGATGTATTTCGAAGTTTCAAGACATTCTCACACGTAGAATTCGAGACGTTTTCTTGATGCTCCAAATCTATATATTTAACTTTGGTAATTCGGCAGCTCTTCTACAAACTGTATCCATGGGTAGCTCCAGACATAATCTTCATAACTGACTGGCGATCAGCCGAGTCTCTGAATACAATCCTCCTGAACTAAATATGTTCCCCCATTTATACTCGTTCCTAATCTAATGCACATGATTGCATTGAATTCCTGACCTCATACTTTATATTCACAATATTTTTCTTTCTAGATTTTCAAACGTCTGAGATCCAAATTTCTCAAACTCAATTAACTACAATAAAATATTGAATTTGGAGTAGTCTAACTACGAACCTTCAATAAAATGACATTGGAATTTATGATGGCGACATAAGGGTAAATAAAAATAAGTAAGAATAAAAGCGATTGATCTATTCTAAGGTACTTCAGTGGAAAAACACCTCGATGTAACAATCACTTAAGTAGGTAAGAGCCTATTTCCTCCGTCCCTAATTTTTACAAATATAAAAAATTCAATCTCTTTCGATGGTCGACTATTTTCGGTATCCCATTTGCCAATGAAAATGTCAGTAAAGTGTGTTTCGCGCTCTATGGCTATCTAGATTAATATTTACGTTGATCCGATTGTCATTGCCTGAACTCCAAAGAGATGGTTCCTAATTGTCTAGACAGACAATTGTCTTGTTATTCGTCAGTCATAACATTGACCATACAAACAATAGCTACCTATGCTACTTCTGTATGTGCAAAGTACCTGCCAATTACAATGACT
Organism: Meghimatium bilineatum; assembly: GCA_034231615.1. Lineage (NCBI taxonomy): Eukaryota > Metazoa > Mollusca > Gastropoda > Stylommatophora > Philomycidae > Meghimatium > Meghimatium bilineatum. Next base: position 79,159,003 of record CM067299.1, read on the forward strand.
ACACAAAAGCACCAAACCGTATTTGTTCACTCATGAATGAACGGTTAAAAGAAAGGGATGTCTGTTATACTGCTGAACATCAAACAAGGCCGGTCTATCAACTTCTCCCCTTTCTCCCTTTTACAGCTGCGTGCAAGTATAGCCGATATGCACGCTGCGTGTATACTTAGCACAGGCACGCTGCGTGTAATTGTAGCACAGGGGTGCGATATATGTGAGAGTAGCACTTATATCCAAAATCTCAGAAATCACCTTGCATACAATGAGTTGTAAACAAGCCTTCACTTACCGTATTCGAACTCATGAGCTCTTGAACACAAGGAAAACATGCTCAACTAATATGCGATGGTAATCCCTTAAATTGATATTATCACTGACTCAACCATGTGGTCAAATGTCGTAGAGAATCTGAACTACCATTTTAAATTATTTCCTTACATGTCACATTTGTGGATGTAAGGCCTGTAAATAAAACAGTAAGATATAAGATGATAATAAGATGTAAGACAGATAATAGGAAAAAATAATTTCTTATTTACTCCTTTGATTATTCCAGTTATTATTTATTGGTCAATATGATTATACTTTCATGACAGCCAATGAAAATCAAGGAAATAATTAATTTAGTCATTGCAGAAGGCCTGAGTACCCATTGGGTAAAATTTTTTTAGATATGTAGGGAGTGTGTCAGTGATATGCAAAACACTAATCACATCAACAGAAACAAAGAACGTTTCGACTGAAAAGCCTTCATCGGTAGTTGTTTGTTTTTGTCCCGAAGAAGATATTTTATCCGAAACGATTTTCCATTAAAACATAGCTCTTATAATTCCGATGGTCACGCAACATCATGCAATCAAGAACATCGTCCCCAAACAATGAGTCAGAGAAGATCGTAATCTCCTTGCTGCTCAATCCCGAAAACTTTCATTACATTCGAAGGGGTGCAAAGGGAACGCATTGCTCTTGGCGGACCCAGGGTTAGCAGATAACCAAGATCCCAAAAGTGCTTCCTCGTGGCGCACCCTGGTAACAGAAATACAGCGGCTAATGCTGATTCTGACTAAACCTTTTGGGGATCGTGTCCGTGAATGTGGAGGTAACAGATGGAATGAGATTTGACTGCAAAAAGACAGTTAATAACTCCGACACCACTGTGCCAACACATGCAGCAACACTGTCGACACACAGTGAAGCTAGAAAGTCTGGTAGAAACATTGGAGTGCGGCCAATGTAGTCGGTACGAAGCAGGCAGATGCTCCAATAAATATAAAAGCACAATGAGTACACTGAGAAAGATGCACAGCGCTAGAGGGCAGCGTCATGTGTAAAAAGCATGGAAGACGGTTCGATGAAATTGGAACTAAAGCATTGTTTGCTCGAGACAAGCTTCTAGTTACCAGTGATCCAAGCCTGGGCCCAACTCTACTGTCGAGTCTTTCCTATACCGGAAGCGTGCTCGCGGAGAGAAAAGGTTCAGTACCCGATGGGCACAGGCATAGCAGTCCGGGGTGACAAGCACTGTTCAGCTCTAGAACAAAGCACAAGTTCCTAACGTTCCTAAATATGTGTACAGATTCAGACCTGGACGAGGGGCTCACGAAGTTGGTGAATAACGCTTCGGTTAAGAAGACGAATGATCCCGAGCCCAACTCTTCTGTCAAGTTCTTCCTAAACCGGAACCAGGCTTGAGGACCCGATGAGCACAGGCACAATACGTCTAATTGCACGAGGCATGTTCACTGACTGCGGAACGCCTCGTGCAGGACAGACGTGAAAAACAAACCGTCTCGGCATAGAGTCAGTACACATTCACCGTCTGGCGACAGATAGGAAGGCTGTCACAGGCTAGGTTAGCCCACCCGAATTGTCAAGGCATGCCGAAATCGGATGTGCTAGGCCTACAAGGCGCATAACGGCGGCACAACGTAATCACGCTCCCGGCGGAAATCGCACGGATATCCGTGCTGGTTACAATGGAGTGAACTGGAAACAAACAAACAAACATTACATTCGAAGTAGTTAGCAGGTAATTCATGCCTGCACTCCCTCTATTACACAACAATGTCACGTCAAGAAGAGAACGCGTGAAATATAATATTCGTAGCTACAAAGCCATGTTCTTCGAATTGTTCTTTGGAAGGGGGGTGTGGACAAGTTTGACAATTATTAACGGGGGATGGGAGGAAGGGAAGGCGTTTCCAAATTTGTCCTAAAGATTTTTCATACAACAATTAAATTGTTAGAAAGAATAATGTTTTTTTTAGTTTTAAAATATCTTGTAGTTTTTTTCCCATATTTTTACTGCTAACTTTTTTTTATAGGTGAAGGGTTAACTTTTTGGGACATTTTAAGCAGGATGAGGGGGTGGACTGTCCAAAATATTTGACAAGTTGTTGAGAAGGAAGAGGTGAAGGAGAAGCTGAACATTGCCAAATATTTGTTGCTGTAATTTATCCCCCTTTCATGTTAAAACATTATTTCCAACAGGCGATACTTGAAATCAAAGATACGAAGTTTTCTAACCACTGCAATACATATGATAACACACACAAAAATTGATTGATGTTTGTGCTAAACAGTCCTTACATAGAATTCAATATAACATGCGACGAGTAAAGAACTGCATTGTCACGATCACATAACAGCGCTGAAAAAGGATACATGCCGGCAGTCCGGAAGTGTATGAACGGTAACTGAAAATGTAAATCTAGAAAGATATAGATGAAACAAAACAAATATAAAATTGACATAACACTACCATACACAACAAATAAATGCTTTGGGGAGGGGGAAATGGTGTATTTCTAACAGATTGCAAGGCTTCTCATGAGCCCTCCTAAAAAATGACCTGATGGAATTGGACTTTTGCAGATAAGGAAAGATCTACACTCTGTAATAGATGAATCGTAAAAACAAAACACCGCGCTGATAATAGCAAATAACCAGATACTACACCGATGTTAACCAATTAGCACTGATGTGATGAATATGCTTGAAACCTTCTGAAAGTGTTACTAGAGAAAGCAATAAAAATATTCACTCAACCTGGGAGACACGTTTCTTACTGCTGCATGCACTCGCTATTCCTAACGGCAAGAAGTAACGACATTTTACCATTACGCACTTCCTGAAAGTGTTCTCTTTAAATTTATTGGAGGGTGTTCTAAAAGTAGTCGTAAAGATTCTTGAGCTTATTTTTTTAGTTTCTTGTTTTTAAGTACAGTACAAGTAGACGTCACCACATGTTTTATTATTATCCCTTGTTTATGTTTGTAAATTTCATGTGCCTCATTTAACAATTGAAATATTTATTTATTTTGGGTTGGGGTTAGGATTAGTTAAGTAAAACGCAACTATTCTAATTCTAATCAAACCATAGAACATTGGTTAATACTAACCAATAGATCCTTCCAACAATACATCTATGCATTCATCCATCAGGCCATCCATCATTCAGTGCATCCTTCCATTGATATACCCATCAATCGATACACATTGACCCATCCATCTATCCACCTATTCATTAATTCATCGATCCTTCCCTACATCAATACATCCATCGATACAACTATCAATCCATTGCATCGCTCTAACCATCTATCTACACATCTGAGTAGAAATAGAAGATGTAACAGCAGCTCTTTGTAATGACTGAAATTTCACTTCACACTCCAAAAACAATGTCGTGGAGAATCATCATCAAATGCCGTCTCTGCAACGAAGGTTGGCTGCAAAGGATCTCCAACATCCACTGTCTCTTGTCTTGGTGGTGCACTCTGCTAGGCTATAACCTGTCCATCGTGTGATGTTACTCTCTCAATTGTATCTCTGCCTACCTATTGCTCACTTCCTTTGACTTTGCCTTCAAGTAAGGTCTTTAATAAGGTGTCATGTCTTTTAATGTGTCCAAAATATTATATTTGCCTGATCTTCATTTCTCTTAGTAGTTCTTTTTTCATCTTAAGTGTTTTAGCACTTCTTTATTTGTTTTCTTCTCTTTCCATGATGTTCTCCCTATTCGTCTATATATCCACATCTCAAAGGCGGCATCAATTCTGTCTTCTAATTGTTTATTTAGTGTCCATGTTGCTGACAATATATATATATATATATATATATATATATATATATATATATATATATATATATATATATATATATATATAAAAATAATTTGTCTGTCCCCAGG
>CM067299.1:79163294-79170794 GCA_034231615.1 Meghimatium bilineatum
TCCATTGCGGTTTGCACGTCTTCTTTTCACTAAGGTGGCTCTTTTCAATTATTTTTCAAACAGTTCTGAGCGCTTTTCGTATCTAATTGTGCTCATGTTATTAGAGCCATGTTTTTGTATTGTAACGATGTGACTTTAGACTTGTGCTGTTTTCCTTGTTCATTCTTAACTAACATTACACATGGTCGTTGTTATGATATCCTTACACATCCAATCTGCAAACTAAGGCTGTAGCAGACAACACAAAAGCCAGATCACTAACACCATTCTTCGTCACCCTTTCTGTTTGCTACTATTGTTATACGATGGTTATAATGGTTACAGCAATGGTTACTAAACTAGATAATATAAGATAAGACATGAAGAAATTAGGAAAAAAGATTAGGTATAATACCATGTATTGAACACATCGAAAGACAGCAAGTAGAATGGTTCGGTTGCCTTATGAGAATGAAGTCACACCAAATACCAATAATGTCATATAACACAAGAATATTCGGATATAAATCCAAAAATAGTCCGCGGAAACGGTGGAAAGAAAATATAAAGACACTTTTGAAAAAAAACATGGAATAGACACAACTAAGGTGCATATCTGGCCTTGAAACGAAAACTGAGGCTCCCACCCCTACGCTCAACGGCTGATGATATAAACCATCATTCACCTAGGAGAGAATAGACAGAGTTATACGACCATTGTTTATACATAGCAGGTGTGTAGCAACCAAGGCATCGTCAATGCATTCTCTCTCTCTGTGTCTCTCTCTCGCTCTCGTTTATTGAAAGCGGTATTGTCCCATGATGTGCCTTTGCACTAAAGTCACCACAGAGAATTATCTGTCTCTCTAGTTGTAGTATCTCCCTAAGACATTGCCAACCCTGTGAATTCAATGATGCATTGAATGCGTAGACATTAACCAGCATAAATGGATGTTTGATATTAAGGACCCTTACTGCCATCTTCATAGCAGAATAGGGAGAATATGTAAGAGAAGGGTACAACGTGAACACTATTTAAGCAACTCTGTGACATAACAAAAGAACGAAACAATAACGGAAGAACTGATCAATATATGCCTAGAACATGGACTGCTAATAAAGTATTTTTATCTACAAAATAAAGCCACATACAAACGTGGTATAATTGAGACAAATTACTACAATCATCCCAAATTGATTTAATTCTCGTTAGACAAAGGCAAAAGAGACACATCATTGATGCAAGAGCTTTCCCAAAAATAGACATTGATATAGATCAAAGACCTGTTATACTAACTGAGAAAAGAGAACAAATAAGAAGAACACAAAGAAAAGATACAAGACAATTGCATGAACAATTTTTAAATTTGAAAGCTCTAGAAGAAATCCAAATGGAAACATAAAAAGGGGAACAAAAAGAAGCAAATGTCCAAGTCATAGATGAAGAAGGAATGAAAAAGGAGGCATTGGGAACCAAAGTGATACAGCTTGAACAAGAACGCATTAAATTGCAAAAAGAGAAAGAGACCACAGAGAAGGAAAATCAGAGCCTACTGAATGAAATAAAGGTTCTACGGCGACTAGCACAAGCATATTCGGAAAACAAATAGAGCCAATGAGGTTTTAAGAAAACGGATAGATAACTCGGATACGGAAGTAAAGACATTGGGACACAAAGGGACAGTCGTAACAAGATACTAGAGATAAGCCGAGGAAGTTATAGAGAAACTTAAGGAGGAAGTGAAAGGACGAGAGAAAAACTTAGAAGACAAGAATGCGGAGTTAAAAGTCAAAGATACGGAACTTAAACGTTTTTATATATGGTAGAGGAACAGGATGACAACATAGAGTGGATGATGGAACAAATTTGATGCGATCCATGTTTGGAAGTGTCCATAAAACAGAAAGAGTTGGTGGAGAAAAGGGGACATACGGTTTACGAAGCCAAAAATATGAGAGGAGATGATAGAGAGGAGTCAACAGACTTCTCTGAAACTAGGGGAAGACAGGTACAGAAAAGGAGAAGAAGTAAAAGAGCACTTATGTAGTACCTGACTGGTTGGTAGGGAATTATGAATCAGAGACGGACAGTAGTGCCGGTGAGAAATCTAAGGATCATAAAGAAGTAACGAAGACAAACATAAGTAAAAAGGTGGAGCCTACCAGTGGCATCGATAGGCATAAAAAGAGGTAGTAAGAGAAAGTGTGAATCATATAGAAGCACCTCCTTATTACGTCATACAGATAAAATCTACGCAAAAATAATATAACAGAGAATGCGATACATTGCAGAACCACAGCTGGGTCCCGCTCAATTTGACTTCAGAAGAGGGGCAAGCTGTACAGATGCAACATTCACACTAAGTCAACTGAGTGAAAAAGCAATCAAATTCAATCAAGTTCCATACGCAGTATTTGTAGACCAGGAGAGGGCATTCGACAGAGTAGATAGAAATATTATCTGGAAAAACTTGGGAAACTATAACATCCGAAGACACCTGCTAGATAATATAAATGATATATATATACAAAATGCAATACAAGTATATCAAAATATATCAAAGATCAGTAAGAACAACAAATGGAATGACTGAATCTTTCCAAACAAGATCTGGATTAAGACAGGCCTGCTTGCTGTCTCTTCTACATTTCAACATATACATGAAACAAATAATAAAAGAAGCTCACATCAACAAAGAGAAAAACATTGCAAATAAACCTGATGAGGAACTTAATAATGAAATCAACGAACTGCTATTTGCAAAGTAGTTCAAAGTCTAATATTCAAAGATGAGGAAAATTAGCAAAACCACATCAATGCCTTGCTATTAGCATCTAAGAAGTATAACATGAAAATTAATGCACAAAATGCAGAAGTTATGAAAATTAGAAAGTATGCAGCACCAATGGATATAATAATAGATAACAGCAAAGTGAAACGTCAAAGAATTTCAATATCTAGGTAGCATTTTTCCCGAAAATGGAATACTAGACATTTTGATAGATAGGAAATCGAAACAAGGTGCCAGTATCAAACACAATGATCTAACAACTTTCACCATTACCTCTTCACTCAAAGATCAACATGGAAATCAAATGACAGATAATATCTACAATGTTTTTTACCAATACTCTGCTACCAATGTCAAACATGATATTTAACATCTTCGCAGCAGAGGTAAATCGTCACATGTCAAATGAACTGTCTGAGAAAAGCTACAATGGTTACTAAACTAGATAAAATAAGAAATGAAGAAATATGGGGGGGGGGGAAGTTGGTATAATATCATGTATTGAACATATTGAAATACAGCAAGTAAAATGGTTTGGACGCCACATGAGAATGGACCCAAACCAAATACCAATAAGAGCATATAACAAAAGAATATTCGGGCATAAGGCCGAAGGTAGACATAGAGAACAATCAATCAATCAAATGCCATGCCGAATGGCGTAGACGATCATGTTTCTTCTTGACTCTCTGTCTCTTATGTTGTCAATAAGCTCGGATGGTGAGCTTCTACTATGCTACAATACAAGTCCATCTAGTAACTTTTCTCTTTCTTGTCCCCTATCTCTTCTCCCCTTGATCTTTCCCGTGGTTATTAAGTGTTCAAACTGTGTTCTTCTGACCCCATGCACAAGAAACTTTGATTGCGTACCCCTAATATTTGATATGATTAATCATTTTACACCAGCATCAATGAGAACATCTGCATTAGTTTTCTTAGCTGTCCATGGTGTTTTCATCATTCTTCTTAGAAACTAAATTTCTGTAGCTTCTAATTCATTTTGAATTTTTTTGTTTACATTCCATGCTTCACATCCTTAAAATAAAAGAATTGGTTCGATATAACATCTCAGCACTCGAATTCGGGTCTGCATTGATAATCTTCTATTGCACAAAATGGTTCTCATTTTTTGCAATGCTGATATAACTTGTGTTGTTCGGCTCTTTATCTCACTTGAGCATCTAACTTCTTATGTTAACATGGTGCCAAGATATTAAACTTTTTCAACTTGTGCTAATTTTTTTTCATTAATTATTATGTTGCATCTTGGTGGTGTATGTCTCTTCAAGACAACCATTATATTTGGGGTTTTTTTCTTGTTTAATCTGAAGCCCCTGTTTTCACTTTCTTTCACTACTTTATCTAATAGTGTTTGTAGTTCCTGTACGCTTCCTGCGATCAATACTGTGTCGCCAGCATATCACAAGTTATTTATATTGAATCCTCCCACTTTTATTCCTGGCATATCTTCTATATTTCGCATAATGTATTCTGTATACAGGGATAAAAAATCCGGTGACATTACACAACCTTGCCTGACACCCAATTCTATCTTTTGAAATCTACTTATAACCAAGAAATTGTGGATAAATAACATCAAAATAGCCTTAAACAATCATGGACTTAATACAACCAAGACGACACATCTGACCTTGGAACGACAACTTAAGCTCCCACCCCTACGCTTAAAGGTAAGTGTGAATAGATTGAACCACCATTCACCTGCGAACAGATAATAGACAATAAACTGCCATCTTTAGCGAGTTTGTCTATGTAGATTCGTGCAATATCTCAAGTATAGCACGCTACTAAATCAGAATAAAGACAAGATATTATGCGTGTGAGATGTAGACACAAATTATACAAATACAAACTATATTTACATAGTAACATAACATTTAATCTTCTTCTTCTTCAGCGTTCGCTCTCATATAACCACAACGAATATTTCGTGTGATTTCCGCCGGGGAGCGTGAAGTACGTTGTGCTGCAAGTTCCACAGTAGAAATGTGATTATTTGCACCCCGGTTGGCCACTTGTGGTCAGGACGTCCGTTGTCCAGCACATCCGTTTTCGTCATGCCTTTAATTCGGGTAGGCTTCCCCAGTCCATGACAGCCTGTCTATCTGTCGCCGGGCACGCTGGTGTGTAGTGGCTCTCGCCAAGACGCTTGTTGAGCGCGTCTATCTGGTACGAGGTGTTCCACCGTCTATGAACCCATCTCGTACAATAGGACGTACTCTGCCTGTGTCCATCGGGTACTGAACCGTTTCTCATCCGCGAGCATGGTTCCGTATGAGGAAGAACTCGCCAGAAGAGTTGGGCCCTGGCTCGTTCGCCCTCCTACCAGAGGCGTCGTTCACAGACATTGTGAACCCCTCGCCCAGGTTCGAGTCTCACACCACGCGTTTGAGAACAAGGCGTTCTCGAACATTTAATCTATGACATACTAAGATGGACATTTTAACTAAGTTACTTGGCATTCTTAATATGATATTTCAGCTATTTCAGCCCTGTTTTTGAAGTCATATTATTATTATCATGAAGGAAAAGTTACTTTTGTTACTGATGCTGTTACTGAAGTCATTAATGTACATTTAACAGAGAAAGTTAAGCAGGCAGACCTTTATATATCTATGTCTATATATAGATGGATGGATGGATGAACGGAGAGACAGGCGGGTGGACACGGGACATAATGTAGACAAACAAAGAGACATGCAGACAGACAGATAGTTAAATAGATGTAAACAATACTGATCACACAAAATAATACAGCTTATTCATCGCAGCAAGAGAGGTCCTTGTAAAAAGAAGAAAAAAAAGTATTTTGAAATTTTGAAAAGAAAGAGCTGGTGCCACTAGAAAACATCTGAATTTCGAAAAGTGAGCACATTCCCACATTCGTATCCTGTAATGCAGAGGTTCTTAAACTCAGAAGGCAAATACTGAGTGTTTCTGTGTACACCATAAGATATAATCATTTAAACATATTTGACCAAAGCCCGCAAAGGTCTATCAGTGTTAAGATTAAGGGCAATGTCTTAATTTCCGCAACATTTACTCGCGTTGCTATATCAGGGACCAGTGGTTTCTAGTATAGAATATGTCAGGGCTTTTAATACACAGATTGTCAGACTGGAAAATATTCAGGACGAGGCCATGGTCATCACCTTGTTATGCACCAAGGATATACCCACTGTGACGATGACATCTCTCCATGCCTTCCCGACTGTAGCTGATAGAATCAAGATGTGGCAAGCTCGACATATCTTAATCTCAGTATTGATACACTTCAACCATTACATCCAGATCTGAATTAGGAGAAAGGTTCCGTGCTCAAAAGGGACAGTTCGTGGTTCCGATAGGCAGAAGATATCATCAGACAACTATGTGACCAAACTTGCATTGATCCTAAGGAGAAGTGGATACCCACTTCGCAAGAATTACGTGGTGATGTTGTTCCTCCTTCGCAAGTGAAAATAAGCATGTCAAAAAAAAAAATTTACACCAAAATTTTTTAATGTTGTGTAGAAGTAGATAAAAACCCCCAAAACACCTGGCTCATCAACAATAACACTGCAGAAAAAATGTAAAAATGTACATTGATGGGCCTCATTCGTCATCAACGATGAGTGTACATATTTTTTCTGCACGGTCCAGTGGGAAAATTATCAAAGAATGCAGCGGTATTGTAACTACAACCACAAGCAGTCTTACGACGTAGATAAAGGACTTGGCTGAGTCATTGTCGTGACTGATGTAATAAAACTATTCTCAAGTATACACTCATACTTAGTGACTCAATGAAAATATTTCGCTAAGCTGAACTAAAGTCGCGCATCATCAAAGTGGAGTTTTTGACACAATCTATGACCACAGAAGGATTACTATTATATTCGTGCCCGATTAAGCGGTTGTTGAGGGCAATAAACTAGCAGATACACTGCAAGAATGGCTACATTGTCAATAGTGCATGCAGTACAGAGTAAACTCCTATGAATAGAGCAACGCTCTGAGTACCAATGGTAGCACACATACTTTAAATCTCCGTAACTCAATTCATAAGAGGCCTTCCAAAACATGTACACTGTAAGTTGATGGACTACTTTCGAGCCTGCAGTCTCGCCAAGATAAGGTATGCGGATTAATCACATATATCAATGCTAATTTCAAGCATGCAGTCTCGCCAAGATAAGGTATGTGGATTGATTACCTATAATTATGACATAGAACCAGCTAATCCAGTGTTTCTTAACGTGGGGCCCACGCCCCACAGGAGTGCAATTTTATTGTTCAAGGGGGCAATTCGAACAAAGTGTAATTAGGCTTCGTGTAGGAATATTTCAATTTTTTAATATAAAAAATACGTATGTTACATAGGAAGGGGGAGTAAGAAATTTAGAAATACTTAGGTGGGGCATGGCGAAAAAAAGGTTGGGAAACACTGATCTAATTTGTTGTGTTAGAATTACCACAGAAGATAATTAATAATGTTTCAAAGATTGAACCAAAACAAAGATTCACTACACAAAATAACGTAATACGATGCGCAAAGTTACGTTTCCTAGACATATTGGCGTATTTATCTTATTATCATCGTCATCAAGATCGTCTCCGCAACGACGGTTGGCTGCAACAAACCTCCAACATTCTGTCCGTGGATACAAACAAGTCTCTTATTTTGGTGGTGCATTCTGCTAAACTGTAACCTGTCCATCATGTGATG